>JALHBW010000138.1:159366-282964 GCA_024339985.1 Tolypocladium endophyticum
GACTGCTTGAGGAGCACCATCTCCCCAGATGCCCACGAGCGCCATGGCAAAGCCGAGAGCCGAGAGCCCTGTCCGGACCACGTAGCGCCTCGCCAGGCCCTCGACCTCAACCCGCACCTCCTCGCCATTGACGTCGTCAATCTCCTCCTCGCTGGCTGCCTCGCTCTGCACGTCGCCAAGGACCTCGTAGCTGGCCTCCATCCTGGCAGACCGAGGAGACGGCTTCGTGCTGGCAGCCGCGGCAGGACGCGGCGCGGGCTGCGGGAGCAAGCGCGGCGCGGCGTTGGAGAGAACGGCAAGAAGGGCCGTATAGAGGAGGTACGGGTGGCGCGCGGAGCGCGGGGACAAGACGAAGGAAAGGAAGAGAGGCGCCGAGGCGAGAGTTGTGAGGGCGAAGACGGGGGCCTTGAGATTCGCGGTCAGGGAGGAGATTGCCTGTGAGGCGGCGGCGGAGGAGGGCAGGCGGAGGAGGCTCGGGAGAGCGAGGGTCGAGACGGTGTAAGAGACGCCCTACGCGGTCAGGATGGTCAGCCAGAGTTCAGGTAGCGGTACGCGCCGAGCACAGATTCTTCCGAAAGCAAGCTTCCGCAGCGCCGGCCAGTGGAGCCGCGCAAGCTGGCTTCGCAAGCTCGCAGAGCAACATTGGGCGATGCGTCGTGCGATGGCAGGGCAAGGAAAGAGCGGGGAGGAGGCGACGCACCGTCAGCAAGCCGAGGGACACGGTGCCCACGAACTTGAGCAGGGAAACGGCCCTTGCGCCTGCGCACACCATGGCTGCTGCTGCTGTGTCTGCTGCTGATGATGGGAAGCGGATGGAAGGCGAGCGGGCGTTGAGTTTCGACGCTGGAGGCTCGGCGATGCGAGGTGGAGGAGACGGAACTCGCGGCGCGATGGAGATGGCGATGGCGTTGGCGATGGCGATGGGGGGGGACGGGCATCGACGTCAAAGGCGGGCGAGCTGGTGGGTCACTCATTGGCCCGGCTGGGGAGTGACGCACCCGCTAGCTTGGTTGTAGCTTCATCCGACAATGGCCCGAGCTGCATCTGGGTCCCACCGCGCACCAGCTATTTTTTCTGCCGCCTCACGTCCGGCTTCCTGTTCTCTTCCTCCACCATCAATGCAAACGAACTGTAAGCCACCCCTTCTCCTTCTCGCAAGCCTCCCAATTCGCAGTCAACGTCCCCCGCCGCCCCCCCAATCTCACATGATGATTACTTGTTCAACAACCCTCAACAATTACAGGAAGAGCCGTCTTAGACACCCCTCGGGCGACTTCGTCGCTCCTTGGCTTGCCCCCGACAGAGGGTCCGGCCTTGGGTTGATCCCGCCGCCAGCAACCGCGTGTCGGCATCGTCATATGCAGCGGCACGCGGGGTGCGCGAGGATCCCCTTGCGCCGGCCCGTCGGGGGCGGTGGGGGGAGTGGTGCTTATAACCGGGTTACTGATATCGAGATTTTGCATTTTCTGCCTTGCACACGCTTCAACTTAACGCATTTTGCTGCGGCCGGAGGCTAATATGATCAGGATTCTAGGTGTATTCAGCGATCCGAACTCTGCAGATATGCTCGGCTCCAAGTGCTCGATGCAAGTAGCTCAGCCAACAAATATACCCCCGCATCATCAGGCCTCGGCCCAAACCCAATCCCTCCCGTCCTCTTGTCATGATATGTCGTGACAGTCGATTCGCCATTGAACCGTCGACTACTCGTCGCTGTCGCTGTCCACCAATTGCCGCCGACCTCGAAAGCTTCTTCGTACTGTGATGTCCTCCGATTCCACGTCTGAATCGTCGCCCAGACCACCTCTTCCTGCGTGTCCTCTTGTGCCAGCCAACGCCGCTACTTCGGGCACACCCTCACTGTCCTGCGTTGCAGAAAATCGAGTAGGGACAAAGAACGGCTTGTCATCCTTGCTGTCGCGTTGCGTGCTTTGGCTCGCTGTCCACGGGGGCGTCGTGGCCTGCGAATCAAGCGTGCTTGAGGTCGCCTGGTTGTCTGCCACTACAAAGTCCAGCAGGTCCGCGCCGTCATCTGAGCCGCTGGTCTCCATGATATCGCTGTCCCGCTCGCAATCGTCGCCCACCTCATCGCTGTTGATTCCGCCTGCCTTTGCCCGTGGCCGGCCCCTTTTAATTCCCTTTGATCTGCCAACCTTCCTAGATCCTCGCTTGTGACGTGGCGGTAAGCCTTCCTCGTCTTGTTCTGTCTCCTCTGTTGAATGCACTCCATGGTCCTCTGGCTGTGGAAAAGCCGTGATGTTCGAAGTCTTTTTCTTTTTTCGCCTGGCCTCATCTTCTGCATCGCACATGTCGGGCAGGGCTCGCGTAGCTTCCTTTCTTTTCCTACCGGCGCGATCAGGGATGTGGTGATTCTCGTCCTCGTCGCCCTTCTCGTTGGCCCCCTCCTTGTCGCTCTCCTCCCCGTCAGAGTTCACAAACGGCTTGACGGGAATCTCAAGGTAGTTGCTCCGATCGACATCGCGGCAGGGTCGGATCAGGCTATCAGGGCTCAAGGCCATCTTGCTCCATACCTTGACCCAGCGCCTCGTGTGATTGCTGTGCTTCACATTTACGACCCTCTGAAGTCGCCGCTGCAGGTTCGGGTGGGACGTCAAACTGGGCATGTCCGCCTCCTCAACCACGCTATGGTTGAAAGGGAGGTCGCGATAGGACCGGTTCAGTTCCTGGAGCTCCTCGCCGCTGAGCATCACGGCCCTCAGATTGGGTATCTCGGTCACGTCGTCGAGCTCAGGGTTTCGTTGAGGCTTAGCCCGACCTGATTTTGGCGCCAATTGCATGAGATCCGTAAGTTTTTGGAAACCCGTATCGACACCATCCGGCATGTGAAACTTCTTCGGCGGCTTCTTCTTCCCTGGTGGCACACGTCGTTTCTTGGGTTCCGGCAACGACTGATCCTGTGTATTTTCGATTGGTATATCCACGTGCCGTTTGTCGACCTCGGGTCGAATTTCCCTCGGCACTATGCGCGTCGAAAGATCAAAGCGGAAATTGAATCTGCTGCCCTCGCATATGAGCTGTTGCATCTTCTCGTAATTGTCCTTGGACTTGGCGAACTGGTCTTCTTCCTTGCCCCTCATCAGGAGGAGGACAATGTTTCCTGCGCGCTTTCGCCCTGTTCGACCCATTCGCTGCAACATTCGGATGGGTGATGCCGATGCGTCGTAACAGACGATGAGATCGACCTGTCCAATGTCCAAGCCTTCTTCGCCGATCGACGTGGCGACGAGAACATTGAATTCGCCCTTCTTGAATCTGTCGATGGTCTGGATCTGCTGAGTCTGCTTCATGCCCTCTCCGCGTTTGCCGTCTGCCTGCCCAACGAAAACGCTGGCCTTGATGAGCGGTCGGTGCTTGTTGAACATTCGTACAATGTCCTCTGCAGAATCTCTGTATTCGCTGAAAACGATGACTCGCGTCCCTGAGCCGTCACCTCTGTCCATGAAATGGTTCAAGACGCAATCTGCCAACGCTGACAGTTTCGGGTGACCAACGAAGCCATCCATCCTCACCCACATCGATATTTGCTTCATCATTTTCTGGAAGCTGGGGTGCTCGATAAGCTGACGCTTGTACTTTGACCCTTTGTCCCCCTTTCCTTCCTGTTCGCCGCGAAAGTCGATCATGTTGTCGTAGAAAGGCTTGATGCCGTGGAAGTTGAGCAGTTTGATGGAATGAGCAAGGCTGGTGAGAACGCTGAAAATTGCCCTCATCATGAATTGCACGCCTTGATTGACGTGTTGCCCTCGCGTGGCGAACCATTCTTTCTGGGTTTGCATCAAGCCATAGGCCGTGAGCGCCATAGGATTTCGTCCATAGTAGATGTTTTGGGAGCTTAACTTGTCAACAAGAGGCTTCAACGCCTCCGTGAAGAGTTCGCTGACCAGAATCATCTCATCTGAAGGATCAAGCACCATCGGCTCGATGTTTCGTTGATGAACATATTGACGAATGTCGATGGAATCCTCAGTCCGAATCTCGCAGCGTGATATGCCGAGGTTATCCACAACCTCTTGCACAGTCTCGATCTTCGATCCCGGCGTCGCCGTCAATGCCAAGACACGAAAGCTGTTTGAGAAACGCCGGATAAGCTTGGTGACCTTTGCATAAGCGTACTCTCCCACGGCACGATGCGCTTCGTCGATAACCATGAGCACTATGCTCTTCGGATCGGCATAACCGTGAGACAGGTCGTTCAGTAGAGTCTGCGGTGTCATGAAGAAGACTCTCTTCGTTGCCCATTCGTCTACTCGCAAGGCTGGTGGTATGTCTCCGGTGAGGAGTGTTGTCTCGGAGCGAGGAATACCGGCGATATTGTAGCATGCATCAACCTGCTGTGCCACCAGTGGCTTTGTTGGCGCCACAAAGACTATCTTTGCGGACTTTGTCCATCTGTGGAAGTTCAGCATGACGGTGGCTGCAATGAATGTCTTGCCGAGTCCAGTTGGCAGCGCGACTAGTGTGTTGTTGAAAAGGCTATTCTTTACGATGCTGAACTGATAGTCGCGAATGGCGCCAAGGTTAGTCGGATAAACCCAGCTCCTCATGGCTTCCTTGTCGAGCTCATGATGACTGGGCGCTTCGCGCGGCAGGTCGGCTCTATAGATTCTCCCGCTGATCGGCTGGGCTGGCTGCGAGGTTTGCTCACCTATGTCCGTCCCCCACAGGGTAGTTTGTCGGTAGGATGATGAGTTGACACGATTCAAGCCCGTCCGTGCAGCTGGTTGATTTGATTGCCGCTCCCGTGGCGCCAGCGCCGGTGCCGGGTCTCGCTGGTCAGGCTCGGGGGATGAGAAGGCATCGGGTGGCAGGTTTCGCAGCTCCAGGGCCGCAGCTGCTGCAGTAGCTCGCGAATCCGTAGCCGTTTTGTGCCCAACTTTCCCAGAGGGCGATGTGTCTGTTACACGTTTATCACCGTAAGACGATGGCGCTTGATCGAAGGCCGAGAGGAAGTCCTCGTCGGCAATGTCATCGTCAAACTCATCGTCATCCATGCTCGCCGACGGCTTGACCGTAGTTCGAAGCGCACGCAAGGGAGCGACTTAGGAGTCCCGTGTTCCTTTTGAATCCGTTGTGGCCTTCATTGCCGCGACAAGTTCGTGGCGTCGTCTTGAGTCTCTTGATACGCGAGTCCTGGTTCCACTCTACGCGCTGCGTGTCGAGAGAGGCCAGCCGACGCGAAAAAGGAACCATATCACGTGATCCATCCTACATGCACATCCACGAAGACTGCTGACTCTTCTGAAGCGCCTTTGCCAGGCAGCTTCAGAGGTACGTCTCGTCCAGAATGCTTGCAACGGTTGGATTATAAGCCTCGTTAGATGCGTGGCTCCAACGCCGTGAGTCACTCAGTCCTTTACCAGCCCAGCAGACCCCGTCGCGCCCGAGTTGGTGCCTACCGGACGCTACGCCGCATCAGGCAGCGGCATGCATGCCTGGCAGCCTTGCCAAAACGCCAAAGTGGGGCCCGCCGGCAAACGTCACTTGAAGGCTCCGTCTTCAAAGGCATCCTGCACTGGTCTCTCCATTTTCGCAACGTTCTTCCTCGAACACGCACAACGGCGAACAGCTGCCACGCCCACGCGCGCTGTTCTAGACCTAGGCACTGGCATCTGCGCTTCAATAGTCGGCCGCTTCGTCCGCTGGCCCCTTGGTGTTGGCCCGCCTCCAGGTCTGCAAAAGTCGTCTCGACGCGCCACCACGATCACCTCTGCTCGACGCCGGACACTGCTTCCCGGGCAGCAACGTCCTCCCACATCCCCCTGCTCGAGAAGATCTCTTCGTTCCAGAACCCTCCGCGCTTGCGATCGGGTTGCCCAGCGTACACACCACATCAAGAGACGGATACAAGGCCACCAAAACAAAACAAACCACCACTGAAAAAAAAAAATCCACCACCACCACCACCACTCGCTTTGCTTCCTGAACCAGACTGCACGTCCCGTCCCCAGCGCCACAGCCACGCTTCCGCCTTCCTGACAAAGCCAGCATCGCCAAAGTCCGTCCAACCATAATGGCGCCCCGAGGGCCTCGAGCTTCCAACACTGGCCGGGCAGCCAGAAACCCTCCCAGCGGTGCGAAACCAAGCTCCAGAGGAGGTATCCAGAAGCGAAGGGGGCCAACCAAGATTGACGGCGATGGCGACTTGGACATGGACGCATCTGGAAAGCGCGGCAACAAAACAACAACTGCTGTGTCGAACGGGTCGAGGAATAGGCCACCCCCTCGTTCCTCAGCATCCCGGAACCCCCGGGGCGTTTCTAACGCAGCTCAAACTGTGTTGAAGCATCTTAAGGGCGGCGATGCATCGTCCCTTTCTTCTCGCATCTCAGACCCAGCCGCAGGGAAGCCGGCCAGGGGCAAGGGCAAAGCATCAGGGCTATCGTACTTGCGTGTCCACGGCCTAAAGCAGAGCAAAGCTGCGAGCAATCCAGATGGAGGTCTCAAGGACCTGCTGAATTTTCTGGAAAGAAAAGCATCCTCCTTCAACACAGCACGACCAGCACGGCAGGTGATGATTAGAAAGGTCAGTCAACACTGATGAGTATCCAGCATGTCGACGCGAAGCTATATTTTTTAGCTGCCTTTGGCGCGATGAGAGCAACCTCGCGCCTCGCAGAGACTTTTTTTTGGGCGACGACGAATCCATACGGGGTCCCCGCTCCTCCCATCTTCGGTCAGTTTGCTAACAGACTACAGTCGCACATGGTCGGTGATTACGTGTTCATCGGGGCCAGCAAGGCAGACGCTGAGGAACTCATCAAGCTCAACACCTTCATGTTTGCTGGTACACAATTGGAGGTTGTCGAGTCTGATGAGGATCTCGGATATCATAGCAAGGCCACCGAGTCTAAAGAGACGCAGGAACTACGGGCGAAGCTTCAGGCCATACTGAGCCAACGATATCTTGGCGCAAACAAGCTGCTGAAGCTCGATTCTCTCGCGGCTGACCCCGAGTTGGTTACGCTTGGCATGTTCGAGAACCGAGAGAGAGCCCTGAAGACATTCAAGGGCCTCATGGCCATTTGCGATTCGCTGTTCAAGACGGAAGCAGCAAAGAAGGACGCCATCGAGAGTATCAGTCTCGCCAGCAACAGTATCGATGATGTTGCGCAAGTTGAATCCATAGCGACAACGTTCCCGCAATTGAAGAACCTCGACATGAGCGGCAACCAAATTGGCAGCATGCAGGCAATGGAACTATGGAGGGGCAAGTTCAAGGATCTCGAAACCATTTACATGACCGGCAATCCTATTGAGTCAGCCGATCCCAACTTCCACGCCACTCTCTTGCAGTGGTTTCCTAAGCTGCAGGACATCAACGGCGTTCAGGTCCGGACAGCGGAACAAGCTGCCCAGCAAGCCGCCGCGTCCAAGCCGAAGCCGATACCCCAGAGCGGGCCCGACTTCCGTGATGTCAATGGCATCGGCGAGACTTTCCTCCTCGAATTTTTCACATCCTTTGACAACGACCGGGCCGGTTTGGCATCCCGCCTCTACGACGACGGCAGCCAATTCTCCTTGGCAGTGGATACACGATCCGTTAGAGACTCGAACGCACCAGCTCCGCTGCCTTGGTCAGCATATATCAAGGTGTCGCGGAACTTGACGAAAATTACCCATCAGAGTGCCCGGACACAACGCTTGTTCAAGGGAGCGAACGTCATCCATGAGCTCTGGAAGGGTCTGCCTCTCACACAACACCCCAATATCAAGGAAGCCCTAAGCAAGTACATCATGGACTGCCACCCGATCCCTGGGCTGGCTGATCCCAATGGTCAAGATCAGAATGGGGTTGACGGCTTGATCATCTCGGTGCATGGAGAATTCGAAGAATACGACCAGAGGACTGAAGTGAGGGGCAAGCGCAGCTTCTCGCGCACCTTTGTTCTGGGGCCCGGGCAAGCTGGCAAAGGGCCGATCCGGGTGGTGAGCGACATGCTGTCTCTCAGGGCCTATAGCCCCCTGCCGAATGTCTTTGCATCGCCTGCAGCGCAAGGTGCAGGTGCGAACACCGAGCATCAGGCAATGATTGCCGAGCTATCAAAACAGACGGGCATGGTTCCGGAATACTCTGAGATGTGCCTGTCACAGGTGGAATGGCAATTTGACAAGGCGCTGATCATATTCAACGAGAAGAAGGTTCGTTGCCACCTGCTCCCTTCTATCATTATGTTCGATTTACTGACAATTCAAATCAGGCAGCACTACCCCCCGAGGCTTTTGCAGCGTCAGCTCAGTAGCTGCACACTGGTCATAAGTACCAAGATCGAGAGACAAGGGTTAGAAGGAAAGAGTTGGTGATTATGGCAGTTTAGAAAGGGGTCTGTCATCCATGACACTATATATACCACAAGGAGGCAGGATGAGAAGCAAACTGAAAGAAGACGGTGTGGCACAGCGACTGTTTGTGGAGTATTGGGGTTCAGGGCCTAAGCTAGGGGATCATGGATAGTGTCGATGGCCACGGGCAGGTCTGATGATGGCATATAGTGCACAATGCGAAACATCAACCGCCACAAAGAATGCACTTTGAATGGAGACACTCTAAAGCGCCGATTTAAGGGTGAATTGGAGGGAGCTGAATTGTGAGAATGGCGAATTGTCGCTGCTGAAATAAGCTGATGGTGATTGGTCTAGCAAACAGGTGAATTTCTACGAGTCTACAGTAAACTAACTCACTCAATAATCTGGTCAGCCCGAGCAAGGCCCAAAGTTAAGTACTCGTATAAGTGTTTAGACAGACGACACATGTGATAGGTTACGCAAAAGGCCGACGATTCAGAGCCAACCATGCCTGAGATGGCTCTTCCTCATCGTTTCAGAGCCGCGCGCGTTCGTCGTCGGTGTGTGGGGCCTAATGCAGGTCGAGATGCCAAAAATGGATGCTATGGGGAAAGAAGGACGTCAGTGGATACCCAAAGTACAAGGGTAATTGGCGAGTACGAGTATTTGTAGCTATGGGAATGGCCAGTTCTCGGGTCGCGGCCACGTGAAGTCGCTGCCCGTCGTTCATCAACCGCATATCCATGGATATGTGCGCTGAGACTTGTAGAGCATGAGCGGTCGAGCGCAGAGGTGCACAGTGTCGCGTCCGATCTATTCCGTACTGGAAGCAAACGACAGCCATCCCTTCTCTCACTAGGGCGGTAGGCGTTCTGTTTGATGAACAGCAAAT
Organism: Tolypocladium endophyticum; assembly: GCA_024339985.1. Classification (NCBI taxonomy): domain Eukaryota; kingdom Fungi; phylum Ascomycota; class Sordariomycetes; order Hypocreales; family Ophiocordycipitaceae; genus Tolypocladium; species Tolypocladium endophyticum. The sequence continues at coordinate 168,563 of JALHBW010000138.1, forward strand.
AGCAGCAAACAATGGCTTGGTTGTAAGGGTTGTGCCTGTGCGCCACCATCGTCGTCTCGTCACAGATAGTTCTGCCCGCCCTTGTGGCACCACCGAGCGGCACCGGGCGTCTCCAGCAGCGGCTAAGACGAGCAAGAGTTACGGGAACGGCGAGCGGAGTACTCCGCTGTAGGTACGAATATCGGAGCGGAGTGCATACATCTGTTGTGAGCCGGTCTGCAGCTGTCGGCTTACGGGCCGGTGCGTCATGCGAATTGGTCGTCGAATACGCACCGAAGCTCTGCCGATCCCCAGAACGCTGGCGACGTTGGTGAGCCGCGCCCCTCTCATCTTGTCGACCTTCGAGGCGCCGTCGACTCGGGACGCATGGCCAGGCCAGCGATGCGGTCATCTACGAGTGCTCGTAGAAGAAGCTCGTGTCATGCAAGGAGCGTGCCATAGCGCGTTTCAGCATGAGTGCGACCGGTGGAGCTACTGCAGGTCTTAAGTTCAAGGGTGCGCGATGGCTCGAATGGGCCCCGGCAAGGTGGATCTCTCTGGTCCCTCGGCCGGCGCAACGGGCTTCGTTGGGCAGGCGTCTGCCGTGACGACACCGGGCCGGACGTCGCAATTTCTTCATGATTGATCCTCGTCATAAGAGACGTGAACGTCCACGTGTCGTAGGTAGATTATCCGGCGATCGTGTGGTGTGTGCTCGGATTTTTCATCTTTCTGGCGGGTAGCAGCTGGTGCCATTGTGACCCCCTCCAAGCGCGGGCAGCGGGGACAAATCCTCGTCGGCATTGGTGCGCCAGCTCAGGGCCTGAGCGACGTCTCATGATCAGGCGAGGACGACGGGAGGAGGGAGAAGAATAGGGCGCAGTGACACGGCGAGGAACCGACAAGCGGCGCGCATTTCTGGGGAGCCACCGTGTGTGTCTTGCCTCCCTGCTTGTCGCGTGCGTGCGGTGAGCAAGACCTGGCCGTCGGTTGCAGGTCGCGCTCGTAAGGTTCAGGCAGGTACCCAATCTATTGTACGGAGTACGGAGTACGCAGAATGCCATGCATGGTACGAGGACGGTTACTCGTACCTGCTCGCGCAGGCCCGCTCCATTGGGCACGCAGCATTGCGTTCGTGATGCACGCGGATGATCGGTTTGATCAGCGCGTTCAAGCCAGCGCCAAGTGCCGCGTTGAATAGGGCATCGTTTCGTCGCGCCATCCATCGAACATTCATCCGTTCCCATCGAACGGCGACGCTGCACCAACTGAGCCAATTGGCCGGTGCCCCTTTTCAACACTGGCCAGTTGCCAAGCCCCGCTGTCAACCGTCAAGGTCCAGATGGCCCGGGATCAGGGCGCCGCATCCAGGGGACAGCCAGTGAGAGGACCCAGAGACCCAGCCTCCAGACGCCACCCGCAGGGACAGCACACCGGCGCGTACCTGGCGCCGCTGCGGTACCCCCCGCCCGCGGCGCGGCCGAGGAGAGCGACGAGTACCACGCCGTCATGCGGAACCTGGGGATCGCAGACGGCGACTCTGGCTCGCGCCCTGGATGGAACGCGGCCAACGCGCGCTGATTGGCTCCTCGATGCGCCGCCGAAGGGGCATGAGTGCTGGCACGGCCGGCGGCTGCTTGGCAAGTCGGCAGAGGAACAGGCCTGGGCGTTAGCTGCGCGTTAGGTCCGGTTAGGCTATAGGCAAGGTACCGTGCCTGACCTCGTATGTACCTGCTGCCCGCCCATGTCTGCGTCAGGGGATGCACGCTCTTGCAGCTCGCAGTGCTACGAGTACCGCCGGTTCCTCCTCTCCCCCCGGGTCCTGGTCCCGTCCAGCTCTGCTTCCTTCTTCGCACCATCCCAGAGCACGGCATTGCGTCCGCTGTCCCTCCTTCGCCTTGTCTTCTTCCTCTTCGCACTCCGCCGCCAACCAGCTCGGCGTTTGTTCTCCCCTTCGGGCGTCTTTGAGCTACGTCCCTTTTGCAATTGCCAGAGAGTCGCCCGTCCGGTACGAGAAAGACGATTAGCAACGCTTCGAGCAAGACTGCTCTCCTTGTCGACCCACGACGCCCGTCGATTGCCATCACCAATTTCACCCAAACTGCCTTCGTGTTACGTTGCCAGGGGCACGAATACCTCCTCCGCGATACTCAGCCAACCAATTCGACGCCTGTTGCGGTCTCGCTTGGTCGAACCCCGTGTCATCTTCGATCTGCCACGCCTTCTGCCTCAGATATCCAGAAGATCGACAGCCACCCGTCGTCTCTCTTCTCGCCTGTTCTCCGTGGTCCTTGAAGGAAACACTAGGAGAAACATCGGACCCGTTCATTCCCAGAGAAGAACACCTTACACGGCCTCACTCGAGTCAAGACATCCGTTTGAGGATCATTTCACCTCTCAGTCCCGCCCAAGTGCGGTTCGATCTCGAGCCACTGCTTTTGCCGCTGCTGTGACAGCCTTTCGCTTCTTTTGATTGCGAGCGTCCATTCCAATCGATCGACCGACCGACCGACCGACATCACGGCACTGATCACTCGCGACTAGCGTGACGGCTTTGCTGAAGTAGATTTGGTGTTTCATAACATCAAACCCATCAGCGACTCGACACTTGCTCCATTCCCGACCCGTGCGGCTGTGCTCGCGGCGCCTCCGATATTACGCAATTGACCGCCTTTCACATTGGCCATGTTTTGTGCTGCTTGACGAAGGGATCGAGGTAATTTGATATCGAGGCATTGGCATCCCCCGCTCGCTGGATACTCTGGGGGAGAATTGCAAAAATGCCTGTCCCGAAGCCCCCGACTTCATTGGACAACTCGTGCTCTGTCATCAAGGACAACACGCTCTACTCGTTCTCGCCCCAGGGCTTCCTTTCAATACCGCTGGAGGATAGCGCGAAATGGCAGGAATTGCAAATGGGCGTCAAGGTGACTGGAGCGACATGCGTGGGGTCTCCGAACGGCTTCTATGTCATTGGAGGTAAGGCGGATTCGGACGACTTCACCGGCCTGCAGAAGTACACTTATGCAACGGGCAATTGGACTACCATCAAGCCCACGGATCAGGTCACCAAGAACCGACAATGGCACGGATCCACCTACATACAGGCTGATGACTCCATCTTGGTTTACGCTGGAAGCCAGGATGGGTCCCAAGGTCCATCCACCCAGACCTTCACTATTCAGGCTTCCGAACCCTACATAGTCCGCGGTTACGAATCAATAACACCCCCAGCCATCTCGCCTATTCTAATGACTTGGAGCGGCGGAGACGCTGTCATGATTGGTGGCGGCTCGGATGCCCAGCACGCCAAAGTGTGGCTCTTCAACCCCACCGCTCGCTGGAGAGACTTCGGCGCCAATTTGGCAGTGCCGCTCCAGAAAGAGCAGGCCGTTCTAGTCAACGGCGACGACGGATCGAAAAGCCTATACACATTCGACCTCGGCCAATCTCCAAACAAGGTTAGCCGCATGGTTCTCCAGGATGCTCAGGGCAATCCTGTTCGCAACTCAGCCGCCGTCAGCAGCCGGGACTTGGATGGCGCCGTGCCTGAGACAAAGCGCGCTCTGAGCTTAAGTGACTGGCCGCAGTACAACTCGACTCTGGCTCCCACACTCACCAGACAAAACTACGCCATGGCCCAAGGCTCGAATGGCATGGTCGTCTTCTCTGGAGGCAACAGTGAGAGTCCTCTTGCCATTTTTGATACTGGCAAGAACGGCTGGGTCAATGCTACTGCGCTTCTTGGTGACAAGGAAGAAACGGTGTTGTCAGTGTCGTCGACAACCACATCCGCGGCGTCGACTTCTACCAGCATGTTATCAACATCAACCTCGGCTTCCTCCACCATCCAGACAACGACGGTGGCTAGCACCACCACGACAGCGGCGGCAGCAACCTCCCAAGCTTCCGGTGGCCAAAGCGATAACTCTGGTCCAAGTTCAGACACCATACTTGGCATCACTCTGGGCTCCATTGCAGGCTTCTTGGTTCTGCTTGGTCTCATTCTTCTGCTCCTGCGACGGCGAACGAAGCGTCAGAATAATGCTGAGGCAGGCCCAGAAAATGGCGCCAGAAATACACCATTTGACGAGAAGGACACTGTGCCATTTGCCAAAAGCTCCCTCCCCACCAAGTCAGCTGGCCATTTCCGTGGTCACTACCCACAGGGATCTCAAGAGTCGTACTCCTCCATGGCCATTTTGATGGGCCGCATGGGCAAGGAGAGGTCAGGCTTGACTCGAAAACCAAGCAATGACACGTCGCGGAGCTCCGTGAGCTCCTTGCACAAGCAATTCAAGAGCACAATAAGCAAGCCGATTCCACAAATGGCTGACCACCCTGCTCTCGTCGGGCATGATGACAGGGGTGTTGCGTTTGCCCCAACTGTGGCTGAGCCTCGGCCGCGCAACGGGCGCTTGGAAGCACAGGATGGCACTCGCAGAAGCTCTGGCTGGAACCGGTACTGGTCAGGAGGGAGTGCCCTTCAGATGCTGGGATTTGGCGCGGCGCCCAAGAGAAACACTTCCAGCTCAGGGCAAAGCTCTCACTACTCCGAGGCCACAAGCAGCAACAACTCTAATAACGCTAACCCGAGCAGAGTCACACAGGACTCCGCAACGGTACCCCCTTTGAACTTCGAAGGGCGAAGATTTGAGGGCCGGCCAGAGGTCAACAGTGTCAACTCTGGCAGCCCGGTCGTCTCTCAATACAATAGCAACGTTCGCACGGAAGGCATATCGGGCAAGATCGAGCGCCCTGCGTCTGCCGTGTCCGCCCTCTCTTCTGGCTACTCGAGCGGCATACCGGAGAGCATCAACGAGGCATGGGATGCCACCGAGTCGGGCAAGCCGTGGGGTGCAGCCCGCGCGCCCAGCAGCGCCTATGCGCCTACCAACAGCTACGTGACACCGCTGGCCCCAAGCACGGCCGGCACGCGCATGCCTCCCTCTGGTGTGAGCAAGCAGCCTCAGCTTGCCATGGCCGCTACATCGACGGACATGAGCTGGCTGAACCTCGGGGACCAGTCTCGGGATTAAGCATGTTGGGAACGCTCAACAAGATCCCTTCACGAAGACTGTCAAATCATTCAGTCTTAGGGCACGCAATATTTCAATGATCTGGTTGGCTCCATATCATGAGCTTTTCGCACGAAACCTCTCACTCACTCTCACTCTCTTTCGGCCGCACCTGATAAGCCCTTTTCTCCTGTTTGTCTATACTGCGGGTGATTGGGAAAAGTCTGGACTTATTCGCATAGACGGTGCATCCAATGGGTTGACTTTTCAACCAGCCCCTCACTCGCTGTCTCGCTGTCGACACCTCTTTGTTTGGACATATTCGGCTCATACTCTGCGTCTCTGCGTTCATCTGATTTTCTGTACATTCTAGACTCTGGCCTCGACTTGGCCATTTTTCGTCCATCGTGTTGTTGCTATGATACCATAATCATCTCCTGCGGGGGTTAATTCGCTGATTTGGGAGGAACAAGATGATTAGACGCAGGAGAAGATGGTGCGGGCCATGCTCGGGGGATGGGTTGGCCTTGTGCTCATGGAGGAAGCAAACCTGTATGCAAGGTAGTAGCGCAGTACATACTAGCCTAACCCTACGTACGTTACAATCTCTCGTAATAGGTTCTCCAAATGTGCTATTCATCCTCCATGTCACTTGTGTTTGAGAAGTCCTCGGCCAGGGTTTCGTCACTTTGCTCAGGGGCCACGCAACTTGATGTGATCTGATGGGATGAGCTCTGTTAAACGACTCGAGGGTTTGCTGGTAAGGTTCTCGAAGCAAGGTCTTACGGAGGCGTGCGATTGCACCATGAACAACATCGAAGGTCATATTAATGATAGCTGTTATGAGTACGGTGGCGCAACTTTATCGACGTGCTGCATGTGTCATGTGGCGAGTACGTGGAAGCGTATAGGGTAGCCCACGATCCGCGCGCATGTCAGTATCGACGGGCCAGTTCGGCGACCGGCCGGTGCGCGGCTCTAGCCGTGGAATCGGGATGAGTTGTGGGGGTAGGTTCTTCATGGCCAAAGCCACTTGCGCAGCACGGACATCAGACCATAAAGGGCAAGTTGTCGTGTTTCTGTCTCCTGCGCGGCTCGGGCGTGGATCGTCGTATATAGGACGCTGACGAGACTCGGCTCAGAGACGAGTGCTCGGTGAGTGGTTTAGGACGGACGACCATAGGGTCGCTGGAAGCAGTGCTAGCGCAGTCAATGGTAGACCCTTATTAGCGGGCCGGGTGACGGCTCGCGACGGCAGGTGGCTCGAGGCTATTTGCAAGTCAGACTGCGTCAAGCGCATCATGAGCGGAGCCTGCGGCGAGGAGTCTATCTGGTCCCGAAGGTGAGGTGTTGAGAGCACTGTTTGATGGGTGCATGCCATCCACCCAGCCCTCGGAAGCCTCTGCGCCGGACCAGCTCGCACATCATTGGGCGGGTGCGAACTCGTTTAGTCCTCGTACGAGTACGAAGTAGTGGTTGGGAGACTCTACATACTGAAAATAACGCCTCGGAACGTGCCCTGACTCGACCCTCGAGCCGGTGGTGTGGGGACCCGGAATGGCGTGCGAGGGCCGTTTCCGCCGCTGTTATAATAGCAGTCACGTCTTGATTGCGGAGCAGTACAGTGAGTAACGGGATAGCAGACCAAAAAGCTGGCCAGCGACGAAGTTAGCTGGCCGCTATTGCATTTTTGCTGGGCAATGAGCGCCGGCTTACTGGTTCGACAGAGTGGTGGGAAACCACAATCGCGGCCTGACCTAGCAGTTCTATACGATGGCTACGAGACGGAGTGATCCTTGGGTGGTGAGTGATGGAGGATTTGTCGGAGGTATGTAACTTTCATAACGGTGTTCTCGAACGGTAAGGTAGCAAAGGCATATTTTGCCCCGGGACGAATGGCGCTGGAAGTGCAGCCTTTTGAGAGAGGTCGGCCACGACAGTGAGCGATGGCGAGTGTGTTAATGGTTTTGGTAGGGTGACAGGCTTGACAGGGTACCCTGCAGCAACCCGCGCCAATCCCAGCCGCTGCAAGCAGGTGACCATCTGGGCTGGGCCATCCCTGAGATTCCCGAAGGACTGGCTGGCTGCATAATCTACAGCAAATGCCCGTGCTGTCCGAAGCTGTCGCAGAAGCAAACTCGACGTCGTTGAGCACCTGCGAAGCCGTTCCCTGCCCTAGGCGATGAATATGGCAATGTCATTACGAGTACCAGTATGCGAGCACGTGGCACACTGTCACAGCAACCGGTAAGCTGAGAGAGAAAAAAAGTTGGACAATCTCGGCTGGCGTCGTCGGTCCATGCTAAACAGAGGGTCCCCACCGCCGCAGGCACTGAAGTCCCCCAAAGCCGACTGAAGTGGAGATGCCCTGGGCCGCGGTAGCCAGTCGTGTGCAGCGGCGCGACGGTGGTGGTCTACCTTAATCATTGCAGATGCGCCGCTGCAACCAGATGCCGCCATCCCTCCTCACATGGAACTCAATGCGGTAATGGCGGGCCACCCACCCTCCCCCACTCATCAGCAGCCACAGCAGGCCCCAGGGCCCCCCAGGCCGCTGCCTCGCTCTCTCGGTCGGAACTTTGGTTCCTCGAAACCCACCACCGCCAACACCTCGCTGCCGCTGTGCTCGACGGCTTCAGCAATTGCGTCGCCGCGCCATTTACCCGCTTCCCGCAGCCGTCGACTCATCAACTCGATCATCGCCGTCCTTCGTGGTGCTCATTCGCGCGACGCGCTCGTCAGCAGCATTGCCCTTTTGCACGAGGCTGTGGCCAAGCCCCTCCCGGATCACAGGCGCCCCTCCACGCCGAGCGACGAGCGTCCACGATAAAGTGCCGCGTCGCACCGACCCGACACCCTGTCGTTCACTTAGTCGCCAGCGACGTCGCAAACAGCGCACCGCCTCTGGGCTTCATCGGACGCCCACCGTTAGGTTTCGCCTGTGAGGAGGATCGAGGCGAGGCTGGGAAAACGACGTAGGATAAGTCGCGACACCAATTCGAGGTGACCGACGACGCTCGCCCACGTTACAGGCCCGTCTATACATCTCCTTCCATCCGCCCGCTGTACAGCGCGCAAGCGTCATGATGGCATCCGCAGCGTGGGACGGAAATGATCAGCACATGCCTTCGGCCGGCGAGGATGAGTTCCATCAGTTTCTCGACATGAGCGGCATGGCAAACATGGACCAGGGCATGCACTTTGACTTCCAAGGCTTCCAGGACGGGAACACACAGCCCATAATGGGCCAGCAGCGCCACCAGGCCGACTCCATCATGGGCGACGCCGACCCCTCAAACATGATCCCCCGAAGCGATGGTCTGCTCCAGAACCACGCGCCTGCCATGACGTCGGCTGGCATGCCCGCCCACATGATGGCCGCGTCCGCCCCCGACGCCATCTCCAATATCGATGCCCAGATACAGTACCTGCAGCAGCAAAAGTTTCAGCAGCAGCAGCGCCAGATTCAAGAGCAGCGCGCCACCTTCTTCTCTAACCACAGCCACCACTCGGTGCCACCCACGCCCCAGAGCCTGGAGATGCCGCCGGGCAGCGGCCAGTTCTACTCCCAAGGCGAGCAGGTGACCAGACATACCGTGTTCGATAGGGGATACCACCAGCGCATGGCTGAACAGCAAGATGTACGTTGAATGGCTGGCAGACTGACTGCTCGCAGTATTTGCTACTGAACACTCTGCTGACGCTCCCTTTAGATGGCATTCACTCCTCTGGTGTCCCCTGCGGTCACCCCTCTAGATCCGCACTTCAACATGGACAACGCCTTTACCGTCCCGGGTGCCTACTTCAGCCCCCTGACTTCGCCTGCCCTTCATGCCCAGAATGACTCGCCAGCAATCTATGACAACAGCACCCATTCCAACAACTCCCCCGTGGAAATGGACCTCGAGGCTCCTGCCACCACCCCCACGGCCACAGCTCAAGATTTGTCTAAGAAAGCGAGGAAGAACAATGCCGCCAAGGCCAGAGGCAAGTCGAGCATAAAGAGCTCGCCCATCGCGAAGCCCCAGCGCAGAAAGACAGGCCCCAGTCCCGCGATCGTATCACAGGTCCTGAGCGAAGTGGACGAGCGGAGTATTCGGCCCGGGGACCAGGCGCTGTTGCCGTTGCCGGCCGCCTCGACAGACGAATCAGAGGAAAACGCTTCGGTGTCGCCCGAGAACCTGACAGACATGCCCCCTCCTCCGGTCCCGAACCGGCGGTCAACCAGCAAATCCCCCTATATCCACCCACAGAACGGCAATTCTCAGCAACCTCAGCCCCAGTCCCTGAACGGGGAGCAGCCTCAGCAGCAGCCGCCCCATCCGGCTACGCCTGCTTCGCTGATGAAGCTCCCGGCCTCCAAAGCAAAGAGACCCCCGACGAGCAGCCAAGAGCAAAACACTGTCACAGAAAACATCGAGTCTCTGGAGCTGCCCGAAGCGATCTCAAATAGACCGCTGGCCCCAATCGACACTGCGCTCACGTCGCCCTCGCTGCGCATCGAGCCAAGCTCAAATAGGGGATCTGTTCTCCAACCGTTGCCTTCGCCGGGCATCCGAGCTTCCGGGACGGCGTCTGCGAGCCAGAGCCCGCAATTGCGGCCAGGCTCGTCTGGGCCCAGCGCGAGAAAGACGCCTCAACTGGCCTCCCGCAATAGCCGGAAACGCTCGACGGGCTCAGTTCATGCCTCGCCTGCACTGCTTCCTAGGATATCTCCGAACATTAAGCCCCTACTCCCCAGCACTCCGGGCATGTCGGCAGAGGACACGGCGTCGCGGCTCCTCATGTCAAAGTCGAATTATCAAAACATCCTGGAAGGCAACACGGTTCCGGGCGTGTCCTATCCCAGTGAGCTGTCGACGAATCTGACGTCGAAACGAACGTCGCATAAGATTGCCGAGCAGGGCCGACGGAATCGCATCAACTCAGCGTTACAGATCATGGCCGGGCTGTTGCCGGAGCAGCAAGCCATCGAGATGGACGAGGCCGAAAAGAAGGAGGCAAAGCAGGGCAACAACAACAACGTGCCCAACAGCAAAGCCAGCGTGGTGGAGAATGCAATTGTGCACATGAAGAACCTACAGCAAGAGAACCAAGATTTGAAGCAAGAGCTTCAAAAGCTCAAAGATCAGCTGGATACACTGCAGACATCGCCGACAACATAGCCTGGATGAGGCTTTGCTGGGCTCGAAACATGAAGGCACATACAGACGCCCTTGATCTGGATCACGGAAGACAGATAATACGATGGTGGGAGCTTCCAATTACGTACTTGGCAATGCATCGCTTACGATGGGAGGTGGACTTGGTTGGTTGTTGGGTTGGGCTGAGCGGCGTCTTTCACGGTCGAAGGGAATTATTTTTTGGCGATACCTCCAATAGAGCAGTGTAATACAGAGGGTGTCAAAAGCGACGCGAGCAAGCGGCCATACAATGTGTGAAATTTTCACGTCAAGTATTGAGGAAGCAGAGGGTTGCTCGTGACAGTTTTCATTAAGCTTGCTGCCCGTGAGCGTCTTGCTCAGCCAGAACGTCGACGTCGAGCTGCTCCATGACCTCGAGCACCAATTTCAAACTGTCCATGAAGGAGTTGACGGCAACTCGCAGCATGCGGTTGGTCGTCGCGCTGTAGTCGACCCGCAGGATCCGAGGCTCCTCGTCGGAGTCGGGGCCGGTGCCGCCGTCGACGGACAGCTGGCGGCGGACCAAGGGGGACAGCTCCGGGTCGACCTGGAGGGCCTTGAGGGCCGTGGCGGCGAGCCTGGGCGTGGGAAGCGGGATGCGCAGCGCTCTGAGTACACAGAGAGAGAGAGGGTCAGCCAGTCATCTAATCAACCGCTGGCGGCGCAAGATCTGCAGAGCGAGGAATGGAGCGGGCGGGGAGGACGGACATGGAGCAGGGGAACTGCGGGTCGGCAGCGCTGCTGCTGATGGTGGCCATTGCGATGGTCGCCGCGGCAGCATCCCGCGCGCGGATCGAGGGCTTGGGCGAAGCGACGCGACTCAGCGGGAGGAATGCTGGCAAGACGGGCTTCGTCGCAGGATGGTCGTTGACGATGGAGGAGTGGCTTGGCGGGGTTTTGCAGCGGCCGATGGCGGGGTGCAGCCGCACGCAAGCCACGCTGTGGCGGCGTCGCTCCAGCGGTTGCCCCGGCGACGCTGGTCGGCCCACAACAGGGCCGCCGGGCCGCTGGGCTGTTATGAGCCGGGGGTGCGACAAGGTGCGGAAAATAACACAGCGGCCTGTACAAAAACATCGTGAGGGCCAGCAAGCAGCCGCCGTTCCCTCCACCGTCAGCACCAGCACCATTATCCTCATCATCGTCATCGATCGCCATCCTTATCTTCATCTTCACCCGCCGCCGCCGCAGTCGCTGGCCCTGACCTGCTTCGCAAGCCCTCCGCCGTCTGCCTCTCGGCCCTCGGGGTGCGAACCTGCGAACGAGCGTCCTGCGCATACGTCGCTGGCGATCAAACTTGGCTATCGCGTCGACAGGTTGCCCTGTCGCTGAGCCGACTGCCCGCCTCTCGCATAAGAGCAGTCCTTGGCGGTTCATCGAGGCTGCTCTTCTCGCTTCCGGGCTCACACCGCCTGTTGGACGCCGCATCCCCGCGCAAAACACTTGGACGTCTCAGAGCAGACGAGAACGAGCCTGAAACAATGGCTCCCTCCTCGAGGCACTCCCAGAACATTGGGCAGATTATCGAGTATATTCCAGGTACGTGACAGTGAAGCTTTGTGGCGCACCCGTGCTGCTCGTCGCCGGCGCTGCGCATCACATCGTTGCCCTGCTTTCACGCCAGGCCCTTGACGATGTCCTCGGCGCTGACTGTGCTCCCAGACCGCCTCTATCTCGCGGCCTATGTCCACCCGCCCACCGCAGACACCCTGTTCCCGAGCCCCGAGACTCCCGTCGCATCGAGGAAGAGGTCGCAAAGAGGTGCCGACGGAGCTGCGCCCAGCAGCAGCCGGGTACCGCCCTGCTACTTCACCGTCGACGACACGCTCCTGTACAACGCTTTCCACCACGACTTTGGCCCTCTGCACATCGGCCACCTGTACCGCTTCGCGATTCGCTTCCACGACATTCTCGGCGCAAAGGAGAATAAGGATCGGCCGGTCGTCTTTTGGAGCGCCGCCGACCCCAGGAGTAAGTGGTTGTCGTGTGAGCGCACATGCAACGCCGGGCTAACGGCCATCTACTAGGTCGAGCAAATGCTGCCTGCATGCTGGCCTGCTACATGGTCCTGATCCAGAACTGGCCGCCCCATCTTGCCCTGGCGCCGATCGCGCAGGTTGATCCCCCGCTGATGCCATTCCGAGATGCTGGATACAGCCAGGCCGACTACGGCATCAGCGTCCAGGATGTCGTCTACGGTGTATGGAAGGCCAAGGAGGAAAAGTGTTGCGACCTCGACAACTTTGACCTCGAAATGTACGAGAAGTTTGAGCGTGTCGAGCACGGCGACTTCAACTGGATAACGCCGCACTTCCTCGCATTCGCCTCGCCGCAGCATAGTCCCGTGGCCAAGATCACAGAGGGCTCAGACTTGTACTCGATGCTCCCCAGAGACCTCGACGCTGTTGATGCTCACCCTACCCTGCCGCAACCATTCAAGAACGTCCTCACACACTTCTCCGAGAAGAACATTGGCCTGGTTGTCCGGCTGAACTCCCAACTCTACTCCCCGTCTTACTTCGAGGCCCTTGGCATCCAGCATCTGGACATGATCTTCGACGACGGCACCTGCCCGCCTCTCACGACTGTTCGCAAGTTCATCCGGTTGGCACACGATACAATCACTGTCAAGAAGAAGGGCATCGCTGTCCACTGCAAGGCTGGCCTGGGACGAACGGGCTGCCTCATTGGTGCCTACCTCATCTACAGACATGGCTTCACCGCCAATGAGGTCATTTCCTTCATGCGCTTCATGCGCCCAGGCATGGTCGTTGGCCCGCAGCAACACTGGCTGCACCTGAACCAGGGCACCTTCAGGGAGTGGTGGATTGAGGAGCGCGTCGAGCGCAGGTTGCGAAGAGAAATGGCCGCCAACAATGCGGTGCCTAGCACGCCCATTCGCGCCATGCAGAAGGCGTCGATTCGCCACGGCCAAACATCGACCCCCCCCAACCGGAGCCCTTCAAATCGCACCCCCCTGAGCGAGGTGGATCATGATCGCAACAACGTCGGTGCGCAGGACGATTACCTGCCCGCGCCAACCCCCGGCCAGCCCCGTAAGACTACTCGTACCGACCGCCACCACCCATATCAACGGTCCACGTCCTTCCAGACTACGGTAGAGGAGGAGCATGGCGTCGAAAAGGAGACTGAGATTGTATCGATACATCGCCACTCTCAGGGTGCTGAGTCTGATGAGGAGATTCACCTCAGGATGCGGAGCCACCGCAAGCCATCGCAGTCCCCGGGCCGCAGTGATAAGGCGACGCGGTCAGTGAGCCAGACGATGTCGACGGTGTACATGATCGACAATGATTCTTCTCGAGATGCCGAGAACATCGGCTCCATGCGCACCAAGCAGGTAGACCGGGTTGCCAGCACTCCCGGCGTCTTGACCAAGGTCCGCGGTAGCAAGCGTGCTGGATCCGAGTCTCCTCTACGGGCCAAGGAATCTGCTGGCATTCGGAAGACGAGCGGTCGCGTCGGCAGCACCAGCGTGGCAGCGTCTGCAACGGCAGCCTCGACAGCCCGAAAGGTGTCTGGAGCATAGGAGACCAGCCCTCTCCGGACCTACCGGTGACGGGCAGGCTGGCTGTTGACGACTATCCATCCACGCGGGAGGCGTTCCGTGACGACATGTTTGAAAAACTACCTTATAACGATCATGACGATTCACGTACATTGCATGCATACACGAGAGGCGTTTGAACCGGGCGCAAGGGCAAAGGGGCCGAAAAGGGGAGTTCGTCTCATACGATTGTCTTCTATCTTCTGACAAGAGGGAACGACTTTCTCACCTCATTTATCGATACCTCGACGGAGGGTTGCAAGATAACTGGTCGTGGTATCCTCGGATACCACCTGATGCGAGCGGAACAGAGACAATGATGACGGCGAGGTCAGTGGGGGCGGCGAAGGTGGCGGCGCTGGTGTTAATGAGCTTACGCTTCAGGAGCTGCTGCTCAGTATGAACCACGATGGCGCACCTTGGAGGGGCTTGGGGTATCGTATGTGGTGTACTGTTCCGAGTTGCTTGTTTTGATGTCCTTATGATTATGGCGCTTATTCCAGCTTTGCTTCTTGACGCATGGTGGCATTGGGTAATCCGTGGATGGGGTGGTGTGATTGGATCCTTGGGGAACGTCTCAGGACGAGTACATGCGGCGGTGGGATGGGCTATGCATTTATGAAACATTTTTCAAATCAGCTGCTTGGCTCTGAACGTGATTTGTGCTATATGCCATCTAGTTGTCGCGCGTCCTGCCTACCGTATAAGCTACGTCTATGTAAGTGTATCCAAGATTGATCGTGGCGTATTCGATCTATGCACCTGTCGCTATGCCTCATCAAACATATCGTCATCGTCATCATCATTATACGCGAATGCTCTCCAGCGTCGTCACCACCGTCTCCATGAGCTTGCCCGCCTCGGCGCTGGTCATGTCGTCGCCCGCGCGGAGGCACATGTCGACCACCTCGCGGTACCGGCTGCCGACCTTGCTCCCCAGACCAGGGACCAGCACGGCGAGGACGACGCGGTCGCGCCAGCGGTCGGCCGTGTAGTGCGGCTTGTAGTACGTCTGCAGGACTTTCCACAGGCCGATCTCAAGCAGGACGAGACCGAGGGAGTAGACGTCAAAGGGCTTGCAGTAGGGCAGGCCGCGCAGCGCGGCCGGGTGGCGGTGCAGGTCGGCGATGGAAGGGTTCTTGGGCACCACCGACAGCGCCGTGTCCAGGTCCGGGCGCGAGGCGTCGAAGCCGCTGAGGAAAGGGCTCGAGATGTCCGGGACGAGGGCGGCCGTAGCCGTAGGTGACGTCGCCGAGGTGGAAAAGGCCGAGGGGAAGAAGAGAATGTTGGCTCCGCAGAGCGACTTGTGCAGCCAGTCGAGCGAGTGCAGGGACCACAGCGCGACGGCAAGCGTCTGAGCCAGGCGCACGCGGGCGTCGAGGTCGGGCGTCTTGAGGTCCGGGCTAGCGATGAGGGCGTGGAGCGTCGAGAAGGATGACGCGGGCGCCTTGTAGACGAGGCCGTAGCGGGAGCAGGCGGCATCGTCGGTGTAGCCGATGCAGTCGACGCTGTGCAGGTCCGGGTGCCGCGACGAGGCCGAGTGCATCATGCGCGCGAGGTCGTCCATGCGGCGTACGTGGGCGACGCGCTCCTCGATGGCCTCGCGGTCGTAGTCGACCCACTCGACAACGACGTCGCCCGCGGACTCGTGATGGGCACGGCAGCGCCTGGAGTCGCCATCTGCGTCGATCTTGAGCGCCGGCCGCGGCACCTTGAGCGCAAACGTGGGCCGGAAGGCCGACTGTGGCGCGCTGTCGAGGTTGATGCGCAGCTTCTTGAGCTTGGCCGACGCCTCGAGCTGGGGGTAGATGCCCGTCGAGGCCGTCTCGAGGAGCGAGAGCTGCGCAAGGTCCCGCTGCGCCGTCTCGAGCAGCTGGTGCGTCCAGGCGCGCTGCAGCGAGGCGAGCTGCGACGGCGGGAAGAGCTTCTCGAGGCCGTCGTTGAAGTCTGCCGCGTGTCAGTCACGTCTGCCTCATTTTGGGGGAATCGAAGCAAGCTTGCCTTTGAGGTCTCTTAGGAGATTGGTAAACTTTTCCTTGTCTGCGATGCCAGTGTCAGCGTGATATCAGACGGTGGATGCTTCTGGGATCGAGCTCACCACCAATAACCCACTTCGTTCGCAGGCCAATCTCCTTTCTCCAGCTCCGTTCAGTCGCCGAGTTGGTCCTCGAGCCGTTAGCCTTGCGACTCTCGTCCTTGGCCCCTTTGCCGGACGATGCCGACGTCGTCTTTTTCAAACTTTTCGTCTCCGCCTCGTTGCCCTCGGCACTTGCGCTCGCACCACCGCCGCCCACCTCCACCAGCCCGTACCGCTCCTGAAGCTTGCGAAAGTCCGTGACGGTCGTGTGCAGCTCCTCGAGGATTTGCGTCGCCAGCACGCGCAGCTGTGGGTTGCGCCCGCTGTCCAGATGCGCCTCGAGCTTGCCCTCGGCCACGCCCCATTCGCGACCCCAGACGACCAGCCGCATCTCCTCGATGCGCACCTTGCACATGAGTCGCTGGCTGTCCGTGTCCAGGTTCGCCGCCGTCGTGAAGTAGCCGTAGGCCTTGACGCACCCGTCGAACAGCTGTCCGATGAAGCCCACCACCCCAACGGTCGTGCCGATGAGCTCGGCCGCCATGGCGAGAGGAGTGAATACCAGCACCAGGGAGAAGTGTTGTTGGAGCCAGCCCGCGTCTCACACCCGATTCTCTGGATCTCTGCGAGAAGAGTACAATGGTGTGCGGAGCCAACACTGCGAGTGCAACTCAGGCCCCGAAGTTCAAACTCGCACTTGTGGGTGGCTGTTCTTCAACGCGCACATGTGAGCGCTATTGTGTCCACGACTGGCAGACAAATGCTCTATGAATCCCAAGTCGACTCAGAAACGCCGAATCGCAGGGTGGAAGTGTTCCTGCAGCGAGCGTGAGAATAGTCAATGTTGACATTTTGAAACCGCGGCGGCGAAATTAGCTGTTAATAATGACATCGTGAAGGGCATGGGTGCAACGTTAGTATACTCGCACCGCTTTCATCACGTGATCATATGTCGCTTCAATGTCCAGGTATTCAGTTGAGATCGGCAGTCGACATGTTTTGTTGGAAAAGCAGCTTTAAAGTTGAAAGGAGGTTCGCATAATCCTCTACTGCGACACAACACGCGAAGTGGAGATGACGTCCCTTGCCAAGCCTGTCCGCAGCCTACTCCGACTCTAATTCACGCCACTTTCAACCTCTCAGCATTCACACACTCAAATGCGGCACGACTTGTAAGTCCAAAATGGAGGTTCATATTTTCCCTAGACATTCGTCGCCTTATCCTTCACCACCTGAAACATTTTTCTTCTATACGTGG
This sequence comes from Tolypocladium endophyticum, assembly GCA_024339985.1. NCBI lineage: Eukaryota > Fungi > Ascomycota > Sordariomycetes > Hypocreales > Ophiocordycipitaceae > Tolypocladium > Tolypocladium endophyticum. The sequence continues at coordinate 185,643 of JALHBW010000138.1, forward strand.
GACATTTTGAGCAATTCGTGACGGACATGCTCGCGGCCTTGATTGAATCGTGTTTTTCTCATACAAACAGAGCGCCCTAGGACACCAAGTCTGGGATGCCGTCGCGTGCGGGGCGGGCTTCAGCACGGCATGACAGCGCCATGTCTCTCGATAAGCCTAGTAAACCTTCTTCTTCTCGTCGATGCTGAATTGACCAGGGCCGCTGTTGACAAGGAGCAGAAGACCACCGACAATAGACAGGATCTGGAAGAAGTCGTACTTGGCAAAGTCCTTGTGGGGATGGTGTTCGTGCAGCTAGGACATCAATTAGCAGGCGTTCGCGACGCAAGAGTGTAGGCTATACTCACGGTCCAGAAGTTGTTGACCAGGAGGTTGAAAATGCTGAGAATGACAACCAAGAGGATGGCGCTGAACTTGGCCTTGAAGCCGACAACGACCATGACGCAGGCACCGGCACCGAACAGGGAGACAATGACGCGCCAGATGGACCATTTGCCGCTGAAGACAAAGCCGACGAAGAGGAAGATGAGCAGAACACGGCCAGCCAGCTGGAAGTACATCTTGCGGTCCTTTTCGTCGATCGAAGGGAGACCAGCGAAGGCCTTGGTCTTACGCACCCACGAATCGGAGAGCACCATGAGCAGGCCGCCCAACACGGACAGGTTTCGGAGGAAGAAGTTGAGGTCAAAGATCAGGCCGTAACCGAGAGCTTGGGTGACGACAACTCCCATGAGACCAGCGACAGCGTAGTCCGAGTGCTTCCTGATGATGACGAGGGTGGAGCAGGAAATCATGGCGATGACGTTGATGATCAAGAAGATGTGTGTGATACCGCTGGGGACTGGCTCAAGTGTCAGCAGAGGCAAACTCCAAACGAGATGCCAGCGCAGTTCTTACTATGTCGGTAGTCGTGGAGGTAGAGAAGCTGGTCGTTCCATTGCGTGATGATGCGGAGCGCATCTTCGAGGAAGGTGACGACAATCAAGAATCGGCCAATGGCTGGGAGATAGCTGGAAACAAGTGTGAGCCATTGGGTCCCGAGTTAGGATCGCGCAAGGCGACGATGTTTTGCGACGCGTCCAGTGGAGAAACACTCACGGCTTGATGGGCTCGCTCAAGTTGTCCAGCATGTCCTCCACCTTGCTGGTGTACGGTCGGATCTGGTCCAGGACGTTGCCATTGGACTCCTGCGCCTGGCTGGTAGCGCCGTAGGGAGCAGGGCCGCTGAGGCCGTACCCGGAGGGACCGCGTTGAGACATGTTCATGCGCTGCTTGCTCCAGAGGGGAGGTCGTTGATGGACGTGTCTAGCTCGATCCGCTGCTTCGTGACGCGTTGAAGGGGAGTCGACTACCGGAGCGTTCTGTCCCTGATGTGCGTTGCGGCCGACGACTTTGGAGGCTGTGCGAACCACGCGAAGCGAGGGGTGGTGCTGCAGCTGGCGGAGGGAAGCGGAGGTGCCAGAGGAGTCGGAGCAACTGAGCGCGATGAATTGGATAGGGATTGGGCGGTGCTGCAGCTACCGCACTGTGGGCGAAGGGTTGGTGGACGGAAAAGCAGACAAAGAAGAGGCGAACGGAGGAAGAGAAGAAGAGAAGGATGGGGAGGGGTTGGGATGAGGAGTAAGGAGGCAAGGTATGCAGCGGTGGTGGTCTCTGGGCAAGGGTTGGTCTGGCCCGATCAGATCAGGTCAACCAAGTTAAATGGCACAAGAGGACGAGGGTTCAAGGCCTGGGCGAGCTATGACCTCAGGCGTCGGCTTAACATAAACTGTGTCCTTTCTGAAATCCCGTGATGGTGCATGCCGCGGTGCCCACTTTTCAACCTGTGGCGGTTGCAGGTGAGCACGGTACCTGGGGAGCTCCCTTGCGGTACTTGCCCGGGCCGCGACGCCAGGTGCCCGTTGCAGGTATCTGACCCAAGATGACGCACGTCAGGGTCGTACCGCGCCGGAGCTCCCTTTCGGCCCCGCGCCTTCAGGTGGCTTGTCCAGTGCCGCTCAGCGCCCGCCGCGGGTAGGCCACAGCGCCTTCAGCGCTACTTTGGGCGTATTATTAGCTGAGGTGAGGACGGGATCCTTCCCCCGCCGGCTGACAGCTCCACCGATGCTGGAGCGGCCCCCAATCGAAATGACGTCGAGTCTGATGGGCTCTGTCAGGGACGAAGCGTCCATGTTGCTTTTCCATTGAGGCTTGCCGTTGTTGTCCTCGGCTCGACGGCGGTAAGGTGATGTGATGCCCCAAAGTACTATGTCAGTGGTGGGATCAGACAGTCTCACTTGAGAAACTTGGTAACCTCCCACCCCGGCTCTGTCCTCAGATGAGGCACGCGCAGAATGACAGCGCAAAGGCTCATTTCACTCTCATCTGCCAATGTGCACGCTGGATGCAGTCTTCTTTACGAAGCAGAGATGTCCCTTCCTTCCTATGCGTCTCTAGCCGAGGAAGCTGAACACCGCATCTAGGTACTATACGGATGGAGTATTCGTAGTCTCTACGATTGCACCGCTGGTATCTTTCACATCCAACTTCGCAACCAGGCTCTCGACCGTCAGGCCATCCGCGGCTCATCGAGGATGGAAAGCCCTCCCGTGTCGTCGTACTCGACCCTCCCCTCGTCCACCGCTCTTCGCATTTCCTCTCGGAGGACCGTTCGCTCGCCCGAGACCGGGTCCCACTCCCATCCTTCTCGCATCCACATCCACCTCAAGTAGGCTCGCAACTCCTTGTCGTGTGGCATGACCCTCATCCACTCAGGCTGAAATTCAGGCCCTCTGCCCTTACCGTTCCAATCCTCAGCACGTCCCAGGAGCTCGTCGCGACAGAATATTCGCCAGCTATCAATGGCATACTTGCCCTGGGTCATGTGCCCTATTTCCCAGGCTGTAGAATCCCGGTTGTCGTGGTCAAACATCTTCAGTCCGAGATCCGAATCATCGCAGAAACCTTGGCTGGGCGGCAATTCCACGTCCCGTCTGTCGTAGTTTCTTACTTTGTATCGTACGCCTGGCCGCGGCGGCTGGTCTAGGAAGGCCTTTGCAAATTTCTGTATGTAAATGACACGAACAACCGCCAGCCCCAGATGACGTATCATGTCTGAAAGTTGTTGTGCGTTGGCTGGGTCAGCTAAATGCGAAGGCGTGGGAAACCTCTCTTTGACCTCGTAGAAGACAGGTATTGCTAGTCGCCCTTTGGTCTTGATAAGAAATGTGACGGCGATGAGCAACCACAAGGGCTCGTGAGCAACTCTCTCTTGCACGATACCGAAAGATGGAGCTGATAGAGGCGGAAATGGGACACAAGAGACCGTACCGGCAGGTGGCCGCTTGAGCGAGGCTCTTGTTGGTGTTGATGACGGCGTGGGAAAATAAGGAGAAAAGACCAGCTTTTGAGGTCTCACAGACTGCACAGGCTGACGACTTTCGACCGAATTGCCGCAGTGACTGCTGTGGGTACAAATTGTAGCATCGCACGTCTGAAAATGTTGCTGCATCAACGATAGGTTGTGGCTCTTTGGGGATTTCGCGATACCAGGCCGTATTTCTCTGGTGTCTGTATTCTGCCACCGTAAAGGGAGTGTGACAGGAGATGTCACAGTCGCGAGTTTCGATTTCGCACTGCTCCCATCACTCGCAGTCGTATCTGACCAGAAATGTGAAGTTGCTCGAGTAGGGAGTCTCCTCTTGGTACGCGGTAACTTCGAAACGACACCGATGTTATCGGCCTTGTGAGTCAGTAAGGACGGAGACTGGATAACACAGTCCTGAGCTTGTCTTTTGGCCAAGAGGATTAAGCGGTCCGTGTCTCTCCAAGCCACGGGTGGTGGCGCGTCGCCGCTTTCGAAGCACTCGAAGATGGAGCACACATAAGTGAGAACATCGGCTCCTTCGAGACTGTACAAATCCGGGCAGTGTGACTGACGAATCGATCTCGCGCAATCAATCAAGTAGCGCCAGTCCTCATCCGCAGCCAGCATGCTTTGGTTCAGAAGCCATTCTATTTCGCCATGGGGCGCGGTGCCGGACTCGATTATGTCGCACAAGAGATCGCGGGCGTCGTCCCAGACGTCGAAGACGGAGAGAATGTTCTCCCCTAAAGAACTTTCCATGGTGTTGAGTTGCCCCGAGAGTTGTGTAAGAGAAGATTGCCCCTGGTCGACACGCATCGTGAACAGGCGCCTCAGTCCAGGATACTCTTTTGACGAATGAACGAACACCCGGGGCAGGGCAGAAAGGCGACTGTTAGTGCATGGGGAGATGTAGAGCGCGACAACGGAGATGGCTTGCAGCCGTGAAAGATGTACCCAAAGGTCGCGAAAGAGGCGCACGCTGCCTTCACGGTGTTATCAATTCACGGATCGTGTAGATATTAACGTTATAGGCCAATTCGTGAGCAACGTTAGATGAACGCTGGACGGAGCTGGGGTGGTGGGTCTCCGTGACTGACGCAGGGCAGCCTTGGCTTGGCCTGACTTAGCGGGTTTCCAGGACCCTAGGCGGCTGTGATTCATCGAAGTCAAGCTGCAGCCAATCTGGCCGCGGCGAGCCGGCGCGTAAGGCAGCCAGAGACTCTCAGTCAGGCACGACGTTAGCAAGCTGGGTCGCGTGATCTAAAGATGCCCGAGGGCATCAATTAATAACTCGGCCGTCGCGAGATCTACAATATCACTCTAAACTTGAAGAAAAACGAATCAAGCCCATTGTCTGCCATCAGCCCCTGACTTTCTCCTGCAGCATCGCTCTCGCGGTTTCCGCCTTGCCCTCCTCGGAACGCGCCTTTGCCCACGTGCGCCCGAAAGCCTCCTGCTAGCGCTGCTCGCCGGTATCAGCGCCGGCGCTGGGAACGGGCCGCTTATCTCGACTCACCGTCCGGCCGAAAGCAAAGGAGAGGGTCACGTGACCAACCGCCCGCACCCGTGACCCCACAGTCGGTCAATCAATCTCTCGTCTTCCGCCTTCGCCGCTTTCCGTCTCCCATTCATCCTACGCACCCTTCCTCGACGCCCATCGTCGCCGCACCGCACCCTACCGAGTCCCGATTCATCGTCACTCACCAAAATCATCCAAGAGATGAGTAGTCGCGGCGGGAAACTTGCCCCCGAAGTCAACAGGTGAGTGTGTCGCGCGCGACGTGGCTGCCTTTGCACGTCCGAGGCGGCGCCGCGATCTCCGATGCCTGCTATCAGATTGCTGACCATCGCCGCAGAGCTCTGTTCGTCAAGAACTTGAGGTAACTCAGTCTCAACCCGAGTGCGATCGACGGCGCGACTAACCGCGATGCTTTAGCTATACCGTCACTCCAGAGGAGTTGTTCGATCTCTTTGGAAAATTCGGCCCAATTCGGTACGCCTTTGTAGACCGTCGCCAACGTCAAAAAATGTCTGCTGCTAACCATTCGTCACAGCCAAGTACGTCAGGGCATCTCGAATTCGACAAAGGGAACGGCTTTTGTCGTCTATGAGGACATGATGGATGCCAAGCAGGCGTGCGACAAGTTGAACGGCTTCAACTTCCAGAATCGTTATCTCGTCGGTATGAAGTCATCCCCTACCCATGCGCCCAGTCCTCCCATACAGGCTTGTTAACAGCCCTCGCAGTACTATACCACCAGCCCGAGAAGATGGCCAAGTCCAAAGAGGACCTCGAGGCCCGCCGCGAATCTTTAGCTCAGCTCAAGAAGCAGCACGGCATCGATTGACAATCCGACCGGCCTACGGACAGCCTGCAAGAGAAGCCATCTTCGTCTGCGGGCCGGTCTCCGATGACATTCAAGTCTACTTCGCCGGATCCGAAAACGATTCTGCGAAAGGGCATGTCGTCCGCCAACAACGCGGCCGCCAAAGAGCACGTCGCCACGCGTGCGGTTCGCTTCGCCGATGGAGTGCGAACTGCCGTCAAATCGTGCGCCTGATTATTGCCGCGCCGTGCCACACAAGACAGTTCCCTGGTGGGTAATCGGCATGTTTGCTCTTGGTCTTGGTCGGCGCCGCGGATATTTTTGGGTGGTGGTCGCAAGTCTTGAGCCTTGAGCCAGGCACCATTCCTCAAAATGCATTCGAGGTATCGGGTTGAACTTGGGATCTCAAGGTCTCGCCAACAAGTGACGATACGTCAAGTCACTACGAACTGTTCTTTTTTCTGAGGGTAATTTTGCTAGGGGGGTCGAGAGGGGCTTCATGCGGAGGGTCCGGCCTTGGTAGATATGATTTTGATTCCGGGGAGTTAACCGCCGAGGTGCCGTCGTTTGACAATCGCAACTTTACTTTGCTATCCATGACTACTTTGACCAGGTTTACTAGGCCGGAGCTTATCCCGCAAGGGGATGAGCTTGCCGTGATTACATGATGCCACCTCTGGATGTGAACGTGTAGGAGGTAAAATCTTCAGCATATTCCGCACCTTTCCATTGCTACGAGAAGCTGTCGACAGGCCTCCGATGTTGGGCTGAAGATAAAGATGACGAGCAGGCAGCTGCTATACTTGGGGCAACGGTTCGCGATGTGCGTCTGAACGTACATTAGCGCGACACTCTGCAGATATCGGGCGAGCCGAAGGTGCAGGTGAGGGCTTCAATAATGGGCCTCAAGACAGGAACCATTGTGACTCTTGAACATTCCATGATCGTCTTCCGGTGAAGCAAACTTGGCGTTATCTGCGCTACCGATGTGACTTTGAAATCGGCCTGAGGCTGAGAATCGAGGTGCACCCACCTTGCGGGCGTTGCTTTGACGCTCGTTTGAATTGGGCACCCTGAGTAGCACGCGGCGCCAGCGGTCACTTGACAACAAGCGCATGCGTGACGCGGTGCCCTCCACGGCGCCGGAACAGGGCACTGAAGTACGGTGCAAACATGCGACGACGGTGGATTTTGCCTTCTCTGTCTATTGTTGGAAACACTGCAGCCATCCTTGGCCCTTGGGCTCTGCTCATGGAGTCCATGGTGCAAGACTTTCAGCGTTCAAAGAAAAGGCGGTATAATGAAAAAGTGCCTTGCGCGGCCTACATAATGGGCCGTATCGCCTGCCAGAATAAAGGAAACTAATGCCGTCACAGGAGAAACCCGCGTACCCATCTGGCCGCGTTGGCGGCGGCCGCGAAGATGGCAGTGTTGAGCGAATGGACAGCATCGGGGCGGGCGTCTTGGGCCTCGAGGCCGCAGAGACGGCCGCGCGGCTTCCGACTGCGCCTGTCCCGGGGTTCGAGCACCGTGGCGTACGTACAGGGCGTAGCAGCGCAGCGGCCCCTAAGGTAATTGCGGCACAGCGCACTCGGGCGTCCCCAGGCGGCTTTCCGTGCTCATTTCCACTGGAGCTCCAGAAGGCTCAGTAAGGTCGGTTGGCTTCCCGTTTGATCGTGGCTGAGCCGAGCTAAACCACCCCACGTTTTCCCACATCTGCCACCTCTGAAGCGACGTCGACGCGAAGAACCGGATCATGATGGCCGCTTGTTCGTCGTTTGTTCTGATCTCGGATCTTCCAGACGACCGCTGTACCGGCGCGTCTTTGATCATGACGGAGACACACGGATATCGGATCAGAACTGTTGACCAGCAGAGCCCGAGGGCCGCGCGACAGACCAACCACCTGTTCTCGCTGGGCCCGAACGCGCCTGTTCGGAGGCAGCATTTGGCTGCATGTGATATGCAAGCCGACGCCCTGGAGCTCGCCAAATTGGTCAGAAAGGGAGACAGCGAGTCGGCCCAACGGTCAGCCCACCCAACGCACCGGTTCCGCTAGTCGTCGAGCCTGGTCGTTTCTCGACTTGTCTGCAGGCGAGCCAAGGCAGGCTCGTGTCTACGTTGGATGGCTCGCGTGCGTGCCCTGCGTGAGACCCCACTGCTCCGGCCGTGTCCGACGACGAGCCTGTCTATTACGGTGATGATGGACGTTGAGAAGTCTCAGCCCCGTTGGCCCCTGGCTGCTACTGGTTAGTCGTCGGACGTTCGATGCTCAATGACACAGTAGGCTGCGGCGCCAACGTAGGAGGCAAGCATCATCAGGCCAGGACGTGCAGAGAGCCGAGGCTTCGGCGTTGTCCTCGTCTCCCGTTCGTTGCTTGCATCTCTACTGCCTTGGTTGGCATGGAGTACGTTACGGGCCCTGCAGCTCCTCAGCCTCCCGCTACACCCCACGCGGCCCCGCTCCGGACATCGTGGGACCTCACTCCTAATTCGGGCTCATACACTCATACGCCTTCTTGACTGCCTTCTCCCAGCCTTGGCGCCCGGACCGTGGTGACTCCAGCTACCAGCTTACGTTTCTGCTCATACCTCTTTCCGTTGTCACAGCCACGCTCGCAAATGGTAGTCTTCCACTCCATCTGCAGCCTCCATTGCTCATTCATCGTCCGAACCCGTGGCCACCCAGCCACAAGCATGGCCATGCAGTTGGCCGCGGCCGCCCGAACGTGAGACTAAGCGCGGCTTAACTGCCGGTCTCATCCAGTGATGATGAATCAAGCGCGCCAGCGCCTGAGCCGAGTCTGTTTGGTCCGTTTTCCCTACTGCAGCATGGCCACCATCCGTCCATCTTCTGCTTCGTCGACCAACCCTGGCCATCGGTCATGGCCAACAGCCCATAATATCCACACTGGGAATGGTATATTCCTCGAGCTTTCGCTCGCCGAGTATAAAGCCCCGGACGTATCCGCCACGGCCCCCATCTCGCTGGCCCGTGCATGATACTGCGAGAAGGTGTCATGTTTCTTGTCCTTCGTTGAATTATTTATGCCCTGGCTGGCCCAATGTCTGCACCTATTTCAAGCCTCAGCCGACTTTCGTTAGAGGAGATGCCTCCCTCAAGTTGCGCCCAAGCCAGGACGGCTGCGGAAGCTACGTCTTACCGGTGTCCGGACCAGGAGGATTCCAGCTCTGACCCAGAAAGCGACTCTGATTCCTCTGATATTGGCGACGACCAATCACCCGCACTTGTACGGTCTCCGGCCAAGCTTATTTACAATCTAGACCAGCTCTCAGAAGGACGACGAACCGCTGTACGCGACATCTTCAGCGAGCCCCCCAAAATTGCCCTGCAGCGGTGCCGCCGAATAGAGAACACCTACGCCTTCCAGATGACGGAGCTTGTCACCAGGTCTATCCGTATCCGTGCCCCCGACAGTGGCTCGCCCCGTCTGAGTTGCACATGCGGAGAGGAGGAAGCGCCATGTACACACCTCATTTGGCTCCTCGACCAGCTTCAGAAGCAAATGCTCTACGAGCACGACGACGGTAAACCCCTGACCATGACGGCCGAGGGGTTCGCTGAGGAGATGGGCGACCCCTTTCAAAAGATTGCAGACTACCATCTCGACGTCCTTGCTGATGGGCTGCATTGCCAGGTTGTTGTGGAGCCGGACGCCTATCCTGACGAGGCCGTGGACCTCCACCGGGTGCTCGAGTCCCGCGAGCTTCTGTCCTCAATATACGGGATGGAACCAGAGGACTTTCGGCCGGATATCTTCCAAAATCCTGCGCCAGGGGCAAAGGTAATTAAGCGACATGATCTGGACTGCACCGTCTTGCGGATGCTCCTCGATAACCATCACTTCTTCCACTACTTTCTCTGCCTCTCCCGCTCTGCGGATCCCATAAATGACCCCTTTCGCAAGGTTGGCCAGCGCGTTGACCATGTCCTTCGCGACTTGGACGCCTACTCCTCAAAAGACGCCGCTTTGTCCTTGAACACAACCCCCACAGCAACATCCGCGGAGCCTCCGACGGACGTCTCATGGGCGGCTCGACATATAGTCGGCAGTTTGCGACTCATCAAGAGCGCCATATACAACCGCGACCACCCCCCGCAGCTGCGTGAGAAAATCTCCGCCGCACGCACACTTGTGCACATCCTCACCGCTATTGTCGACCGCAACCGCGATGCCCATGGCGGCCCAAGCCGCCACAGTCGCAACCTGTATCTCAACCTCATCGGCGACCGCGACCAAGACTTCGTCATCGCCGAGCTCAATCTCCTCCCGCCCGAAGCTGCCAGCGCCTTTTTGCATACACTTGAGGATGTCCATGAGAAAATCGGTATCCACGGCGCCCCGGCCTCGTACGTGGCCAAGCTACGCGCGCTGCTGGCCCGCCTGCGGACATCTACCGCGGGTGCAGGCTTGAAACGACATGGCAAGGACCAGGGAACGCACCGTGTGTCAAAGAGGATGAAATAGCAACTTATGCGTCTGGATGTTGGGCCGTTGAACGGAGTGTTGGGGCTCATTATAGAACAGGTCTGTGCCTCACTGTCATCTGACGGCCTGACGGCTTGACCGCCTTGGCACGCGCTGGTCGTGTACCATTTCCTACTGTACCAAGACATTCTTCTACACTTCTTCGCACCGTTTTGATAGTCCGCAAAGACCACAAAGAGCTTCACCGCTTCGTGTACTACCTCACTAAGCGTCAGACACCATTCGTGTACTGTACCGTTTCTTCTTCACTGATTCCTAGTCTTGGATGGCTTAGAGAGAGGCGCCCCTCAAGGCAAACGTTGTTAGAATAAAGAAGCAGATATTCCTATTTGCCTCTCCATCGCCGCGTCATGTGCTACCCAAGGCAACGGCAACCTTGTTCGAATCCCAGAAACCACTCGCCACGTTGGCAGCATTCTGCCAAGTAATGTTCCGCGCATTACACAGTAACCCCGCTCGCCTCGTGAAACGCCCGGAGAGCATCGGACACCTCTCGCAGGCTGGGCCTGTTGTAGTAGTTCTCATTCCAGTCGCCCTTACTCATGCCCTCGGCTCGCTCCTTCAGCCACGACTCGGACGCCTCTATTTCCTTAGCCCACCAGTCTCGCGCAGTCTCCTGCACTTGCTGCGCCGTCGACGTGCCCTTGTTCTCGAGCTCGCGCAGCACAAGCTGGTCTCGCTCTCTGACGATGAACTTTGTCAGACCAGGTTGTCTGCCTCTTGTGCAGCGGTCAATGAGATCCCGCATGGGCTGAGGTGTCGTCGTGTATCCGGGGAATTCCACCTGCGGCTCCCATCGATATGAGAGCCACACGGCTGCCCTCTGCGGTGCGCTGCTCGCCTCAAATATGCACCAGAGCACGCGTCCCAGCATGTAAACCTCGCATGCCTCCTGCTCTGTTCGCGTCAGACATGACCACGGAACATTGTAGCCTTTGGATGGCCAGACGTAGTCCTCGCCTTCACACATCTCCTCCCAGCCAGGAAGCAGTTCGTTGAGAAGGTCGGCATACTTTCCTTGAACACTGGGGTCGATCTCCTCGTCGATAGCCAGCAGCCGCACGTATTCGATCGCGTTGACTTCTGGGGCAGCAAACTCGCACCAAACTCCTCGCTGCTCAAAGTCAATCATGACGGCGTCCCAAGACTGCGAGAGCACGATGTTGTCGAGCCGAAGGTCGGGATAGAATATGCGGGATGTCTCGCGCAGGTGCAGCAATGCAGAAGCTAGCTGAACGCACCATTTTGTCTTATCCGCCAACGATACTTGGCCATGTAGCTGGAGAAAGGGAATGAGATCCCGTAAGCTGCCGTGAACATGGTTCTCCACCGTGAAGCCTACGACAGCAACCTTGTTCCCAAAGCTGCATTTCTTGGTGACCAGGTGGACGGGTTTTGCAATGACGTTTGGGTGCGGTGGCATCACAATAAGCTGTCTCAGCTCGTGATAGAGATACTTTGTGTAGCTTGTGAGAGCTTTGAAGATCCATGTCTTGCCTTTGACGCTGATGAGGCAGACGCTGTCATGTAGCTGTGAGAGGTACTCGACGTCGTTGATGTCCACGGTGGGAGGAAACTCGATGTCTCTTCCCCAAAGCTCGTGCAAAGATGCCACGGAAAGCAGCTGACGCTCCAGGTAGTAAGTCGGAGCGATGGAAATGCGCGTCTCGGCTACATTTTTGGGCAAATTTTGGAAGACGATCCGAGACCCAAATGGCAAGTCCTTGTATATCTGTGAAGGTTCCTCGAGAGTCAACGTCCAGTACTGCAGGATCCGGAGAACATGACGAGTGATGCCCAACTCAGAGATACGTGACCCGTCTCTGGTGTAGAAAGTTACATCGAGGTCCAGGACTTTGCGGAGCTCCGGAGAGAGCGTCGCGGGCTCGGGAATGAAGACATCGACCCGATACGGTCGGACCGACTTGATAAAAAGCGGCACGGCGTAAATTTGAGTACCAAACGCCGTGCATCCGTCGATACGCCAGAGAGGCTTGCCGGGGGGGTCGAGACTGTCGATGCGGTTCTTGGGGTTCAGTGGAGACTCCAACCACCCAACTTCGGGTGAAGGCTGGATGCTGCGGGTTGCGGGGTCGAGATCAATGCCCGAGAAGGCAGCCGTAGGATGAATGACATTGTGGATTGCTTGCTGGCTCAGCTCCATGTCGTAATCGTGCGGGGCAAGTCAGCCTGAAGATGCGGGAGTTGCAATCAGTCGTTTCACCGTCGTTCTACGACTTCGGACGGGTGAGAATAACGGCCTCTCTGAAGCAACCTGGATATATGCCACCCCGTTTATATCCGGGGCTTCGCTTATTGACACGGTCTTGGACGCACAAAACTGACGACAGCGAGGAGCTTATGTTACATTCCGATGAGCAATGAGCCAGGTATATGACCGCCAGGCCCAGAATAGAGGGTATTGCAAATGCGGCGGTGTGTGCAGGTGATGGACGCTTAGACCGGGCAATGGTGTTTTCGGAGTGTAAGTGGGACAGTGGCGTGTTGGAGGGAGTAGGATCTGACCGTTTTTGCAACGGCCATGATTTGGTGGCCGTGATTGATCACATGATTGGGTTGTACCGTGCCTATTTATGTAGGTAAGGTAGGGATGATTACTGAAATCCGGGCCGGGGGGGAAAGTAATCCGAACAGCTCAGCAAAGACTTTGGGGTCTGAAAGAGGCTGAGGGCGGAACGGCGCAACTGTCGCTCTTCGCTTCAGTTTTCGTTGGTCGCGAACAACTCTGCATCTCCACCCCTAAGTCCAGCCGACGCGCGAGGTCCACTCGGCCTAGACTCGTGCTTTTCCCCTGCCGCCTGTGGTAGATGAGCAGAGCTTTGATGGCTGCAAGAGACGGAACGGCGCAACCGGCCGAGGGACCGAAGTATCTCCATTTCAGCAGGCGACTCATAGCACCACGCCTTTTCGCAATTGGCGCAGCTCGGCTTTTGGCATGGAGCCGTGCACCAAAGCCCGTGGTCGGCAATATTCAACAAGAAAACTGCGACCGCGGCTCTCTACTAGCACGTTCGCATGCCACTGGAGCATTGTCAAGGCGTTGGTACATTGACTGCAGGACGAATATCGAAAAGTCGCTCGTTGATGTGTTTCTGGCATTGATTAGGGAGTCGAGAATGAGATAAGTTGCTCTTGGGAGGGTTCGCTGGTCCTCGCCTCGCCGTGGGCACTTTTACCCGAAATCCTACCTCGCCAAGGCGTCCTGAGACTCGAATTGTGTCATATGCACAAATGGCTTAAGCATCGACTCTTGAGAGAAGAGTGGCTCCAGAGCCACCCCTTCGATTATCAGGCCATTTCTCCGGCACGCCCAGTCTATGTCGATGGCAACTTGAATGCGAAGAGTCCATTGAAAGGAAAATCCGGTGGCAGTTCTGGACGGTAAATGCGGAGTTATCGAGCGATAGAGAAAACTATGAAAGGGTCATTCAAGTGTTGCTCGAAACTGGAATAGCGAATCCCCAAGAAATGTCACATTAAGATCGGATGAGCCGGAGGTGGCTGCCAGGGCGATTCAGCTCCAAGGGACACCTAACATGACCCGTGTTTGGCTGGTGCACATACTGAGTTCAGTCGGTTGAGAATGATATAGATTGAGTGTGCGCTATAGGGGCATCTTGAATAGCCCGAGGCTTGGGAAGTACAACGGGGCGGAGACGAATAACATATGAGAAACGGCGGCCTCAGAGGTTTTCATCCTTGCCTTCGCGGCAGTACGATGGAACCGATGAGAGCACGCGAGATGGCCGCCACAGGCAGGAGAGGTGTCATGTCAAACAAGCACCGAGATGGAAGCCGGCTGGCCAGTACACTCAAAAGCAACCAGCGGTACTTTGGCCGGCCGTACCTGAACTTAGCAATACGACATGTCGGCCCACGGCGAAACGCTTCCAGCTCAACGGCTGACCGATCTTACCGTAGGCGCACCACGATTGCCGAGGCCAGCAGATCCCCGACCGTGGCTTGGCAGCCGCCGCCTCGTACATGCTAAAAATCCCTTGGCCGGGTCTGGCGAGTTGGTATTACAGCCAGGATTGGTGCGCAAAACGCCTGTGTCATACCTCAGACGCGAGCTCACCGGTCGGCTCGCTTAAGGATTCGAGGACATGGTCCACGGATCGATCGCGGGAGTGGCGACCTTCCAATCCTGGCCAGGGAGATCCCAAGACGCTGGTCAATGACTCAATGCCGCAGGCGAGGATTCGGCAGCGGCGCAGCAAGGAAGACACGGTGGCACCGGCAGGCAGGGCCGAAGTCGTCGGCAGTGGCCAAGTTTCCAAAAGAGGCCAATGGCGGGTTGAAAGGGGCGTCGGAAGATGCTCTGACGGCAGGCCAATGCATTGCGTGAGTCGGCCGACAGCGGCATTGATCGTCTCGCCTCACCCTGCCCTAGCTGGAGCGCGGACGACAGCTGCGGCGGTGTGCTGTGGCAGAGGATGCAGCGCCGCGCAGACATGGCAGAGGATGCAGGCGGCTGGATGTAACTGCAGTGGTCGGCCAACTCGCTCGGGCCATCACGAGATGCTGCAGTGCAGGTACTTTGGAGTTTCAACGCCTCAGGCGGCGGCGTCTTACGTATGCGAGCCCCATGACCCGGCGAGTACTTTGGAAGGTGCGATGCGTCCCGTCTGTTCTCCTAGCCTCCATGCCTCCCACCTCCTAGGAAGCGGCGACCCACCGACGTGCCGTGTCGTCGGAGTGGACTCACAAACTCAGTGGAGGCTTTGCGATAGAGTTCGAGCCACAGACCCTCCACAGACCCTCCACAGACCCTCCACGGCCCGCCGTCCCCACCTTCCCTGCCAGATGCGATGGGCTAGGCTGCCCGCTAGCCTCGACTCCGCCCTGAGTCCGCGGCCCGACGACATCTCGTGAACTTCGTCGCGGCATGCAAATCTTTGAGTGGTTGCAATCGCTGCCCAGCTGCGGAGTCTTCGCCATAGCTCGCTCCCTGCTGGGTTTCCGCGCTCTACACCGCCACCGCCCAAACGACCCCCGTCTGCCACCTGCGAGATTGCTGTAGTAACCAACAATTCTGTGTCCAAAAAACATGCACCGACTTGTCTGTTCGAAGCACACAGGGCGAGACGTCTCACAAGAGTAAGCATTGGTCCACCAACAAACAGCCCCCCCGATGGGCCAATGCCAACGAGTCCTCGTCAGCGCTTGCTCACCGGGAAGCCACTCGGGATGCGAAGATGTACTTATGGCTGCAGCTGCGAAGCGTTGTCGCCGTGCCAGTACGAGTAAGCTGCCGCCCTGTGGCTGGGGCGGTGACCAGTTCCGCGGTCGTGCCCCCAGTCACAGGGTCGCGTGAGCCGTGCGAAGATCTCCCTGACCCTGGCGCAGTCCCAGAAGAGTGTATTGATAATACACCTCTCTGCGGATGCACATTGGCTCTCCTCCTTCACCGGTCCCCGCACCCAAGCTGGGCTACGTGGGCTTGCGTGCCGTCTCACATGTTAATGGCCATCCGCAGCAACGCGCCTCGAACAGGCTGGGATGCGAACAATGCGCACAAAACTTTTGTACGCTCCTACGACTCATGGACTGAGCACAAGAGCGCCTGGCATTCTGCGGTATCGGCAGCAATACTCGCAACATGCACGGCCGTTCACGGGTTACGAAGAGTCGCCGTACTACCGAGACCCTCAGCACGCCTGAGTAGGAGGACGCGCAGCACATAATGCCTCCCGCGGTCACGCACACGTTTATTCCACGTTGCCGGCCGAGTCTTCTGCTCCTTTTGTTTGCGCCGCAATGGCCTTGCAAGTACTTTCGCACGTCAACGCAGACCAACGCTGCATGGTGCTGGCTCCGAAAGGTCTGCTGCAAGAGCAAGGGAGAGTTCGGCTACTCGTTGGTCAGTGAAAACAGCATGCGCGCAAGGAACCTTGGCGCAATGTGCGATTGGGTACCAGCTCGGCAACGCCATCTAGAAACTCATCGTGACCGACGGCCACGATCTTGGGCGAGCAGCGGGTTATTATACACAGAGGATCGGCACTAGCGGCCTTGCAACAACGCACCCGTGGCGTGTTTATGATCACAACCAGACGAAGCCGGCGCATGCCTGCCGTTGATGGCAGCCACGCAGAAACACGTTACTTTGGTATCGGCATTCAGCGGTTCGCCCGTCGAAGACTATTGCTCTCCCTGTCTTGCAGCATGGAACCCACCCATGCATGGGCCGTCCCGATCGGGAAGCCCACGTTGTGTCTTACGCTGCAATGAGGCAAGCAGACGTCGGGCCCAGCCACGGATAACCCCCCCCTTGTCAGCCCAAGAGTACCCCTCAGTCCGCTCAAATACAATTCAGCACGGAGCGAGTGAGCCATGGCATGGCATGCCCTCGCCCTCCTCACCGAGTCGCCTCTTTTCTCCTCGGGACCTCGACTTTCGTCGCCTTCTCTGCCAGCTTGCTGGCCAGCCACTCGACGGTACCGGCGCTCATGCATATCAGCGACACGCAGCAGGCATTGGCCCGCTCTACACACCACCCTTGCCACCACGTCCCCCTGGGCCACCGACAACGCGAGCAGTCCCCAGCCGTCCTGCCAGCGATAGTCAGAGACCCTCGAGGGCGGCGCTTGGAAAGCGCACACACCACCAGCGTCTAGGGCGGTACCGTCATCGACCCCTCTGGGCCCCCAGCTTGACGCCCAACACTAGCTGACTCCATACTTACATCCCGTCTCCGCCTGGAGCCCCCCGCCAGTCTTTCCCGTCTCCATCGAAGGCGCCGCCCTTTGTCGACAAGTCTCTCATCCAGCATTGCTGCTGGCGACTGCACTCACTCCACCCCAACGAATGCACGGCCGGATGGCTGAGTCGGTCCCGGCTGTGGTCCGGGTGGAACCTTAGCTGGTTGACCCCCTTTCCCCGGCTCCGCCGCCGCGACCCCATCTGCCCAGCTCCCAGGCTCGCGGCTCAGTTGTACCTGTCTGACGTTCCTTGTTCCTTGTGGACACTCGATACATTCCTTTCCACGTGCTGGTACCTTGGTCTTTGGTTCTTCTTGCAAGCCAGCCTTTGTCCAACGCACCTCTTCTCCCTGCAGCCAACATGGTAAGCGGTCCCTGCTCCCTGGCCGCCGGCAACCTGCATAAGAAGATATATCAATCCTCCTCCCCTTTTATCTCTTCCCTTCCTACATGAATACCTTGCACGTTATTCTGTCCTCGCGCCTGCTTCAGCCTTTCCTCTTCAGCCGGACTGGCATCCGACCCTACATGCACTGTAAAGCTACCCACTTTCGCAATGCCTCGCACCCGGTCTTCCCTGGACAGCCTTTTACTGCCCTGTCCCATATCCGCGCCTGAATCCTCAGTTGACTCGCACGATAGGAGTTTCCTCAGTCATTGACCCATAAGAGACCTCGGTCCTGCGCCGAGGCTGAAGTGTCTTCACTTCCGCTGCAGTCATTCTTGCCCCTGGTGGATACATTGTACACGCCCCCTTTTGGACTGCAAACGCTGCAGGACCAGGTCAATCTATCTTATGGCTCGTCCTCCAGCCTTGAAACCTATGATCATACCCAGCTGGCATATACACCAAAGAGGCGAAGACTCGACGGCTACATTCCCATGTCTCCGGGAAGCGGCCCCTCCTGCGATCAGGGCTACGCGGAAAAGCCTGCCGATCTAGACTCTTTCAGCCAAAATGCGAATGAGGCATCGGGAATATTTGCGTGTTGGCCGCACTCGGCGGTGCCGCCTTCTCCGGGGCTACCTTTGACCAAGCAGATGACCAATTTGAGTCTCTTGTTGTGCCCCTGTCCTGGAATCAGCTGGGGACAGCCCGAGGGTGCGTATTCTGCTATTACTTCAACGATCAGATCTCTGTGGCCTGCATGCTAGCGCAGTGAGTTGACCACTCTCAAAGGCTACTCGCCCCTTCCCGAGGCACCGGCGGCCGTGTATGATCTCAGCCAGCCATATGTTGCGCAGGCGCAGCCATCGATGACTGTGTCGTCCCAAACAATTCCACAAGAACTTATTTTTCTAGAGACGGGGCAATACAATTCTGGGCAATACCAATACGACTCTGTCGGCGGCGGCCAAGGAGATCACGGCCTATCTTCTCTGAATAATCCGCCACAGTCGGAGCAGCAGCATCTGGCATCACCGCCAGGCAGCGCAAGAGGGGCGGATCTTCCTCAGAGCCGGGCAGAACCAGCGCTCTTTGCGGCTGGGTACGATGTCCGTGGCCTACCGCTGTCTAATGCCGTAATCCTCCCCCCCGACTATCTGACGAGCGATGACCAATCACATGTGGACCATCACTGTGACTTCACCGGTACACTCGAACCCAACGCCGAGCCATTCCGGGGCATCTCTGCATGTGCAGATAATTCTCAATTCAACCTGCTTGTGGCTGGAGGTGTGATGGACCAACAATCTTGGAGTGAAGCATCGCTGCAGCACCAGTCCTCAAACTTCGACATCCTGCTTCCGGATCACCGTGGTGGAAAGAGAGGCCCGTTCAAGGACCCTAAACTTCGCGAAGAGACCGCTCAGACCAGACGGACTGGCTCTTGTATCCGGTGCAGGATGCAACGCATACGCGTAAGTGCTCCTGGAGAGCTGAAGGTGGCGCGTCCAGAACGTAACGCCAGGCACTTGCGATGTTCAAGGGAGCTAATGGTGTATTGCCAGTGCGAATCCGATCCCGAAGACCCTGGAGGTGTCTGCTTGACATGTACAAATGTGGCCAATACCAAGGCGGGGCGCTTTCCTTGTCTCAGGTACAAAATCACGGATATCAAACTCTATAAGCCTGGCCAGGTCCCTGGATACGAGTGGACCCGCCGATGGACGAACAGTATCACAGATCCGATCCAGAAATGGGCCTCGTCAGAGGTGAAGGCCATTCGCATATCTGCTGGCTACTCACCGCAATGCGTCGAGCTGCAGGTGCGAAGGTTCATACCGCAAGATGGCGACAAGCTCGTGCGGACATGGGACTATCAGGGAACAAAGAAGTCTGTCGCGATCCCGCCTTATGCCTTGATCGACCTGGACGCAACAAAGTCGACATACTCGATGCATATTCAAGACATCATGACCGATACCATCCAAAAAACATTGGACCGTCCGCAGGGCCTGCTGGGTAAGACCTATCTTCGAGCTGTACGACTAATGCGCGACCCTTCAACCTCGATGGACTCGGTTAAGCTGCTGCGGCTGACCCTCACGCTGTGGGTTTCCATTCGTCTTTCAACTACGTCAAGCTTCATCATTGGAGAGGAGACTTTGGGCATGCCTGGCAACATCCTCGACGCGACAAACCCCGATGCTGGCAAGATCCCGATGCCCCCGGTACTGGGGGCGCAACTGGACATGGTGTTGATTCATCACATCCAGACCAAACTCCGAAGGGAAATGTTGGAGATTCTCCAGAAGATGGTGCTCAAAAACAAGCAGGGAACTTGGTTCGTGACGTATTTGGTGACATTCATACTGCTCCACAATACGGCTCTCATCACTGCCCACGATGCGAGCTACGCGCGCAAACACGGCATGAAGGTGAGTCTGGGCGACGTTGTCTCATAATCCAGGTCACGACCTTTGAACTTGCAAGCATAGCAGGTCACGAAGCTCAGTGTGTATTTGTTGCTAACGAAAAGGCCGGCAGCGTCGTTACGCACGCGAGGACAAGGTCAAGGAATACCATCTTGGTGAGACAGGACCCTTCCTTCCCGTGTGAAACATCGTGGCTGACATGGCTTGACCGGCTGCACCAGGGGCAAACATTCTTCTTGCCCACTTCCACTACTGTAATAAGGGCATGTATCCATTCTCGGACGAATGCAAGGATAAAGATCTGCGGACGCTGGCAGATCTAAATGAGGACGAAATTCAATACGTGCACGCCACCAGGCAATTGGCCAAGCGCCACCGTAAGTGCTCAAACCTAACCCTGCCAAAACCGAATTCCCGGGCCTGCGCTAATATACGGGACGCCACGCAGGGCGTGAATGGGAACAAGTGCGGGAGAGGGGCGCATACGAGGAGGATTTCTTTTTCGTCAGCCAGCTATTTGACGAGAATTGGAAGCCACAACCGACGGTATAAGCCATGGCTAATGGGCGGTGAGGTCATGCCTGTCTCGCGCCTCCCGGGAGTGGATTGCAGACACGGATCTGCGTGTGGTCGGCTGGAGGCTCATTGCAGAAGCAATGCAGGAACCCTTTGACGGCGGAGAAGTTTGCCGCCGGCTCCTGGTGGTCCGTGTCGGATGAAGTGTGAAGGCCAAGGGTCATCGGAGAAGCGGACGCTGGAAGACGAGACTCCGTAGCCAGTTACATTTCGTCCTGCTTTTCCCTCTCTTGTCTATTCTTACTCACCTAGGGCACATCTCTGCCTCCCCTCCCGGATCCCGGGTTTGTATGTAGGAGCAAAGTACATTAGTCGAGCGTCGGTTCGGCTAGCTGTCGTCGCTGTTGATAATGCGGATGCTAGTCTTGGCCTCCGCGGTGGGCTGGGCATTTTCCAGGTCGAGACGCAACGGCCGGCTGCTTGCCAACCCAAGCAAGTACACGCGTACGAGGCGAGTACCTAGCTGCGAGTATGAAGTCACGGCAACGGCCGTTTCGCCAATCTCGTTAGCGAGGTGCCACTGCAGCCGGCAGTCGCTCTTCTCCGATCGCGGCGCGGTTGATTCGCTGATGGCTGGGTCCCGGACCCCTTGGAGAGCCGAGAGGCGTCGTGCCCCTGCCCGCTATCTGTGTGTCGGCTTGAGCCGTCCCGGTGGATATCGCCAACAGTTGAGCGTTGGTCCCGTCCCGGTGCCGGTACGAGTAGTGTCGTTTTCCGGGCTCGACTGGCAACTAGGCTTTCGAGCCGAGTGTGACGAGCGTGGTCCAGGCCCCTTCCCCCGTCCCAGGTCCGTGGATCCGCGCTTGCAGGCCCCGGACAGATCCACAAGCAAGCGTCTAGCGTACTCCGTACATGGGGCCACCGCCGGCAGCCAAAGCGAGACACCCGCTCCCCCCCGGCTCGCCATCAAAAGTCTTGCCGGTCCATGTCCACTTGGGTCCCCATGGCGCTCCAGCCCCCAGCCCTTTCGCGCGGGTCGGTCCCGGTGTGCAGGTCCCGGTCGATAGGAAACGGCGGCCCGTGGAGCAGCCCCATGGTTCCCCGGTAAGGCTGTCACGGTTACGAGTGCTCGTAGCTTTCTAAATCAAGACGTCGGCTGATCTGTGGCTGGCATCCTGGGACTGGATGCGTGTATCGCTGGCACACCCGAGTCGACGCTGCGTGATTGGTGTGGCTGTCGTCTCAGTCAATCGCCAGACCGTACTTGCGGCTCGCATCGTACATGGCATGAAGGTAGGGCAGGGTGTGTTCCGTACCTGATGGATATGTGCATCCGGTGGCGCCCGCGCTCATCATTGCGCAGCCGACTGTGTAGACTGTACCTGCATCATGGGAACCATGTCGAGTCAATGCCTTGCCTCAGGTAGCCAGCAAGCCAGCAAGCCAGCCATACATCTGGGCAAGTCCAAAGCAAGGAAGCAAACAAACAGCAAAGAGGAAACGGGGCACCAATCTCCTTGTCTGTGATTCAGAATTCTCGTCCTCCGCTCCCGAATAGTATAAATTACTTGGCTCGCTCAGAAACCTGCACCGTGTCCTCGCTCATCCAAATCTCGCACATCGTGAGCTCCGGTTTCAGCCAGCTTTCGGGATTCTTCAGGCAAGAAAAGGGCAGAAGATCGAGCCACCCTTCCTCTCCGCTGTGTGGTACGAATGCCATGTGACTTGGGTACCAAAAGACGTCAAGAGCTGACCCCGAACACAGACCAATCGAATGGAGACATCCGGAGCCGGACCTGTCGTGGGTTCGCATATTGCGCAGCTTCCGAAAACCGCCTTCCCGGCTCCATTGAAGGATGTGTCGAGATTGCCTGCCGGATTCCCTGCCGTGCTCGACTCACCAATGGCATGGTCAGGCCATCAGCTTGCCCAGCAATCCGACTACATCTTCATGCTCGATCAGCATGATATCCGAGAAGCTGAAGCCGCCCTCGAGCGATTCAAGAGTATGTCGCACTAACAAACGGAGCTTGGATCGCACACAATGGCTGATGTTGCTGGCAGAGTTGGGGTTGGACGGCGACCTCATCACGCGGGAAAACTTCCCACTTCCCACTTTGGGCCCGAAACTGAACCGAATCCGCTCGGACCTTTACGAGGGCAGAGGTTTCGGACTCATACGAGGCTTGAACCCAAAAAAGTACCCTGTCGAAGACCTCACCATGCTGCATCTCGGCATCCAGTCGCATGTAGCAAACCGCCAAGGCCGACAGGATAAAAAGGGCAATATGCTGGGTAGGAGAGCCGGTCCGCGAGAGAGAGGGCATACACTCACAGGCAAACAGTTCACATTGTTGCCGACAATTCTTCAAAGCAGAAATCTAGCCACCATCGTCACTCGACAGCTCCAATTGTAACGCAATCAAATCAAGTGTACCGCGCAACGACAGGTTTGCTGACAGGTGTCCAGACGTTCCACAACGAAGAAGCCGGCGACATTGTGAGCTGGCTGACCAGGAGCACTGCAGCGATGGGCGGCAAATGCATCATTGCCTCAGCCTACACCGTGTACAACGTACTTGCAGCAAGCCGTCCCGACCTGGTTCGAACGCTTGCTCGTTCCGACTGGCCCTTTGCTCTGTAAGTCAAAAGCACATTCCCAAGCTGAGACTGTTACTTGGGTTTTTTTGCAAGCGGCTGACACACTCGTGTCTGAAAGACCCCGGTTCCAGTGCCGGCCAGTCATGTTCTACCACAAGGAACGGCTCATTACCAACTTTGGGAGAACGGCTTTGCTGGGTAGCGCAAGCCACGCTCGTGCAAGCAGCCTCCCGAAGCTAGCGGGTAGCCAGATGGAGGCGCTCGACGCCATCGAGAGCATTGCCCGCGCCACGCAGCTGGAAATCTCTACGCAGGCCGGAGACATGCACTTCATCAACAACCTGGCCGTTTTACACAGACGTGAGGGCTTCGTCAACGGGCCGTCGGCGAACGAACGGCGCCACCTGGTGCGCATGAGGCTTCGGGACGACGACATGGGGTGGGACATCCCGGGGGACCTGGCCGAGGAGTGGTCCAGGGCATTCGACTCGGGCCGCGCAAAGGTGTGGCATCTCGAACCCATGCCAGACGGCTACTTTCCACTGAGATCGCAGCCGAACTGAACCAACACAAAATGGGCGAGGAGTGAGAAAACGAGGTCAGTCCAAAAGCGGCCATCCGAGGATCACGAGAAGCAGCCAACGGAACGGCGCGAATAAGGCGAAGGGAGCGTCCGCAATGACGGGATCCGTGGTTCAGTCCCCCGTTGATCGGGGTGGCGACTTGCATGAAGATTGGTGCGTTGCTGCATGGGTTTATAGAGTGTGTTCTTTGGAGGGTGGCGTTCTGGTCCTACCAAGGAGCTTTCTTTTGCGTTGATTGGCATCCAGCCAAGCTTGGGCGGATAATGAGCGGCTGGTGGACAAAAGACGGAGGGACGCGGCGGTGGCGGTCTAGGATAGAAGTTGGTATCTTCGACACGCTCTAATGAACAAAAGTGGCAGTGGGTACGATCTAGCAACCGCCTTAGCCTTGTCTCTGCATAGGGCGAATCATCCGGAGGTTAATACGTGCTTGTACATGCAATACCCACCTCACCTCACCTCACCTACCTGCGGGACGGTGTGAGGTCCAAATCGGTGTCTTACAAGCAGCCACTTACCCTGTCCGCAACACCAAGTGACAGCTTGTGCAACATGGCGATGGGGAGCGAGATAAGGTGATTGGCTTCCCGTCAAGGGTCGCTCCCAAGACTCCGGGACGCCAGGAAGGTCGCGGAGCACAGCATGGAGCACTGCGTTCGGTAGTACAAGATAACGCCTCGTGTCACAGAGCATTCGCGTTGTCCATCCCGGCAGTTGTGGGGATTGACCATGGCGGCAGACGTCCAGCACCGAGCCGCCGTTGTGAGAGCATGAAGAGGCCAGGGAAGACGGTCGGAGCTGGAGGGACGGGGAGGGTGAGTAAATCTGCTTGCCTTGATGGGTGCGACGCCCTCGGCTTGGTGCCGCGGGAGGCGTCGACGGGTGGCTCCAAGTACTCCGTACATCCGGGCAAACAAAAGCTGCAACGAAAAAGTCTGAAAATCCTCCACTGCGAATATCGAGCGGTCGGAGGGAGCCATCGCCGCCAGCGCCTCTAACGTTATTGCTTTTTGCTCTCTACCTAGCATGCATGGCCAGGGTTCATCGCTGTGCTTGCAAACAACGCTACGGGCCCGGGGGCGGTGAGAAAAGGGCGGACAAGCAGCCGGGAGAGAGACGGCTAGGTCGATCCTGCGGATACGGAGATTGGGGCATCTGGCGATGCAGCGTGTCGACAGCTAACGGAGGACGTCGGAGGTTGGAGGTTGATTGTTAAGTGAAACAGAGGTCATGATGGAGAGACAAGGCAAGGGCGGCGATCTGAGTACCGTGCCCGGGACGGTGCGAGAACGCAGACACACTGTACGTCCTCAGGCGACCCTCAGGCGACCCTCGGGCGGCGCTCAGGCGCCCGCGTCGCAGCAAGCTCGCGGGAGCTCGGCGAGTGGGTTCGCGCGACGCCTTCATCAAACACGTCTTGACCGACAAACTACACCTTGGATCGGCCTTGTATCCGTACATGCTGCATGCATGTCGCAGAAGCCAATTCCACCCCCGACTCGCACCAATACTGCGGCGCCTCAACGGCTGCAGCACCTCGCACGGCCGGCAATGGGACGGTTGACGTGCTGCCGTGCCGCATCGTTTGAACTCTGAAGCGCCGTCGCACGTCCTGCCTGGCTCACCTCCACCCGTGCTCTCTCCCCTCGAACGCCTCGATCCGCCGTCCCGGCCCTTTATCTCAAGCTCGCGATACCAGCTGGCCATCGTTGTCGCCGCTGGCCCACAGATTGCGGCGCCATGCCTGCGTCGTCCAAGCAAGCGCCCCCTTCGCGGGCCACTCCCGCTCATGGCGGTGGCTCGACCGGCTACCAGCCTGTTCACCAGGATGAAGAGCAAGACGCTTCCGAGGCCCAGGACGGGCAATATGGCCACGACGTGGTCGCGCCCTTCCGCACACCCCAGTCCAAGTCTGAACGCCGCTTTAGGGCTGCGACCTATGTCTTGGCTGTATGCGTGGTTGTCCTTATCGCCTCAAACCTCTACCTGTCTCTTCCATTCGCCTTCTCCAGCCATGGATCATGTCCGTGCTCCCCGCCCAAGGTGCCCCAATATTTCCAGACATCTCCAGAGCTATGGCCTGGTCCAACGGCTACGGGGCGGCCCGCCTTTATGGCTCAGACCAGGACGTTCGATCCTACCGCGACCTACGTGCCCAATGAACCGCTCCAGACATCCATGCCCATCGAGGGCATGGGACGGGAGAACCAGAGCATCTTCAAGATGATGGGCTACCTATCCCCGTACGCTCCCTCGCCCGGGTTTGGCGTCGACGAGTACCCCTTGCCACAAGGCGCCGACATTCTTCAGGTTCAGATGCTGTCCCGACATGGATCTCGGTATCCCACCACCGGAGCTGAGGTCACGGCGTTTGCGCAGCGCATAGCCAATGTCTCGGGAGTGATCAAGCCAAAAGGCCCGCTAGCCTTCCTTTCGACTTGGAAGTACCAGTTAGGATCCGAAATCTTAGTCCCAAAGGGGCGCGAAGAGCTGTTCGAGTCAGGTATGGAGACTTCTTGCCATCCAGCCTTGGCGTGCTGTGCTGGAGCTGACGTTACAAAAGGGATCCTGCACAGCTACATGTATGGTAGCCTGTATAATCCAAAGAGCAGAATTATTGTCCGGACGACGGTAGGCGCAATCTGAGCGGGTGGGCGGCACAGTCGCGATACTGACGTGAGCCAGACGCAAGATAGAATGCTAAAATCTGCTGAAAACTGGATGGCTGGATTTTTTGGGCTTGAATGGTTTGCGCCTCTCACACCACACGTCGACAGCTCGGCACTGACCAAAGCGGCCCAGGACCAACAATGCCACCATAGAAGTCATCATAGAGGACAAAGGTTTCAACAACTCCCTCGCGGGATCACTTAACTGCCCAAACTCATACACGAAGGGCCCCGGCAACGAGCCCCGAGAGACTTGGGTGCGAACATATCTTGAAAATGGTTGGCCTCAACCTTCGCCCACGGACGAGGACGTTGTATGCTAATATTGACGGCAGCGACCTCACGGTTCCAAGCCATGACGGAGGGCTTCACGTGGACCGTTGACGACGTGTACGCTGCGCAGACCATGTGTCCCTACGAGACTGTTGCGTACGGATTCAGCAAGTTCTGCGACCTATTTACCTATGAGGAGTGGCAGGGCTTCAGCTACTCGATCGATCTATATTTTTCCGCTGCGAGCGCATTTCACAGTCCAACAGGGGTATGAGTTCTTCTTGTTGAGAACATGGTCAAAGCATCAGACGGCTGACGTTGCTTGTTTAGCGTGCTGTTGGTATCGGCTATCAGCAGGAAGTCATTGCACGACTTCAGAACCATACCTTGGGGTACTCGGGCTCTCAAATCAACGTTACACTGGACAACAGCACAGAAACGTTCCCCTTAAACCAGAGCCTTTACTTTGACTTTTCCCATGATACCAACATCGTCTCTGTATTGACCGCTTTCGGCCTGCGGCAGTTTGCAGAAGAGCTTCCAGCCGCCAAATATCCTGGAGACCACAACTTCACGGTGGCCCACGTGACACCCTTCGGCGCCCGGCTTGACATTGAAATCATCCAAGCTCCGCAGCCGCTTTCGCCTAATCGAGATGGCTACCTGCGTGGTGGACCAACCAAGTACATCCACTTCGTTCTCAATCAGCGCACGTTGCCCCTAGGCAAGAGCTTCCCCGAATGCGATGCCAGCCGCAAGGACGGTTGGTGCGAGCTGAGCACCTTCTTAGAGGTGCAAGAGAGCATGCCGGCCAGGGCCAACTTCGACTACGCCTGTTTCGGGGATTACCCCAAGGTGTCGTATGGACAGGTGACGGACGGCGCTCCGCCGTGATGCAAGATGGATATACAGGGATGGACGAATTGCTAGTCAGGCGCGATTTGGATTCTGGACACTGAAAGGCGTTTGCGGGGCGGGGCGCAATGAACGGATGAACATGTAATAGTCTTGAACGTGTATTGGCCTTTTGGCATATGCAGCTCGCTTCCTCCGAGGCCCTGTATCTATCATGCGGGTATAATACAATTCCAAAATCAACCGTACGCCGGCGCCGGCTACCCAATTCATATGGGCCCCTCATCCTAGGGGCATAAACAAAACGCAACGACACTGCAGGGCGCGTTTCTTTGATGGCCTAGGCCTGCTTTTGCCCTGCAGTCTTTTCCTTGTCATCTTGCAGCGACGACGCGGACGATTTCTTCTCCTCGACCGGGCCGACATCCGACGAACTATGCGGCCGGATCATGCTGGCATGCTCCTGTATGCCGTGCTGCGGCTCAATGACGTCGCCATCGACAGCGGGCTCGCCACGCTGAGGGCTCCAGGCAAGGAAGTCTCGTCGGACCTCGACATAGTCGTAGGAGAACTCGCCGTGCTGGTCGTCGTCCATGCCGAGAAGTTCAGCCTCCTCGGACGCACGCAGCTTCAGGCCGGGGATGATGTCGATGATCTTGGCGATGATGGCGGACATGACGAAAGCATAAGAGGAGCCCGAGACGATGGCAGCAATCTGCCAGCCCAGTGCGGCGTAGTTGCCGTCAAGGAAGCCACCGCTAGTGCCAGTATTGACACCGTCCAGACCGATAACCGCCCCAGTGGCGAAGAAACCGTTGAAAATGAGACCGACGATACCGCCAATGCCGTGCTCGGCGAAGACGTCGAGAGAGTCGTCGATGCGGATGAGGAACTTGACTGGAGGGGTGGGTCAGCACATGGGTTCTTGATGAAGATGCAGTCGGGAGGGCTCACTCTTGGTGCCAAAGTTGCAGGCAACCCCAGCAACAACGCCGAGAGCAATGCTAGCCCACGGGTCAATGAAGCCGGAGGCGGGCGTGGCAGCAACAAGGCCGGAGATGGTGCCCGAGCACCAGCCTACCATGGACCACTTCTTGGCCAGGCGATAGTCGAGCAGGCACCAGGTCATGGCAGCGAAGGTAGCGGTCAGGCACGAGTTCCAGCAGGCCATGACAGCGCGCAGGTTGGCACCGAAGGCGGAGCCGCCGTTGAAGCCGAGCCAGCCGAACCACAGCAGGATGGTTCCGAGGGTGATGAGGGAGATGTTGTGGGGGCGGAAGTTCATCATCATCTTCTCATTGCGCCGGCCGAGGACCCACGAATAGGCGAGGGCAGAGACGCCGGAGCCGATCTCGACGGGGACGCCGCCAGCATAGTCGAAGACGCCGTGCTTGAACAGCCAGCCGTTGCTGTTCCAGACCCAGTAGGCGAGGGGACA
Source organism: Tolypocladium endophyticum (assembly GCA_024339985.1). NCBI lineage: Eukaryota > Fungi > Ascomycota > Sordariomycetes > Hypocreales > Ophiocordycipitaceae > Tolypocladium > Tolypocladium endophyticum. The sequence continues at coordinate 214,308 of JALHBW010000138.1, forward strand.
GTAGACAAGCGTGGCCCAGAAGAAGGTGAAGACCATGGCAGGGATGACACGGCCGCGCTCGGCGACGGCACCGACGGTCAGGGTGGCGGTGACGGCGCAGAAGAGCATCTGGTAGAAGGAGTACAGGAGGGCAGGGATGAGGGGCGAGCCGACCGAGGGCGTGGCCCAGACCTTCATGAGACCGAAGTGCTTGAGGTCGCCGATGAAGCCGTTGCCGGAGGTCTGGCCGAAGGCGAGGGAGTAGCCCCAGAAGTACCACTGGAAGATGATGACGGAGAAGGACATCATGACGACCCAGAGCATGGAGAGGGCCGACTTTCTCCGGGCGAGGCCCGAGTAGAGGAAGGCGATGCCAGGGACCATGAGCAGGACGAGACAGGAGCTGACGATGATGAAAGCCTGGTCGCCCGACTGGTACCACTGGTTGAGGTTCTCGGTGGCTGGAGAGGCACAGAGGTCAGCATACTCATCCCGGATCTCGCCAGGCACGGCGTCGACGTACTGGAATCACCACCGATGTCATCGTCGGTGCCATTGAAGACGGTCGGGGCCCCGAGATGGGCGTAAGACATGGCGGAGTTGCTTGGAGGGTATTCGGCACCGAAAGACGGCGCGGGGAAGACGGGAAGCCGGCGGGAGGCACCAAGATCGCGGCAACTATCGACGAAGGTGCGAGATAACGCGAGCCTTATCCTTTCCGGAAGCCACCTGGATGCTAGCCGCGGACGGGCGGACAGACGGGACGAAGATTGGCGGCGTTGGATAGACGATGCGATGGCACTCTAGATCCAGGAAAGGGAAGCAAGCAGGAAGGAGGCGAGAGAGGAGAGATAAGGCACGGCATGCACAGACAAGGCACGGGAGGGAGCAGGGCGAACGAGTTTTATCTATCTACCAGCATCACGGGTCGGGTAGGCAGTACATGAAGATACGGGCACCTCGGTCGCGAAGAACCGGGCGCTGGGGGACTCGTCGACGGGGTACCGAGTACGGAGCTGGGCAGAGATAAGCGGCGGCATGGCGCAGATCCCTGGCTGGCTGGGCTGGCGATAGATATCGAGACGGACGAACGAGGCTCGGGGCTAGCGACCGACAGTCGAAGGGGTCCAGCTCTCCTTATCATTGCCGAAAACGGGGGGGCATGGACCCGTCCGGGGATGGATGGACGCATCTCGCCTCGTCGCACGTGCCCGTCCAATGAAGGCGGCCGCCGTCGATGGAACATAAAGTCTAATCAGACCAGCCAGCCAGCAGCGCCTGTCTCAGCGGCTTGGCCGCGAGACTGTGGTCTGTCCGCCGGCCGGACGTACAGCCTGACGGGTGGTTTCCTCTCCGTCATTTCTTTTCCAATGCCATGCTGGTGCTGCTTACTGCAGCGGGACGCCCTGGCCCCGGAAGCGTCCGCGTGAAGGGGGTACGGGGGTGGGTGGCGACGATGCGACGCTTATCTCCACGACGCGCGCGGCGTCGACGCGCATGGCTCCAGAACCCGCACAGCGTCAGCTCGGGGACCAGTGCCGAGCGGGCCAGCCAGTCGCCGCGTAGCGAGACGAGAATAAAAAGGAAAAGGCGCCCCCGAAACAAAAAGGAAATGCTGGATGCGCAGAGCCATGGCCTGCCTGCCCAAGCTTTTCCCATCCAAGAGCGAAAACGGGCTGGCTGATAAGCGGCGCAGCGGCGGCCGTGATTGGCCGGATACGGACGGTGCGTCGGTGCTGACTCAGGCGGGCGTGCGGCGCATCTGTCACAGCAATCGAATCCATTATTCGGCGGCATTGGTCACGCCCCAGATACCTCGCCCGCGCCCAATGGGAGCCCGCCGCCGCCGCCGCTTCGGGCTCGAGCCCGCCGTCACGGAGCCTTGGCCCGGCGATGTGGGCGGTCGGGCGGGCGGTCGGTCGGTCGGCCCGGGCGTTGCTCCTCCTCCCCTGCGCGTGCTGCCGAGGGACGCGCCCACCACCCAACGACGCCCAAGCAGCATTGTCTGCCTGTCCACTGTCCGCCTGTCCGCGCAGCACAGCAACTAGACGGGCACTCTCCGTACAGCGTACATGCTGTTCCCTGATGCCTCCTCAGCCGAAGGTCCCACGTCACCGGTAACACAGCATCTGCAGCGCGCCGCGGCAGCGGCCTTCATGACGCCATCAATCGTCCCTCTCCATCGAGCGGCACATGCACCCACGGCGTCATCCCCGACCAGTGCCATCCGCGCCCCTGTGACGCTGACCCTCGATCGGCCCCTGGTGGCTTGGGGAGCCTTTATCGTCCCCGTCCGCCAATGGCATCGCGCCGAGGCACGCAAGCACGGCACCTCACAAATCCCTTGTGGTCATCGCCGGTGGGGCGCCCGGGCAGATCTCGTGCAGCGTGGGGAGCGTCAACCCCACGAAACTGCGCTCCACTGCCAACAAGTGCCGATTGCGGCCGCCGCAATCTCAGTTGAATAATGCCATGAGCTATGTATCGGCTTTAGTCCCTCTGTGTGCGCGAATCCGGGGAAAAGCCATTCCGTATGTATCACGAGTATCCGTAGACACCCATCCGTTCTCTGAACGAACGTGCACATCACATCACATAATATGGCGTCACTGCGCGCGCCTACCTGCAAGGCTGCGAGATCAACAGTCTCAGTATTACAGAGTACAAGCCCGCAGTTCCATCGGGCCAACAGCGTACTCAAAGGCTACCTATCTTAGCCAAGCTGTGTCTACGCGCGCCAGCCGCGCCAGCCTGGCCAGGGCAGATCCTCGGCCGTCCCAGAGTGGCCCTGCGGCCCCAAATCCTGCTTCCTACACGCAAACGCCGTCAAAGAATGCACAATTCACCCCTTTCCTTGTCGCGCGTAATCTCGTACGTCAGGATGTCGTGGTTGCGGTAGTGCAGCATGAGCCGGTACCGCCGGGGCCTCGACTGGCGCCTCGCATCGGCCCGCCCGCAATTCTCCTGCACCGGCGCCACTGCCATGCCGTGCAGAGGCCGCAGCGTTCTTCTGTAGAGGCCCTCGTCTGACCGTCTGGGAAGCACCCAGTCCACTCGGAATCCCGTGTGCAGCTTTCCGCGACCCCGTGCCTCTGCCCTCTCGAGCTGCGTCGGCGTCACGAGCAACACACGCCCGACGGGCGATCCCAAGATCACCAGAGAGATCTCGGGGAGATGCGCCACCATGCTGAGCCTGCTCGTCGCTCGAAAGAGCAGCTTCGTCGCAGGGCTCACTTCCCGCCCTATGTCCATGGCTTGCGGGCAGAGCACACCGAGCTCGCGCTTGTCTTCGGGCTCCAGGCTCCTCAGCTCGATCTCCTTTTCGTACAGTCGAAGCACGTGGTAACGCTGCGCAAGCTTTTCCATCCTGGAAATATCCCCCACAACCTTCTCATTGTATTCCATCCGTCCTCGAAAGAAATCGGCTAGCCTGCCAGCCTCTCGTGGCATTGGAAGAATCCTGCCAATGTGCGGGAAATATACCATGTCCAGTCGTGCTGGCGATGGGCATGCTTGCTGTTGGCCTCCCTCGGGGCGCATCGTTGAGCGTCTGCTGGATCCGCCCAAGTATGCTTGCTCCATGGCCTCGATCACCCAGGCAGGGAACCCCTCGGCCGTCTGCTCCGGTTCTGGCACCGGACCGACCATAGCCATGCCCCCATCGCTCGGGAAAGCAGCATTTGGAGGTTGCGCTTGGATGGCAAGGCCATCTGGAATTGCCAGGGTTGTTTCCCCTAGTCCGACGGTGCTTTCGGCCCCTCCAGAGTCGTCATCCAACTCGACATCAGACCCGTCTTCATCGCTGGCTTCCTCAACGTCGCCGACTTCCGCGTCAATTGGGTCTTCTTCATCTGACCCCTCTGTAGCCCCCAACAGTACTTGCAAGTCGAAATGGTCGAAAAGCCCATGTCCATCGTCGTCCATGGCGTCGTCTGGGAAGTCGTCCGGCAAGCCCATGGTTGTCTCCCATAAAACCGGATTGTTTGGTATATCGAGAATACACCTTCCCACATCCATGGTGTTCTTAGACGCCAGTCCAAGGTGACTCATCTCGAGGCCGACCAGTTCTTCCACGGATTTCACTCTTAGAAAGTTGGCGTCTGGCAGAGCCAGAATTCCCCAACCCCTACGGACAGGCCTTTAGCGCTCCTTCTCTCATCACTGTAGCTTCACATTTCTGCCCGTGCTTACCTAGACGGTGTTGGCCAAGACTCCGAATTCCTGAGCCGCATGGAGTCGCAGGGCTCGATACGCACGGCGACCTGAGCGGGTGTCCAGATGTCTGCCAGCCACATTGCTCCCGTAATGTCCACGGCGCATACCATACAAGCCGAGCCATCATCGTCATCCACAAAGCATATGTTGGGGATGTTGTCCGCCAGCGGTCCAAGTCCAACCACAATCCTCCAATTCCGAGCACGCTGGCGGACATGTCGCTCGATGTCGTCGCAGCCAGTGTCGCTGCAGCTGCGGCACACGTCTGACTCTTGATTGTGCGCCTTGGCCAAGGCGAATGCAAAGACGGTCACCTCGCAGCGATTGGAACTGACTGCTATAAGACGTGACGTTGTGTGAATGGACAGCCCCCAGGCGGACTTGCCAACGCTTTGGTGAAAGAATGGTCTCGAAGTGCGATCTCTGGGGCCGCTAGAAGCTCTGTTCTGCGTCGGCGGAATGGCACTGGAAACATTGAGTCTCGTGGAGATGCAATCCGCAATCTCAGATGTGTAGTAGGCCGTTACGTCGCCGTCGTCGAAGCACGCCGCGACGATTTCTTGACTGCCGAGCGAGCCGACTATCATGTGGTTAATCGTGTGGGGCGTGACAGGATCTTGGTAGCCTCCAATATACAAGGACACTTCGCTCGGCTCAGGCACAAGCCGCAGGTCTGGGCGCCGGGGGATAGTCTGCTTCGGGACGCTTCGGGGTACGTAGACGAAGATTTGGCCTTGGTAAGCGACAAAGTAGAGCTTCAGTGGTCAGCTTCAGCATCCTACCGTGTGCTCCAGGCGGACACGTACGTTGTATAATTGCGACAAGGCCGTGAGATTGTTCCGGTACCGTTGCATGGTCGGCACGAGCCGATACAAGGACTCTTCGTTGAGGTCTAGGTCATTGTCTGACTCGACGCCTGGCCAGTCGAAGGGTCCCTGGCCGTCGATGGCGGCGGAGCGCTCTCGCTCGCGAACGACGACGCTGGCTCCCTCGCCAAACTGGGGCGCGTCAGCCTCTGGAATGTGCTCGCACCTGGGGACGAGACACTCATGCTCACTCGGTCGTTGGCCGTCTGCATGTAACACCTCCCCACCGACACGGCCTGGAACGGACGGCGGTCCGCTTTATCGTCTGGGTTGTCCATGTTCGCCGCACTCAGAGAGGCCGCACTGAGGGAATCCTCGCCTCTGCGAAAGGAAGGGCGTGGCGGGGCATGGATGGGGCATGGGCTGCGAGAATCCGAGCGATCAAGATGCTTGCTGGCCAGCTGGGACCTGTCGTCACATGGACCAGCTTGTGCGAAGGGCGCGCGTGCAGAGGCGATGAAGGATGGCGGTGATTTGAAGTTGCTGTGGTGAGTGGCGGCTTTTGGCTGGGTGATCAGCTGCCGAGACATGCTCGTACGGTAGTGAAGCCAAATGAGGACGCGGGGCGGGACTCTATCGATAAGGCCAACCTAAACCACAGCGGCCCACTGTTTCTGCGGGAAGCCAGTGGAGCCTGCCGGGAACCCACCAGGCTCCGCCCAGCATCAAGATGCCTTCGCCTTGGCGCACCAGGGGCTCAGAATTGGAGATGCAGTGCAGCAATGCGTCAGTCGTGGCCGTGAGCCCATTTCATGTTTGAGTGCAAATCGCGTCTCTACCACCTGCCAAGCGTATTCAAGGAATTCGAGGCATATCAAACGCCATAACATCCGCCACTGCTCTCATCCAAGTTCGCATCCCATCCAAGCTAAGCAGCATCACGCTCGCATGAGCTCACACATATCCTTCAGTCGATAATCCCGCACCGGCGTCAGCCAGTCATCCCGCACCAGCGAGTAAGTCTCCGCTTCGTTGTCCTTGGGCTTTCGAGCGTTCAGTGCCCAGTACCCAAAGTCGGCGTCGATGGCCTTGAGGTACCTCCACAGGTTCTGCCAGTAATGCGCATCTCCTACGGACGGGGACTCCGGCGCCCCGAGCTCGCCCACCCAGACTGGCGCAATGTTCTGCTCCAGAAGATAGGCCCAGTTGTACCTCATCGTACCGACGAACGAGGAGTAGCTCCGTTGGGCGAAGCGGCCGCCGAGGCTCCCCCAGCCGAACCACGAGTACACGTGCGCCGAGTACACGAGCTTGTCGTCGACGTCGAGCTTGACGGGGCGTTCGCGAGCACCGGACAGGTCGTTGGCGGACTCGGTCCCCTCGACGATGACCAGCCAATCTGGCTTCATCTTCAATAGGCGATTCCCGCATCGCTCCGCGGCTTCAGCCCACTTGGCCCAAGGCATGGTCCCCCATAGTCCCCGGACTTCATTGCGGAGGTCGACGCCAATCACCAGAGGATTCTGCACGAAACGCTCCATCACGTCCTCCCAGTTCCGTATCCACTCATCCTCGGTTTGCTTAACCCGGCAGATGGGTCCGAGATGGTCGTTGGCCCATCCGGCGTCGCAAGGATTCGCTCCGCAACACCATGTGGCGCTTGTTATATGATTGTTGATGATGACGGCGATGCCGGCATCGGTCAAGGCAGCCGTGACCGCTGCGAGAACGTCCATAGCCCGGAGGCCTGCGAGGTCGGGGTTGGCCATGACCACACTGCCGTCTACCACGGGATTTGACGTGACCATCTCGTCCGCGTAAGGCAGCCGCACGCTGTTGAAACCCATCCGCTTGATCGTCTCCGCAATCTTGGTGCGGTGTTGTATGTCCAACCCTCCCGGTACGAAGAGCTCGTCGCTGGCACCGTACCAGTTGATCGAGGCCAGTTTGAAACGGCGTCCCTTGGCGTCGACAATGTGCCGGCCTCGTGTTCGCAGAGGCAGCTCATAGTTAGCAATCATGGTCCTCTCCAACGGCGGGGGCAGCGGTTCTTGGCTGAACTTTCGCGACTCAGCATCCGGCACCCAGCGGGCATTGAGCGATTTCTCCCTCCCCCACAGGTAGCCGAGCCAAGTCAGGGCGAGCAGGGAGAGGACGAGGAGCAACATTCTGCAAGGCGACCGAGCAATTGTCCGCCTCGACGACCGCAGGAGCCTTAGGGGACGCGAACGCCTCGGTCGTGCCCAAGCAAATATCTCGACGTCTGCTCCGTACGCGTCGCCACCGTCTCCGTCGTTGGCCAGTGCTTCGGCGGAGTCGGGGCGCCGCGATGCGAGCTGTCCGAGGGACCCATACTCGGAGCGGGTGTGAGCGACGAAGGGGCCATGCAATTGAGCCCCGCCGACCATTGCGCCAGCATGGACACGCACACGAGCAATGTTCAAACGCGGGCAGGGAGCACGCGATACCCCGCAGTGTTACGAATATCTCACTTAACCGAAGCCCTTTCAAGCAGGCTAGGCTAGTCGCCGTGGCAGGATCCAAACGCACGTAGACCAGGCTCGGAAGCAAGCTGATGAGCTTGGATTCTGCCAACGCCAGGATGGAGAGAAGGTTGGAACACCACAAAGACCAAAAGAATGCGACGACGAGGAATCACAAAGCGAGGCTTTCGGTTTTCGTCTCGTAACTCGTGAACAATGGGACGAGTGAGGGAGGACCGAAGAAGCATTCGAGCCAGCAGCGAGCTTGCATTATAAGCCCGTCCTGCGAGCTCCCAGCCCTGCAGCTGAATCGCCCACAACCCCCCTTCAAGGTCTGCTCCGAGCGACCCGGACACGACCACCAAGGCACTGGCATACAGTGGCATACAGTGGGGACGGCGCATGAGTCTCGGCGTCGCGGCCTTCGGCCCTTGGCACGGACCCGAGAGGTCCGGGCCGTCATAGCGCCCGCATCATACATCTCAAATGACACGCAGCTCTCGACGTACGCGGCGGAATGTCCTGATCGCCAAGGACGGCACGCTAGGCTGCCCTCATTGCACCACAGCATCATCAATGTCTTTTGCTTTTACAAAAACACAGGAACGGGACCCAAAGTCCTGACGAGGGATTGAAACTCTTTCGAGGTGACTTTTCGAGGAGAATGCCGCGGTATTTGTGGCTGCGGGGAAATTTTCCCGGTCCCAAAGATACCTTACTTAGGCTGGCATTTCCTCACGCTACTCTAGCATCCACGCAACTCCTTCAACATTGCACTGCGGCATCCGCAGCTTCCGGGGCTGTCCTCCTGGGCTCTGAGGCTCAATGCTCGTATAGCGACCTCAACAGCTGCTGAGATGCCCAGTTCCTATCATGGATGTTTGAGTAATTACACGACCACTGTACCATGCACCACAGAGACCGAGGCTGATGCTCTGTTCTGTTTCACTGACAGCACCCGCCCGTGACCAACAGCGCATAGATACAGGAGGCTGGAACTCCTTGAGGCAGTCATAAACAATAAGGTATAAAAAAAAGAACGACCGTACGCCGCGCTGTCCGTTGCAGTTGCCGTTTGACTGCGTTTCGAAGCAATTCGTTTCAATGCATCCCCAGGCGAAGGGATGGCATAGAGGTATAAGTAGTATAAGTGACACGCCGCGATTGAAAACAAGTGGCGATCGAATCGTGGGCTTTCGTGTAGTCTTGCATCTTGGAATTTATCCATCAGCAAACCGCGCGTCTATATGCGGTTCATGCCCAGTGGGTTCATATCCTCGTAGCCGTTGGGACGACCGGGATGTGCAAATGTTTGCTGTGCATCCCACGCGTCTTGTTGCGGGGGACGGGGACTCGAGTACGATCGCGCAGGCGTGTGATATCGGGCTGTCTGCCCAAAGTAGTCCGGCGTTCTTCGCCCTGCCGGCGGCGCTTTCACTGGAGAGAGCGGTGTTACCACGGCGTCGGCATCTCTTGAGAGCATCTCGTACGAACGTGTGTCTTTCTTGAGTTCGTATCGGGCATCGACCGATACGAACTCCTTCTTCTTGAGGCCCAAGGCAGACTGTATCAACTCAATCCACCCCGTGATCATCGTAATGCGGCCCAGAAGGAAAAGGAGCCATATGCCGTTCAGCTTGAAGGGAGTCAGCACGCCCGTAAGAGATTGACGAACGGGGACGCAGATGCCTTACCGAGAGGAGTAGCAACACAGCCGCGACGGTTGCTTCGTTGACAATCAATGACTTCGCCTCGTTCAAACACTGGTTCTTGTCGCCGGAAGCTCCAATGAGGCATGTGACCCAGTCCTTGGCGACCTTGGGGTCCGTGGTGACAGACTGCACAATGTTGTCTTGGAAAACGAAGACGATGGAAAAGAAGATGACGTCGGCAATGATGATCAGCACGATTGCGAGACCCCGCCACTGCAGGGCAATCACACGTTTTACGCGGCGGTAAGCTTGACGTGGTGTCATGGTCTTGACGCTGTTGCTGTAGGTGGGCAGGCTTGATCCTTCCGTGGAGGCAGAGGTGTCCGATAGAGACGCCAGGTAAACCTTGACGCAATAGCCAAAGGTCGCAAATGTGATGATGACTGTGGCGCCGGCGAAGATGAGCATTGGAATCCACAAGTCTGCCAAGCTGTTCTTGTGGTTGATGTGGCAGGTTGCGCCGAACCGGAATGACACACCGCTGAAAACGAGTGCGAGGATGATGCCAAGGATTGGGATGCCCCATCCCGCAGCTTGGGCGAATATCATGAAGTTTCGGCCGACGAGAACTTGCCAGCAGATTTGCAGATGCAGAGAAAAGGACCGGAGAAATGACCACATGACACCACACCAACCTCCCAGCAAGAGGAATGTGCCGGAGGCTCCGCAGACCTTACTGGTGTGCATGCTGTGGGGAGTGATCCTGTCAAAGCACTGATCAGGCTGTGCCGCCAACGGGATGACAAAACCGAGCTGTATAGTCAGTATAGGTCGGATCCATCCCAGAGTCGGCAAACCAGACTTACATTCATCAGGAAGATACCTAGGACAAAACAAATGCTGAGGTAATGGCGATTCGTCTTGTCGACTGGCAGAGCTGCCCATGATGCCAGCAAGAAGAGACAGCATATGGCGCTAACGGTCGCTACCCAGTTGGCGGCCACGGTCACCGTGCCGAAGCTGTCTGGGTAGACCCAGTCCGCCATGGGACATGGCAGGCAGCATGTCAGCTCGGGCGTAATTTTTTCGCATAGCCGTCCCTCAGTATCTATTGCCCGAGTCAGCACAGCTGCGCTGTCAGACCTAGTGCCCAGCAACTTACAGCCACCATCAATGCTGAACAGCGCCGAGTCCCAGAACGGCGGAGGGCACAAGTTGGAGCCAGTAAGGTTTACCATTGTGGCTTCGGGTCTTGGGGGAAATCTTGTACAATCGAGTAATGGTGACACGGGTTGCTCTGATATGCAACCTGACTTGCGTTGTTTGCGAGGTTGAGGCAGTGGATATCTCGTCGGCGCCGGCTGCGGTCGAGTCACTAATACGTCAGGGTTGGAAAGTGTGCCTGTTGTCCGATTCGCGAGCAAATCGTATCAGATATGCCACATTCTTGAGATAATCCTGGGCATGGAGGTTTGAATTGCTGGGCTGGCGGGTAACGTAAAATGCCGTTTATCTCAACATGCTGGGAGTCATGACCCAGGCCCGGAGATAAAGAATACGCCTAAGTCGACTCGACAGCACGCTCAAGATGATGTCGATGAAAGTACGGGGCCGTGATGCGGACCAAGACAGAAGCAGACCAACTCACGGCATAGGAGCGGCTCGTGGGAGGGTGGGCAAGCGGGCTATAAAGTACTTGGATGACATGGAAGTCAAGGTGTGGAGAGAGGGTGTGTGGGCGGAACTCTGGCCCCTGCCCGCCTCTCACTCTCTGCAATGGTCGGCTGGTCGAACAAGGACAAGCACTTGTGCTAGTGGTACAGCCAGAGCTAGTCCACGACCCAGTCAAGGACAATTCGTACGGACGGGCGGGAAGGTCTGCATCTGCAGAGCAGCAGGGGTTTTGGACTCCTGGACACAACCAGTTAGCTCGGCATGAGGTTGCTTGATGGGGCAGGGACCATTGCGCCACTCGAGGCCGGTCCCCCGGGGCCTCCACACTGTAATTTTCACTTGGCTTCGCACTAGCGGGTCGCTGTGATGACCGCTGTGCCTCGCAGACGGGGCCAATCGGCTGGGCGAGGGTGTGGTAGCATCGTAGCAGCTGTCCGGTTCCAGCGCGCTCTCTCACTGGGGAGGGTATCCAGCCATCACGAGGCCGGCTCCGACAGTGGGGTTTGCGAGGGGCCGGGGGGGTCGAGCCAAGCGGGCCAGACTCTGCATGGCCCTGACAGGGGCCACGCGTGGGTGGAGGAGGCGGCGGCGGAGTGTCAGTACGAGTACGTACGCTCTTGGGCTCTGTACTTGGTCCAGGTAAGTCAAAAGAGCGCAACTCCTCGCCGGGGGCTGATGAATGCCGCGAGCCTCGGGTACCTTTGACATGCTTACAGGAGGGCTCGACTGGAGCACGAAACGCTCGCGTCGATCCAAAGCACGGCATCATCCATTTGTGGCTGCCGGAGTCTGTCAGTCCGCAATGACGACGGTCCACCCACTTGAGACCTGAAGAACCTAACGCTGGAGTTGAGGGCCCGAAACCGTCCACAAGACACGAACATGGTCGACTCGTGGCGGACCAGGGGAAAGAAGCGCTGAGTCTCGTTGCGGGCTCCGGCGCCAGCGCGGTGTGCAGCATGCAGATGCGGGGCGTGCCTGCGAATCCGGGCGCCACAGGGGGTCCAGGGTGTCACCCGTGGGTGCCTGGCCTGCCTGCCTGTGTGCCTGGAACTAGGTCCTTCGTCAGCGATGACGGGACTCGAAAGGCGGCTGGATTCCGTGCACACGACACAGTCGACGCAGCTGCATGCTGTGCAGCTGCAGCAGCTCGTAACCGGATTCGCGCACTGCAGGAACGAGCCCATTCGCGCCAGGTACGCTTCGTACCTTACAGGGCATGAGCTACAGCCGTTGCGACCTTTGCCCATATCCTTCCATCTTCAACAGCGGTCTTTCATCACCATCGACGGCACCGAGGCCGTGTCGAGGTTGTAGGCCACGGTGCTATGGCGCCGTCTACGTACTCGTAATCGTGCGTGTACAGTACGAGAAAAGCTCACAATGCCCCCCACGTTTGTCTAAGCAATTGGGGCAGTCGTTTCGCAAAGCGATTTGTCCACGGGGCTGCTGGGCGTCGATCGTCTGTGCCGCCACGCCGGCGCCCTAGTCGAGGTGCTGTCGCACGGGCGTTGATCCACCAACGCGCCAGCGGAGGTCGCATTGGTGCTTCCAAATGCCGAGCAGAAGAAAAGAGGGAGCAGATAACATGATTAGAGGTGCCTATTTGCTGGTAGGCCTCGTCGATGGAGTACTCGAAGAAGTGTGTTGGGCCTCTAAGCCTGCGTGCTGGCGCGGGCCTTCTGGGCACCTGGATGCGAGCGTATAAGTGGCCAGTAGCGTCATCAGTGCGTCCAACGCTCTCGTCAGCGCAGTCCAATGGGTGCCCATGGCTGTCTTTTCAAGCCATACCTTGGCTATAGCCGTGTCTGGTATTGCCTGCATTATTGCCAGTAAGCGTCGTCAAGCAACCATGCGTTCTGTTGAATTGAGTAATGTCCCCATCTATTGGCGCGAAGTCGATTGTCTTCCGGACAACAAACAAGGACGGGGCTCCGAGGCAGCGCCAGTCGGCAGTCGCAGATGGCAATTGCAGCTCACAGACCTCAAGACACCCAGGTATCTGGCGTGCTGAGACACGCATCCAGTGGCTTGTCCGCAAATCGCAAAGCGCGTTCGGCTCTACCAGGTCGGCGACCAAAATGGGCGCCATCACAGCTCTTCGGCCCCTCCTTCTCACTGGTCGCAGCCGGCGGCAGTTGGACCCGAACTGTGGGCATGGGTCATTGGATGCACCAATCGCTGCGCAACAGCAGCGTAAGCACCAGGAGTCCAAGACCAGCGCCCAGGGAATGTAAGGATGTGTACGGAGTACCTCTGCATGTACGAGTACAGCGCGCGTATGGTCGAGACACCTCCGTGGACATTGCGGTCACGGTGCATTGGTGCTTGCATTCGCCTTCGGCTAGCTGTATCTCGGCCATGTCAAGCGAGCAACGCGCTCACTTCGGGAATGGAGGCCTACCCTTGGCAATGAAGTGGACGGCACTCACCTCTTCACGCGATGAATCGATCAAATGAGCGCGCGTGGCGCTTTCAAAGTTCAGTCTCGCGTGTCGCGCGGGCCCGTGCGATACTTCCCGCAGCCTCCCGCCATCCTAGGGCTGAGCAGTGCAACGGCGTCCAAGACAACCCGGGAGCTTCTCTGCAGGTACTCCGTAGACGGAACCAACTCGCCAACTAACTTAATTGACTGATTGGCGCGGGCCAGCGCCGTCGAGCGATGCCAATTCTCAACCATTCAGGTCGACGATTCGGCTCTTTCACCAGGCTCCCGAATCGGTCCCGTCCCTTGGAATCCACCAGTATCTGACGGCGGCTCAGTCACCATGGTCAGAACTTTCCCTGGACACGACCAACGCTGATACATAATACCCCAGCCTCCGATCCTTCAAGGTACACATTCTCGAGAGGAGCCGCCAGAGGCAGATGTGGCTTCCAATGGTCGGTTGCATGGGACGTATACGAGTGGTAACTCCCGCCATTCGAGAGCAAGAAGTGCCTTGTGTGGAGGGGCAGGACGGCTGATCATGGACCATTCAGAAGCTCCAGAAGAGAATTTCTCACCTTCCGCAGGTCGAGGCCAACAGGCCATCCCAGCCAGCAGGGCCAGCGCCATGAAATTGGCCAATTCAGTGCTCTGATTCGACGTTTGCCAGCCGTCTTTCAAAGGTAGAGACAGTTGCTGGGTGATGCCTGCAGAGTGTACCCGGACGGGGCATCACCTCGCAACAGTCACGCTGCAATTGAGTGGTAGTATGCATGCTTGCCCCTTGAGATGCGCCAAGCCGCGCTGGTGCGTGTTAGTCGCCGGGCCGCAGCACAGAGGCTCTTGTCTGTGCCATCGTTCGACTCTTGCAACCGAGGTGCGCTGGGGTGTGGGTGGTGGCAGCCATTTTGCGGGGAACATGCGCAAGATCGCCCGTCCCAACCATCCGGGGAAGCCCCAAATCCGGCCAAGCCCAACCGACCCTCGATCAAGCCCTTCCACAGGCCCAGGTGGCGGGCAGACAACAGTTCTCCAGCCCCGGAGCTGATGCTAGTTTCAGACTGGCACATGAGGCTTGCGGAAACGTTCGTCCCAAGTCCGACGGTGACAAAGGATCGTCTCAGGCCCGACAATGACAGTTTCCAACTCTGCAAACGCCTCGCTGCACCATGCTCACGTAGCGACGGCTGCCATCCGATCTACTTGCTTCGCATGAGCAACCACCCACACCCCTAGGCCACCAAAGACAGCAAGCTTCGAAGATGTGGCTGGCTGGCAGCACATGCTTCACCAGGGACGCTGCCCTGAACCACGCAACCTCGGTGCGCCGAAACGGCATTCGGGGGCGTCGGCAGGGATAGTCAGCCACCCGAGCCTCCTACGTTAAGTGTCCGACTACTCCGTACGAGTACTCCGTCCGTACAGGTGAAGTTTTTGCACACAATAGCACGCGCTTACTGGCCTCATATGTTCTAGAAAGGACAACGTGGCGACTGCAAGCAGGCCTTTGATGGCACCATGGCTTCAAGTTCCACCCCGCCCCGTTGTTGGGTCAGGGGAGTTGGGAACTGAGACGTCCCAAATGGAACTCTTTCGTGATGGCTCAGGCCGCGAAACTCTCTCCAGGTCACATGCTCGCATTTGAAACTTGACGGGTAGTACGGCATCGCATATCGATCATGAGCATCATCACCATTCACGTTGGATAATCTTCTCAGCGCGTTGCCCATGGTGGTTGCGTCTTGCCCCAGTCGGACTGCCATCTTCCCCGGCCGATCGCGAGGCACCCGACAAACCTGGGGTCTCCAGACTATCGACCTGACCGAACCCACATTTGCAGATGCATCTGACGATGTAGTTCCCCCTTCCTTCCCTCCACAATCCGCAGTGGCGCTTGGTTCAGGACTGGGGTGCTGGCTGACGAACCAAGCGACTCGGATGTTAGTCAAGGGTGCTCTGACATGTGAGTTGAAGACGAGTTGCGCCACCAGGTCCATCATGCCGAAGGGAAGAGAGATTTCGAAACCTGGCGGCGGGCTCCGCCAGTTTGCTTACATGCCAACTCAATAGAATCACACTCGGCGTAAAGTCTTGTACACCTGGATGCATAGGAGAGGATTTTCGCCACGAGGTCAGAAGTGAAAGTTTTGATGAGCTGCGAACTCGACTCCGGATTGCCCTTCCAGAAGACTTCGGTGCCGGGATGAAATGGCGATTTTTTCATGCAGAGAAGCGCAGCGGCGACGAACCACAGAGTGGACAGTTGCTCCCCAGGAAATTTCAAATGCCCTCTCAGGGGAGCAGGGCTCAGCTGCAGTGCCAGTCTGCGTCTGGCCATTCTCCCGCCGCTCCACCACAGCGGCTCACCTGCAAATTTCTCGCTGCAACTCAATGCAGCAGCCGAGTGCATACTCGTACTTCTCCTGCAAAGAGCCCCACGGGTGAGACCAGAGGGGCCTTGCATGAGTGTTGCCTTTGGGCAGGTGCAGCATCCGTTGGCCGCCCCTGGTCTTATCCTGCATGCCGCCCTGCCGCGTTGAGAACTCCTCATGCTTGCATCTTGGCCTGCCGCCGTTTTCGCCGCCGTCATCATCTTGCTCGAGTCGTCGGGGAAAATGCAACCTTTTAAGTCGCGAACAATAGCTTTTGGCACAGAGTTGCCATCGCCAAATGCTATTTGCCCCCGTCCGAAGCTGGGGTGCAAAGTGGCACCTATACAACTACGCTTAGCCGTCGAGCCTTTGACCCCATCTTCGACCCATGACTGTCGGGGTTGGCTTCATCGCTTGTGGCGGGAAAATTTTGCCGGCCATGCCTTTCTGGGTAGGCTGGAGAGACTGATTGAAAAGATCTTCAAATTTTGAACGTTACGGACCATTGTTGGTCGTCCAACTGCCTGTTGGTCGCCTAAATAACGACTTCAAAAAGTGCTGCAACGGGCTTCTTGCAGCCTTTAAAGGGTGGCTCCACGCGGCCGATCCATTCGGCTGGTTCTGTGGTGGGATTCTGGCCTGCGTCGACTCCCAATCTGTGCGCGACGCCCTGTATCACCGTCGATTGCGCCGTTGCATCACCGATAATGTGCATTGCACCCCTTGTTGCTTTCCGGCCAGCGGACATCTTCTTCCGTCTCGCCAGCGGAAACGGGCCGCCCGGCGTTTTGCCCAACCAGCCTCGCTGCGAAGTCGGCCTCGGCTGGATATGACTCCAGGCTTTGTGAGGCCCCCGTCAGCGTGACATTTCGGCGATGTGCATTTCGTCAGGCACACTGTTACATTCAGACTTGCAGCAGCTGAGACTGAGTACGTGAGCGTCACTAGGCGTGGACGCAAAGTAAGACGGGCGCAAAGCCCGTCATCCAGTAAAGAGAGCCAAGACACGAATATGGGCGAAGACCGAGTGGTGCCTGGTGATTTCTGAATCAAGTGGGCCATCGGTTGCGAGAACAACTGTGCCAAACGTCAGATTCTCCTTCGGCGCCTAAACAGGCGTTTGGGAAGGGGCAAAAGCTACAGCTTGCTCTGCAGAGCCTCATGCCATTCAGGAGACGAAACCATGCGATCGACTTGGTTGATATGTACGTTGCCTTCTGCGACTGACCGCTCTAGTAGGGTGCGGCTGCTTCGCAAACCGCTTGGGTTGAATGCGAGTTGAATGCTTGGCAACACATCTCTGCACTGCTGCAGTCCTTATCACTGCTTTCTACAGGCAATTGCTCTGGTTTGAAGTTCCTGTCGAGTTACCCGACGTGATTGTCGCTGCCAGAAAATAGCCAGCTTATGATGCGCTGTCTCCATTCTCGAACAAGCACATCGCTCGTGTCTGTACAAGACTCTGGACTCTGCTCATTCATCCTCAGGCGGCTTTGGCTCATTTATCAGGGTCAGATTTCGAGGCAAGGCGAGTGTATATTGATTGGAGTTTTCTTAACAAGTTGAGCCATGAAGGTACCACTTGGTACTGGAAGCTCGTGGGTTGGGGCACCTAGGATGGCGCTCAATGGTGCGGAGGCGCGAAGCACTCATGATGCAGTGGATCTATTTGTGTTCGGGCGTGCATGGATGGGCTTGACGCTTTGATGGTCCACGGGCTCTGGGTTAGGGGAGGAAGTCGTGGGCAAGGCTCTTGAGCACGAATCGCTGTGGGTTTCGTGAGGTTCCCTCTCCTCGGGAGCCCCAGTTCGTCGACGATCTCAGACCCTGGTCCTGGATTCCAAAATGGTTGCGGAATGGGTCCCAGTCCACGATATCTTATCAAGGGGTCCCTTGAGGGTGTGCTGCTATGGACTAGCTCCAGGACCAAAGCGCACGACGACGGCGATTTTTCTAAGGCGCCGACTCGAAGCAGACAAGCCTTTTCCGCACAGACAACCTCTAGCTCACTTACTTACCTTTACCACGTTCCACGGTGCTGGGTCCACGGGGCGGCTGTTGTTATCAAAGCGGCCAAAGATCCACAAGGCGTATAATTCGAGACGGCAACGGCCCTCTCCGGTCGTATGCTTGAGAGTAAGACCTTGGTACAGCCAAACACCAGCGCTGACGACGGCTTTGCTGCAGCAGAGGTCAAGTTAGCGGTCAATGTAGTGCGAGTACGCATGCAGGCGGTCGCAGACCGGTAACAAGAAGGGTACCTGACATGTCGGGAAGTTTGCCATGCGCGAATTACAACGTACCCGTACGCCGTACGGGATATGCAAGTCAGCCCCCGGCCCGCAAAGCATAGCAAGACATTTGGTCGTGCCGCTGCAAAACATATCGGGCCTATGACCGAAACCCTGGTTCGTGCGACGCGAAAGCTCTCAGAAGCAGTGACGCAAAGTGCGACTCAGCCATTGCTCAATGTCGGCCGCAGCTCGTCCACTGCTGAGCGGCCAACGCCGAGTCCTACCCTGGGCGTGGCGGGCTACCGAACCGGCTTAGCGGACGCCCGCACCAGGGACAAGCCACGGGATGGTGAATGAAATCGACACTACACACTACCCGACGGGGCTGCGTAGCCTACGTAAATCCGTTCCCAGGTTGGCCGCTGCGGCCCGGACGGGCAATTGGCGTTTGCCGAAGCAGCTGGAACGGTTACCTTGGGCGCGCCGATCGCGACGGCCAGCCGCCGCCGTGCGGCACAAAACAACGACGATCCATCTTGCACGTAAAATTACCGGCATGGCATGAGCAGCCTTGGCGGCATCACTCAGCACACGGGAAAGCCCTCGACTCGGCGGGCAGCTGCGGCTGAAGGCCTTTTGGACAAGGGGCACATCTTGACTCTCGAGCACACAGCGAACCCCACCTCGAACTCGGGGCGATGGGGTCGCGGGTATGAAGTGGAGCGGCTGGCGAATTATCCTCATTTCGGCATGTCGTCCGAGCCTCGATGTCCATCGGCTCTTGTGAGGCGTCGTGTCGTCGTAGTACGAGTACATACTTGTAGGCTTGCGGATCAATTACTCGTACCTGGTAGAGCCGTCGCCAACGGCTAGGCGCCTGGCTTCATTTCCAGGCACCATCGGCACCCAGATCTTCATGACGTGCATTTGTGGCGCTGCTTCTGGGTGTGTCTTGTCGATGCCGTCTAGTGCTGCTGTGGAAAGGGGTCGTTTATGTTGGCTGCTCGCTCGAAGCAGGTGTGCATGCTGCGAGTCCTGCCTTGAGAGTGTTTTCTTGGTCACTGTCGCAGCGCAGGGGATCTGGTGAGACGCGATTAATCAAAGAACGGGGTTCCGGGAGGGGCCGACGGGAATGATACGGTGCCAGTCTGTGCGACATGGGAGCCGAGGTGCTCGCCGCCAAAGGGGGAGCGCCTAAGAGTACAACGCTGGAGGCAGCTTGGCACTGCTCAACCGTTTCATCCTGACGGGCCATGGCGCGACATGGCTTGATATTCTCCGACTCATCTTGCGTTTACCCCCGATATCGTGTACCTGATATTCGAGGGGTTGTGCTGGTAATGTCCGTATTGGAGTGGCCGAGGAAACTGGAATGGCGACGGCGGAGCACCGGAGCACTCGAAACAAGCAGGCTGCGCCCGTTGCATCACGAGAGTCGCAGCAAGTGATTTTCGGCATTAGATTGCCGCAACGAAAGTAAGTGCGCCAGTTCTTGTCGATGGTTCAGGTTATGGACAGTTATTGTATCCTCACATCACCTTCCGTCAGGCAGACGACAGGTCAACATGTCATGCCGATATTCAAAGTTTATACTCCTGTTGCATCCTTTAGACTGCTCTGGCACGCCCTCGATAAGAGGCTATTCGGTCAAGTCTGGACCTTGGATTTGCATTTTAAGGTGAAATCCCTTGTCATCGCTACCTTAGCTCTTGATTTATGCCTTCCCGATTGTCCCCGGAGGCTAAAGGTATATGTATATGCCACTTTACATCCCAACGACCTTCTCCAGCCCCAACTGGCGTCTGTCCCTAAGGACCTTGTCCCGGACGGATGTGAGCTTCTCTCGGTCGACGTCGCTCAGATTATCGGAGGAAAGGTAAAGCCCCCACCAGTAGCGGCAGTCCCGGATGTAGAAATGGCATAGTCGCTCGAGTTCAAGCATCTTGGAAAAGACCCCTGCCCAACTGCCCTCGGTCAGACGTACTATATCGAGGTGGATGTGACGAAGGGTTGGGACGCCGTGCCCGAGGACGCTGTTGAGTGCGGTTGCCGAGAGATGAGCACCGCAGAGACGGAGCAAGCGCAGGTGGGAGAAATGCTTGCCGTTGATTAACTGGTCGACTTCAAGATTTTCGTTTGCATGTTTGTAGACGATGGACAGGTGCTCAAGCCGCTGCAACTGTGCGCGGTTAAGCAAAGACTTCAAATCGAGGCCATCAAAAATCCAATTCCTGTCGTTGTACGCCCTCAAGTCCAGGTACCGAAGGCGCCCAAGAAGCTCTTCAACTGGCGTCACCGCATTGCTCCCTGTTTCGTCGATCGGATGGTCCATTGTGGTCGTCGCGTACGCACAAAGGCTCAGACGGGTCAGCTTGGGCGGCCTGACTTGATGGAGCGCGTTGAAGAGAGCGTCTGTTGAGGAATGCTCATCGCAGCCGTCGTAGCCGTCGAGGATCGTCCAATCGTCAATCATATTGCTATAGAAGAGATCCGCGGGCCTGATCATGGCGATGCTCTCAACATTGGGCAGCTGCGACAAGAGCCAAGGCAACATTATGTAGATGTCCTGGAGGTATCTCTTGAAACCGGGGACGTCCGTGGCCATCCCAAGCCTGAGGCCCACCCTGACTTCGCGGACAAACATTCTGCAAGGGCTCTCGCAGATAAATCTTGTCCGAGCCACCATATCCAAATTATTTGACTCGGGTTCGTACACGATCGCGACCTGCTTGAATAGCAGAGGCGCTGCCGCTGCCGAAAAGCAACGGCTGACAAGACGCAGCTGCGCCAGCTGCCTCTTCGTGGCGGCGGTGAGCGTGGCGGTCTCTGGCCACACATCCTCGGGAAGGGAGTTGTCCGTGTCGGAATCTTCCGAAACCTCGGTTATTGCATCAAAATCATCCGGAAGTTCCGTGTCTACGATGGAGGCGACGATCTGCACGAGCGGGTAAAACTTAAGTTGATGAACAATGCTGGCAATGAAGAGGGTGGGGGCAAACGTACGAGGTCGATGAGTTCGGGTATCAGAATACTGCTCATTTTGCGCAGCCCGTGGTAATAAAATGCTGATCCCAATTTGAGAGAGTCTTCTTGAGTCGATGTGACGGTGTTAAAGGTGCAGAGAAGAGAGCGTGCGGGTAAGTGAAAGAATTGAAGAGTGTTTGCGCAAGCTGGGGCAGAGGAGAAAGAGAGCGGGCATAAGAGAGGGAGAGAACTGAGGCAGCCAGAGAGTAGTGACTGTTTGCAAGGAGAGTGAATGAAGACTTGAGAAGTGTATGCGTACACGCCCCTATTTGCTGCGCAGCGGCGAACAGACCGAGGCGAGGCGATGGCTTGAGTCTCGCAAGAAGTTTACTTCCCCTTCATGCCGCCGTCACAGTTCAGCCGCAACATCTTCGTGAGTCGTGCTCGGCCGGCTCGATGCCACGAGCGTTGAGCGTCACACATTGAGTTCCGGTGCTTTGTGTGTGCACTTGAATATATGTGTGGACATTGTGCAGAGCCGTATTCACGCACTCGCTTCATCACCCCAGTCACCTCACGTTGCACAATGGCATTGATGAAGCACTGCGTCGTTTCTGCCCCCAAAATCCCTTCACTACTACATAAAACTAGTTTAGAGGTAGGAACAGTTTGAAAGCGGCTCAAATGTCTTACAGGAAATCATACTCGGAGAGAGAGCGTTGTGGAAATTGCAAGGTTGTTTAACATCTTAAGATGAGGCATCTTAAGATATGCCTCATCAACTATTACGGCTATACCACTAAACAGAACAAGGATTACACGCGAGAGAACTTGGAATTCGTCGATATTTCGAACATAGTGGTGTGTTTAAATCGACTGCGTAGTGGAGTTCGTCGCATCAGCGATCTGGCTATAGGGTAGGCTCTTGGCAGCCGCCTGACCTTGACTGAAAAGGCTCTGTATAGCGCCTGATGGTCCAAAATCATCCTCGCTTTTTGTAGACGGACCTGAACCTGAGTCTTTCTTAATTTTGCCCTGGGCTGAGTTTCCGTAACCTGGAAACTGAGCCCAAGTTGTAGAACCTGGATGTTGACGTGTGGTGGCGGTTGTCTTCTCGGATCTCGAGTGCCCCGCATCTGCTGAAGCTTTGAGCTTCATGCCCAATTTCAGTCAGCTTCTGATCACGCTTGCATCCGCGCTGCATCACAACTCAACACGGCTCATCCACCAAATGACCCAGCTGTGTTCTTAAGGCGTTTTTCTCGACTTGAGAGGACACCACGAGAGCCGTTGCGCTCGTCCGCCGTCCGCCGTCCGCGGTGGTTGAATTTTCATCACTCCTCTTACATCAGCGGCAAGCAGAGATGTCGGCCGGACCGCGAAGCCTGTGGAATATCCACGTTGCCGTCGGCGAGGCCCCCGCCGTCGTGCGGGTGAACAACTTGCAAGCCATAGTCACGGGGCCTAACGACGCCTGGGGTAGGCAGAACAGGCCACAGCCGATACAGCTCTCCGCCAAAGTTGAGCTGCGGCAGCCCTTCAGCGCCACGTCGCGTGCCGACGCCCTCGCTTCCGACACGGTGCACTACGGTCAGCTCAGCAAGGCCATCATCGCCAGCCTCGAGCGCCTGGCCGGCGAGACGGTCGCCGAGAGAAAGCCTTGCTTCTCCTTGTTCCAGGTCTTGGCATTCGTCTGGCTGGACCTCACCGGCTTTCACCACACGGGAGAGCAAGCCGAGGGCAAGGAGCCGTTCCTGGATACGTCGGTTGTACGTTGCCTGGAGATGACGGCACATCTGCCAAAGGCGTCACTGGTGGGCGACGGCGCGAGCTTCACCTTTACTGGTGTCTTTGGCAACGACCTGAACAGCACGTCAATGCGTGTATATGGGCGGACGTTGAAGCTACACAACCTGCGGGTGCCGACACTCATTGGAATCAACGGCAACGAGAGGGAAGCGAAGCAGGCGGCTGTGGTGAATGTGCAGATTGACAATTACGAGGCGACCAACGACATCTTCAACTCTCTGGAAACGAAAATCGTCGACGTGAGTATATACATGTAGAAGCCTTCTTGAGCGGGGCACTGGCCGAGCTGACATGATCGCAGAGAATGGAGAACACCACCTTTGGCACACTCGAGGCGCTGGTCGTGGATCTATCGCAGACCATAACGCGATATCTGAGGGTGGAGGAACTGGAGCCTCGGGACGGGACGGGCTCGCAGCTCAAGATTGCCGTCGAGAAGCCACTTGCGGTGCCCTTTGCGGATGCTCCATGCGTGGAGCTGAGGACGAATACCAGGGATGTACATCTCCCACCCGTGTACAACTGAAGTAGTGGAATTTGGACCAATGACGGAAAAGTCTTGGACTCGTCTTGCAATTCTAATGAATATGGTTCATGACGCTCGCATTGAAACGGCGCCAGATGGCTCATGGGCCTGCCAAAAGCTCTTCGAAAGCAAGCGTCTAGAAAATTGCATTTGACAAGGCTGCACCCTCGCAAGAGGAATTCATAAATAAACAACCATAAGCAATTTTCCGGAGCTTAGGGATGCTCCTTGTTGCACTGCGGCACGTCACCTTTTGTAATCTCACGAACGAAGTCGGTGTCGGGATCCATAAGCATAACATGGAAGTGCTCGACGGCGTGAATGGACTTGATGGCCTGCCAATTCTTGAACCACACGACCTGGGACGAGTCAATACGCACTCTACAGTTAGAGCAGTAACCAAATGCGCTAACCTGGCTCGGCGGAACGCGCGACCGAAAGGTCGTCGTTATGAAGGCATCAATATCGGCCCGTGCCCTGGGCGTCAAGTCACCTGTCGTCGGGTCCGTCTCAAGCTCAAACTTGGTCCAGATGACGAGGTGCACGATACGCACGTCCAGTCCGTATGGCCAATCATTGTAGATGATCCTGATGTCATCCGGGAACTGAAAGGGTTCTCCGCGGGCGCGGATTGGTTCTTGCCAACGCAGGCGCTCGCGGAGGATGAAGTCGCTGACAGAGCCGTACTGCTGGACGAGGCGGTGGCAGAAAGCCTTGTAGCGACGCAGTTGGGAGGGCATGCGTTGAAAGGCCTCGAGGCGGTTGGAGGCGACAGTTTCGCATACTTCGGGCCAGGTGAGCAAGGCGTAGGCCGCGTCGGGGGAGCCGATGATGTGGCGGTCTTTGTTGGTGAGGTTGCGCAAGAAATCGGGGCACTCGACCGTCTTTTCCCTGTCGGGAACGTTGTAGTGCCAGTATGGCACGACTTGTGCGAGAGATCCCATATTAAGAGTGGGCTTGTATACCTGTTATACTGTGGCGCAGAGGAGGCGAGCCCAGATCGATGGAGTCGCAGCGCCTGAGATGCAGAACGACTGATACGCCGTGCGACCCGGATGCTGCGTGACTGATTTGCAGATGACTGAGATGCTGTACGACTGGTATGCCGTATATGGGCCTGAGACACCGCCTATGGCGTCGCTGGACGAACGTCTAGCTTGACGTGGTAGATATCTAACGAGCCGATGCTGGTACGAACCAAGCACCGTAGAAGCGACGAGCCGTTGGAATACCCAATTCGGCCAGGATGGCAGTAAGAGATGGTTGAGATAAGGTAGAGTGCGTCAGACCGCAAGGCAGCTAAACGATCGCCGTAGGCGAGCTTCCCACAGCCTCATAGCTCTGGCACATCGACGCCACGGCCTTCACACGGCCAGTCTTCGCCAAATACTGATCACGCCTGTGTGTAAGAGGCCATCCGCAATGTAGTCTGTCCGAGTATGTAAAATCGCCGAATTGAGTCATGGGATTTCGCAACGGAGGGAGAGACCGTCTTCCGCGCCGGAGGCGGATGCAACGTTGTCTGTCGTAAGGCTGGCCCACCTCCTCCAGACCACGGACAAATTTAGGGCCGCGGTTCGTAGTGAGAGTTTAGCGGACCAGGAGGCCAGTAGGGGCACTATACTCGTAACTCAGCAAATCTCGACAGAATAGATATTCAATGGAAATGATGAAGCCGATCCGAAATGATGCTTTCCAAAGTTCATCCAGAGGCGTTGTTGGCGAGATTTGAAGTCGGACAATGTTCATACTGGCCAGGAGTGCCCCTGTCAAGTCCGTGCTCCCGCAACCGTCGTCCGAAACCGCCATCGGGAGGAAGTCCCCGGCCCAGGAACGGCCAATGCCGTCCCCACGTGGTAGCACTCAAGGCATCGCATTCATTGGAGTTTGAGTTTACCTTGTGCCTGGAGACTTGGAATGCGTGGGTTGCCATCGGTTGCCATAGATCCCTCGGACGCACCCACCATGATGGCTTTGGACGTGGATGTTAGACCGTCCCAGAGTCCAGATGCCAATCATCAAATAATAGGCTGAATGGGCTGGTTGCGTCCAACATCGGGGCAGGCCCCTATCCCGGTTCTTGACCATGGGCCGGCCAACCACTGTGGGCCTTATTAATGAGAGAAACCTCCCCCGACTGGGTGCGAGATTGCCTCATCGAGATCGAAGTACTGCGTACGGGCAGGGCTGCACGCTACGAGTAATCGCCAGTTGACGATGGATGTTGGTGCCACGGGCGGCGGCGTTGGGGCGGCCAGGATTTTTCCGGTGTCGCAGCGGCAGCGGCGAGCCCGCGATGCAGCCACACTTTTTCTCAACCTGCCCTGCCAACGTGCCGTCATATCGCGCAAGCTGGGTGTCCGAGGCGCCATTATTGGACGGCCAGGGAGCTGGACCTGGAAAACTGCGTCCAGTGGCCGCCTATCCATCCCTAGCTGGGCCACGCCACACCACGCCATCTCGCTGGGCTGGTTGCGGGTGGGGAGGCGAAATGGCGATTTTGATGAGCTGCTCGCCTGAAATTTACACTCGTTTGTGCGAGGACGATTCCGTGATAAAAATAAACTGGGCAGTCTCTGCTGCTTCGTGCAGACATGAGGTACATATGGGCGGCTTGCCCTCTCCGCATCCTGTGTTCGTCGCCTTGTTCCAACCTGCTTGGCGCTGCCTCCTCCCGTCCTTGTGCCGCCTGTCGAGCGCGCTGTCGCGACCTGCCGCCCTGACGTCAAGCACCTGCATGCTTGGGTGACAGTAGTGACACCGCCAGCGGCAGCTCCAACCCCCCAACTTCCCGCCAGAATAGGAGAGGAGCTCCCCCCCCTCCCCACTGCGACCTTGTTGCCCCGCCTTTGCTCCCCATCGTGGCCCTTTATTATCTCGACAGCCTTGATTGTAGCCTCCCCCCTTCCTCGCACCCTGCCATCGATTCGCCGCGATTGCTTCGAATCGACGACGACGAACGCTCGAATCCTCTGCATCCTCCTCTGCAACCCCGACGTCCGCGAAACGCATAGCATACACAATGGCCGGTGTCCTCAAGAGCGCGCTGCCGTCCCACCTCAAGTCTTCTCTCGAGGGCGGCGAGGAGGGCGGCTTTGAGAAGCGCCATCATGGCAAGACTCGCAGCCACATGGCAAGTCAACCCTGTTGTCCTCGTTTGCTCCTCTTGTTTCCTCGCTCCCCTGAAATCCCCCATCTTTCTGCCGTTATCCTCCTCCTGGCGCCCAGCATGGAGATTCGCTCCTGCCGTACTGGCCTTACCGCCTGGCCGATCCGCAAACCGCCTCGCAGCAAACGAGCGACATCTGTTCACTCCCGCGGGAGTTGCTCCCGCTCTGTACCTGGCTCCTCATCCCCGTCCTCTTACCCTTGGTTCTGTGGCTGTGCAATCACCACGCCTGTCCTCGCAGAGTACCTCTGCTGTTGAAGGAGGACAGGGGCCTTGCGGGAGCTAAGACTGTGCTGTTCACGACGTCGGCCAACGCAATTCACTGCTCTTTGTTCGCTGGCACAGCTTTGGATGACGCGCGAGCCCTGAGTGACACACAATCGGCCTCGGCCAGAGCTCTAGAGCAGTCATGCTCACCTCGAATACCCCACGCCTTATAAAGTCTAATTCCGTTGCTCAACCACCTGACTTTGATCCAAACCCCTATCCTGCAATCGCATCTCTCCCCATCTCCCCCAGTTGCTAGCGCGCGTCGCCCTGCGCTCTCTCACAATGCCTCACTTTACCAGGGACCGGCAAGAGCTAACCAGATGTACGCAGGCGTTTGAGAACACGTCGACCAATGTCGCCGCTGCTCAGATGCGCAATTCCCTGACCAACCTCGCCGAGACTGTCGAGGACCCTCAGCAGAAAAAGGTACGTGCTATCCGTCCGCTTCTTGCCATGCGTGCGACATGGTGCAATTGCTCACGAATACAAAACAAAGCTGTTCGAAACCGAGATGGACAACTTCTTCGCCCTCTTCCGTCGCTACCTTAACGACAAGGCCAAAGGAAACGCCGTGTAAGTTTGCTCCTGCTGGCCAGACGAGAAGCGATATCTTATACTCATGCTTCCCTCCAGCGACTGGGACCGCATTGCCCCGCCCGCGCAAGGCCAGGTTGTCGATTATGAGGATCTTTCCAATTCTGAATCAGTCAACTTCCTCAACAAGCTTGCTGTTCTGAAGCTTAACGGTGGCTTGGGAACATCCATGGGCTGCGTTGGCCCCAAGTCCGTTATTGAAGTCCGAGATGGCATGTCCTTCCTCGACTTGTCGGTGCGGCAGATCGAGTTCCTCAACCGGACCTACGACGTCAACGTCCCGTTCCTGCTCATGAACTCCTTCAACACCAACGATGACACCGCCGCCATCATCAAGAAGTACGAGGGCCACAACGTCGACATCCTCACCTTTAACCAGTCTCGATACCCCCGAATCTACAAGGACTCGCTGCTGCCGGTCCCTAAGGACTTCGAATCGTCGATCAGCGAGTGGTACCCTCCCGGCCACGGTGACGTTTTCGAGTCCCTTTACAACTCTGGCATCCTGGACAAGCTGCTGGAGCGTGGCATTGAGATCATCTTCCTGTCCAACGTGGATAACCTCGGCGCCGTTGTCGATCTGCGCATCCTGCAGCACATGGTCGAGACCAAAGCTGAATACATCATGGAACTCACCAACAAGACCAAGGCTGACGTCAAGGGTGGCACCATTATCGACTATGAGGGTTCCGTCCGTCTGCTTGAGATTGCTCAGGTTCCCAAGGAGCACGTCAACGAGTTCAAGTCAATCAAGAAGTTCAAGTATTTCAACACCAACAACATTTGGCTCAACCTGAACGCCATCAAGCGCGTGGTTGAGAACGACGAGCTGGAGATGGAGATCATCCCCAACGGCAAGACGATCCCCGGTGACAAGAAGGGGGAGTCGGACATCTCAATCATACAGCTTGAGACGGCCGTCGGTGCTGCCATTCGCCACTTCAAGAACGCGCACGGCGTCAACGTGCCTCGCAGACGCTTCTTGCCTGTCAAGACCTGTTCGGACCTGATGCTCGTCAAGTCGGACCTGTACACCTTGAAGCACGGCCAGCTCCAGATGAGTGCGGCCCGCTTCGGCGACGCTCCTCTCATCAAGCTGGGCGGCGACTTCAAGAAGGTTTCTGATTTCCAGAAGCGCATCCCTTCGATCCCCAAGGTGCTGGAGCTGGACCACCTGACCATTACGGGTGCCGTGAACCTGGGCCGAGGAGTTACGCTGAAGGGCACTGTCATCATTGTGGCGACGGAGGGAAGCACCATTGATATCCCTCCGGGCTCTATCCTGGAGAACGTGGTCGTGCAGGGCAGCTTGCGCTTGCTGGAGCACTAAAACGCTGCAGACGGCGGTGGCGGTGTCGAGGAAACAGGAACAGTACACATCATAGATGGTTGGCAGCAAGTAATGAACGCGTATTCGTTGTGGTTGATTGCGCCGGACGGACAAGGGTTAACGGATATTATTAGGCCACGGAGGTAGTGTAACTCTAGGTTGCGATACCAAGAGATCTCTTAACAGCATCGACGCGCCAAATAGGTGATAATGCGACTGCTTTATCTTAAAGTGCAAAAACTGATCATCTTTCCCTTGGCACACCTCTTGGCCGATTCGGCTCGGCTAGGTTGATCGAGGCTCGGTCGATTTGGCTTTGCCTCAGCCTCCAAGATGATTTCTTGCGGTGCTATGCTTTTCAAGCGCAGCCGCGAGTCGCATCATTTCTTGGGCATGATGTACTCGCAGGGCGTGTTTTTGTCTTGGCTCCGAGGGGGGAACTCGGTTGATGGCGTGATGCACACAATGATTTCGTTAACGCAGAGGAATGCTGCGAGATGGGCCAGCTCAAAGGAAAGCAAAGGGGAAAGCAAAGGGAGAGGACGGGCCGCCTCACAGTTGAGAGGCAATGACGCAATTCGTCTGGATTTGAGTAAATGACACAATGAGGGCCGGGTTGGACACACTGCGACACGTCGATCACAAACGGTTGTTTCGGGCCACGGGGGATTATGACGCATTTGTCGCAGCGATGTTCCATTGTGAACGAGGCATCGCGGACCGCGACGACTTGTTGTCACGCCCAGACTGCACTTGCAGATTATGTGAAATTAGATGGGTGATGGAAGAGATTCTTTGGCCCGAGCTTCGTACGATTGCAGCGTGAAGATGCGTCCGTCCACCCTTGAGCTGATGACGCAGGCAACGCAGGAAACAAGTACGACTTCCGTTGGCAGGCTAATAAACCCCCTTGTCGGCTAATTCGTGGTCCCGTGCGTCAGAGAAAGCAGCAATGCACCATTGAGGCTCAAGAGATCCGTAATCAGGGGCCAAATGACCTTCTGAGCCCCCAGCCGCGATGGCTGCCGACCTGGGACCAGCGTCCATTACGCGTCGCATGCGAGCCATGCAGCTATTGAAGCAAAAGCACAGCCCTGAGTCTCGATCATTCTTCAGCTCTGGCAAAGGCAGTTGGTTGCCAGTCGATCAGGAGTGTCTTGGGCGCGAGGCGCAGCGACGGGAGGGGGGAGGGGGAAGAGGGGGTGGCAGAGGCCTCGCGTGCCTTACGAGAACACCTATAGCGGCCGCGTCCGCGGTGTGCTAAGGCTTCCTAGTGAGATGGGTGACTCAATTGCGCTGGAGACGTTATACGAAGATTCGTGCTCTTGGCTATTGCTGGCAAACTCTTGTCGTCCTACGAACGGACTGGGCGGTCCTGCCTGAGCTGTTCTCCTCGGAGCAAACAATTGGCACTAATCCATAACAGATGGGTAGCAGGGGTCATGGGTAGCGCGGACAAATAGCGTGCCACAGTCTTCGCAGCTGGACCTGAACCTCTGCTCGGTGGCGGCCGGCTGGGTCGTCTCGGGCCATGGAGATGATGGAGATTGCCCGTTTGGGCATAAGCCAGAACAGGGGGAACGCCATCGGCGGCAGCCGTTTGGGGGCGTTGGCGCAACCTTGGCGATGTTCCTGTCCCATTGTCTCGTTTGCGCGGCGTCGCTTGTTCGTCGGGCCACGGCGCGTCTGGCAGGCCGAGCGACCCATGAAAATGACCGACGTTCGCGACGGACAGCGTCGGTTAAGGAGTGACGAGGTTGCCGAATAGCTGCAGGGAGCATAACCTTTCAAGCCGAGAGCGCGTTAGATTGGGAATCCGTCTGGCCCTGGCCTGCGGCGGACCGGGCCCACAGGGCTGGAGCATGAACGGGCTGCGCAGGCTGGTTGCCGTCGAGCTCCTTGGCACCCACAGGCTCCATCTGGCTCTGTTTATGCCCCCATCCGCCCCTTCTTAGCCGGTGAGGACGGTGGCGGCTCCCACGGCCTTGCCGGCTGGCCAGGCAAAGGGAAGAGGATTTGGCTCGATCGCGGCCTCCCTGGCCCCGTTCGCGCGGCTCCTAGCTCTGGGGCTCTGTTGCTCGGGCGCATGGCGCGTCGAAGGTACGAGTAGCTTGGCGGGAGAGACGGCTCCAGGCACGGAATGTTGTCAGGTCCGGGGGGCCCAGGCCGCGCGCTGGGTGCAGATTATTTGCCGCCTCATCCCACCCACCACGCCAAGGCCACGGCATATTTCAGACCTGGGACCGCAGTTGCTCATTTCCCTCTTTTTCCTCTTCTTCTCTCCCCTCCTGCTTCCTTGCAAACCTCCATTCTCGCTTTCGCCTGCTTTTTCGCTGCCGCAGTTTGTTGCATTGTGTAAGTCTCTCCCCCCTTGCAACTGTCCCGATCTGGTGTTTGGCACGTTGAGCACGCGCTGCCCCGTTCCCTGCCGTTGTTGATCCGGGGTGGCCTCGCGACGGCCGCGGCTGGAATGCCGACGGGTTCTGCGCAGTGGACCGCTGGGATTGCGTTGCTCGCCTGCTCGCCAAGAAGAGATGAGGAACGGCCGATGAGTCAAGACCGACGACGGAGGCCTTGTTGCGAGCTCCTTGCCAGCTCCATGCGCGTGGGCGCCTGCCGTGTCTCGTCTGCAGCCTTCCTTGTAACCGTCTGCCTTGTCTCTCATGCACCACGTTCATCTGCACATCTTGCGCGCGAGCAAACAAATTGAACCTCAACCCACTGACGCAATTTTGGTCTGCAGTCAATCCTTCTCAACACTCGTTCATCGACTTGCCTTTTTCCACCACAACAAACCGCCACCATGAAGTACACCTTCGCCGCTCTCTCCGCCCTCGTGGCCCTCGCCGCCGCCGACCAGCCCAAGTTCCTTAACAGCAAGTTTGAGGTCACCGAGGGCGAGCCTTTCACCCTCAAGTTCAGCGGCTGCGACACTGGCTGCACCATCGACCTCCAGACGGGAACTAGCAACAACCTCAAGCCTGTCAAGCAGCTGACTGGTAAGTTCTTTTCCCCTTCTCACCTCGCGTGAGTCTGAACTGACGCGATGCGATTTTAGCCAGCGCCACCGGCGGCTCCTACACGTTCACCCCCGCGGATATTCCCTCCGGCACCTACAACTTCAAGATCACCGACAACTCCGCCCCCAGCACCCCCAACTACAGCGTCCAGTTCTCCTACCAGGGCACCGGTTCCACCACTGCCTCCGGCGCGTCATCTGCTACCGCCCCTGCCTCCAGCTCTGTCGTCTCCACCGGCTCTGCTTCCTCCGCCGTGATTACTACCACGGCCATTTCCTCCATGACCACAGTCACCTCCGCCTCCAGCGGCTCGTCGAGCTCCTCGGCCGTGTCCACGGGCTCCAACAGCACCACCCTCGCCACTAGCACTACTGCTTCTCGTAAGTCTACAAATTGCATGACTCTTCAACCTGGTCACGACACGCTAACTCCAAGCTTCAGAGTCGTCGAAGACCCAGGCTACCACCACGGCCGCCACCAAGATCCCTGGCAGCAACGGTGCGGGCCGTCTGTCCTCCCCCATGGCTCTTGTCGCTGGTGCCATCGCTGCTATGGCCTACCTCAGCTAAGCGGGTAAACTGAATGTGCCGGGAGGTGATGCAGTTTCTGTGGGCGTTGGAGTATAACCTTCCGTAATTTCTAACACGGCCAGTGGTTCCGAGACGAGACCTTGTACATCGGCACTGCTCAAACTCGGTTGCCACATGGAGATCTCGTCGCTGTTTCCCTGGTGCAAGATGGCAAGATATCTTTAGTACTGCCTTACTTTTAGGAGATGTAATAGAACATATTACCCACAATCGCGAAAGTATGTGACATATTGCGCCCTAGACTCATCGTCTTTCTTGGCTTCTTTACGTTGAGACGAGTCGCACGTGGCTCTGCAGATTATCGTCGCGAGGCGGCATGCTTGTCTTTGATTCAAGGCTGCCCTGCAGCAGGCGCTTCTGCAGGGATGCGTTGAGCGAAACACGGCGGTTCGTGTAGATCGATCTCCGGAGTTGTGGAGTCACGGATCGCCAAAAACCTGGGGCACCCGGTCTCGCGGCTTTCCGAAATGTTCGCTGCATGGCTCTCCACATTTTGACAGCTCGTGTCGTGCAATACGAGCCGGTCGTTGAGTGGCTGCCGCTGCATGGCCCGGCTGTGTGCGAGTGCCGTTCACGCCCAATCGTTAGTGTGAAGAGGCGACGTGGAGGGAGGGCATCCCTGGGCCAAACGTGTCAAACATGCATTTTCGTCACACGTCGCACAGCGATACGGAATGATTGCATCGATGTTTTGGATTCATTTGTTCGAAACGCGCAAAGAGGTTGAGGGAAAATTGAGCTCTATCAAAACAACGGACTCAGCGGCTGGGGTCTAAATACAAAAGAAAAGCCGTGCGTCATCACCCAGAACTCGTAACCGTCCTTCCTCCTCTGTAAGAGGTTCAGCTGTTTACTCTGTACGGGGAGCTTCTAATCTATGACTAATATTTCTTGACCAGACAATTCGACAGACGAGGAATTGCAAAGATAACCGGTGTTGGGCTTTGTCCTCGACCGTTGTCGGTCCCGCATTCAAAGGTCCCAAGTAAGGTCAGTGTACGCCTGACTCTCGGCCGAGGTTGCCCAATCCCCAATACAACGGACGTCGCTTTCGTACCGGCCCGCATTCATGGGGCACCACGGGCCAAGATGATTCTCATCAATACCGACCGAGCTGCGTCGTGAAGGAGACCCATGCTTCTTCGCGACCTCGTCATGGCAATCGGGGCAGCGGCGGTAGCAGAGGCGTTGGTCCAAAGAGGGGGCTGCACTGCCCCTGAACAGCTCGTTGTGGAGTTGAATGTTGATGACAGTCAGCTCGGGGCCGACGCCCTTGATTGAAAGTGAGTCGCCTGACGGGGGAGAGGTCGACGTTGGGACGTGATGGCGTTGGACGACAACCCAGTCATTGACCTCACTCCAAGCTTGCCGAGCTCCAGCGATTCTCTTAATGCCGCAGCCGCCGTCTACCTGCTGATCTCTGGTATCATGGTCTAAGGCTTCCAGGTGAGACTGGGCTCGTCTTGGCTTTGACAGCGGTCGCAGCGGGATCGCGATCTTCTTCAACGACTGCATGTCTATACCGCTGCAAGCAACAGCATGAACAAGTACGTTGATTGGTACTTGACGCCGGGCACCTGGTTGAGGAGGTGGAATATGTGTCTTGGGCACCAGGGACACCAAAGGGTGTCCAGCGGCAGCAGCCTGTCTGGAAGGAGGTTTATGCCAGATGGCTGACGATGAGAGCTTAGGGGAGGCCTGAAGGTTCAGGACTCTTGCTGGACAAGCGATGAGTGCGTCGTTCAAGAGTGGATGAATGAGACGAAATCAAGCAACGGAAGTGGACGGTCTTGTCTTCCTCTTTATACACGCAGGCTAGCGAGGAATGCCGTGCAGCGGAACACACACTGCACATGCATTTGGGCAGCAGGGAGGAGCAGACTACACGGCTCGTGCGCTGCAGGACGCGGCGGCTATCGGACGACGCCGCCTCGGTGCTCAATTGAGCAAAGGCATTTCTCGTCACGAGGCACGGATAGGTTGTCTGCCAGACCAGTGGCCAACCAGATGCCGCGTAGGGTGGCTGTCCCGCGTCTGTCCAGCCTTACTTTGGCCGTTGCTTCGCCAAACGGGCGAGGGTCGGCACCGGCATCGGTGCCGGCGAAATGGACTGGCCACGCTGTGGCCGCGACGGTTCGCATTTGTCCGTCGACGGTTGGCTATCAGCGCTCATGGTGGGCATCCACGTCGCAGTGACGCGGTTGACGATCTCTCTGCGTTTCCACGAGGCGCATGGGCTTAGAGCGGTGGCTGCGAGACGAGGCTCGTCGTGACTGGCACGTCGCGAGGCGTCCTACCCGACCAAGCTCAGCAGCCACTGTGTTTGACGTACGGGTATGCACTCACCGCGTCCAAGTTGGAGACGTACCCTAGTTGACACCTCAGCTCGACCAGCAGCCCAGGGGGGGCGGGCGACAGGCGCTGGATGCAATCCACGTTCATGCCCCCAACCAGCGCCATCGCGGACTGCAGGACTGCAGCGGTAGCGCGCGCGACAAGCATCAAGGACTCAAGGATCGGCCTTTGCAGGCGCCGCAGCTGCTGGGGCTCTGCGCGACCGCCTGCTGTGTTGATTCGGCGTTCCCCCTTTACACGCTCATGAGGAAGGTCGTGGCTGGACACCAGGGCAACCAACAAGCATCACCTCACGGCCAGGTAAAGCAAGGTACCTCACAGAGTGTGACAACGTCCTGTCAACCACCCCCTGCGGGCACCCAGTGCCAGTGTGGACATCCGTCTAAGGCACTTACATTGCTCGCAGCACCTATCTCATCACATCGTCAATCTTTATCTCATGCCATTACCCCCACCGCCGATAAAGTCCAGTCCCTCGCACGGCCGGGCTGGCATGGAGAATCTCGACGCTCAATAGAAGTCGGGCGAGCCGCCCGTCTCCCGGCTCCCCGTCCCCGCTCCCCGGCCGCAGCTGACCCCGGATGGGCTGCAAGCCATGCGTCATGTTTCCACAACTGCTTCTCGAACGCAGCGGGCATCTGCAGCGCTGCTTTGACTGGACGAGCATGGCATGAGACACGGCCGGCTGCTTACGGGTACCGGTGGTTGGTTCATGCACAGCACCCTGCCAGGCCCCAAGCCCAATCCGAGCCCCAGAGCAGCCTCACCCAGCGACCTGCAGCAGCCGCCCCCGTCCGGACCCGTCCTGCACCTCGAGGGCCACGGCATGGACAGCAAAGCAGCGCACCTCGCGCCTGCTAGCGCTGCGCTGCGGGCTTCTTCTGAACCCCTTGCGTCGGCAGGGTTGGCTGGCTTCTGACGCAGTGCGACGCTGCTCGATGGGCGATCGACAGCCACGCGGCCGCCCTGTTCTGGAAGATTGCCGCATTGGGTCGGCGGCGCAAGACGGAGCCCTCGAGCTGCAGCAACACGAGGCTTTCTCATGCCGGTAAATCGCTCACGCGCCTCTACTCGTGGACGCTTACATGGCTGAAATATGTAACGGAGCGTATAACTTGTTCATGAGCTGGGCCCGGGCTGCAGCAAAGGACGCGCGCACGCTGATCGCGGTGCTTGGTCATGGCTAGGACGCCCCCCCCTGCGAAGCTCGAGTATTCAAGATGTGTGTGTAGCTTGTTGGCGGCTGATCGCAGCGTGACACAGGAATCGGGCATCCCGAGGAGACGCATGCAACGAAGCGGCTCACAATGAAACCCTCACATCGAGACAGATTAGCGGTCAGCTCGTTCCCCCGCGATGTCTTGGTCCTACGCTTTGCCATGACGACGACCGCCTCCAATTGCCAGACGTTACGGGAAAATGGTCACTTCTGCGGCCGGAGACTGGCTCTCCACTGATTCGTCTTGTATTTAACCGGGGTTTTCTCTCTCTCCTTTCTTCTTAGCAATCGAGGAGCACTCCAAGTATCTGTCCCCGCTGTTTCCCTAAACTGCCAGTCTACTGTCCAGTGACAAGACTATCCGACACCACTTCGTTCAGTGGATCAGTTCGCAAATAACCAATGGACTAGAGAATACATATGATCCTGGTGAGCCGCTCGGGTACCCTCTGGAGTCGAGCCGCTTGAAGTCGGCCATAGAAATCAAGAACATTCGCATGAAAACAGCCAGAACACACTCCCAAAACCCGAAAACCGAAAGACAAACCCCAGGAAGCAATGCTACTACAGGGGCGGATGGGAAGAGGGGAAAGCCTGAGGATGGGAGGGAGGATAATGATGGGGCTGAGGAGGAGAGTGAGAACGGGCTTGGAGAGGCGGCCCCGGGGGAGCCGACGTTGGGGGAGTTTGGGAACTGTAGCCCAGTCCGCCCGTTCCCCCTGAGCTCACGGGCACCGAGGCCGCGCTGGGCATGTTTGCAAAGGCCAGATTCTCCGAGTGCCAATTCCATAAAGGGGCTAGCTCTCCCAGCTGGGCTTGCGTTACCGTTTCGAGCTCAAAGTCGGGGGGAGCATCATCAACGGGTACCGGCTGGAAGTCATTAGTGCCCATGACAGGCTGGCCAAATCCGTTGAGCGGTACACTGCCATCGCTGGATGTGGAATACGACGAAGGCATGTAGTCGTCTACACTGGGACTCGTGTGAACCGAGCCTGTAGAATAGCCGGGGAAGTTCTGATTGTCGCCAACTACCCGACCAACGGGACCAGGGACATCGGTATTCCCATTGTGAGGGTAGGAACTGATCTGAGGGATCGTCTGCGGCCCGGTTTGAGGGTCGAGGGAATGATTGTACGCCGGCACGCCTGGCACCGTCGTCGTGCTGACAGTCGCAGGCAACGGTATGAGCGCGGGCTGTGGCACCACGACAGGCTCTGGCATCGGCATGACGGGCCGTATTGAGACCTTCGCCTTCTTGCGCTGGGTGTCGCGCTGAGGTACGGAAGGCCGCGGGAGCCTACGTACCAGCCGCTCGAGAAGGTTATATGAGGTCCTTGAGGTCTTTGATATCGAATTCAGCTGGTTCAGCATGGCGACGGCGTCAGTAACCGATTCCACCATCGCGTCTCGCTCGTTAAGCGTATTCTCATGATCCTTTATGATGGCGGTGCAAAGAATCGCGGCCGTGTCGAATATGGAGAAAATGATGAAATGTAGTCGGCCGTCGCGACTGTAAATCTTATCGACCCAGCTCCGCAGAGTCTTCATCAACTTGAGGGAATAAGATACGCCCACCGCCCGAATGTCCAATTCTTCTTGGGGCGATTCCCAGGTGTACGACTTTACCATGTAGTGCCTAATGGGGTTCAGGATCAACAGGCACGCCATTGTGTAGACGTAATAGCGGTGAGGGAGCACCCAGGGGTACTGCGAGTCCTTGGATGTGTCGGGGTTATCGAAGTCATACACACGTGGAAACCGGCGCACCCAGTCCTCGATCAATGCTTGGTATTCTCGCACTTCTGGTGGGTTGATGATGTTTTTGGGAGCGCTGAACCGCGACGTCAACCTCCGGGTCAGCTCCGATTGCATCTTCATATGCAGCAATGGAGAAGGCGAGTACCCCTCCAATGTCAACGAAGGGAGCTCGGCGTCGCAATCAACGCGGTCAATAATCTTGGGGCGAGAAAGACCCGAGGAAATCTGCCTGCGGAAAACATGAGAACGTCGTCACGAATTAGGCGGGGGCGAGGCCTACCAGTCCCAGGTGTCAAGGATGCACCAAAGCCTCCTTCGCATTTCACGTTCATGCTCCGTTTCGGTGCCTGCCGGGGGCTCTCTGTGGCAATCTAAGCAGAGGCAACAAGTTAGCCGCTGACGGGGGCGAGGCTGGGCATGGAAAGGGTGCGAGTGAGTGAATGGGTGTAGGTGTGTCAGCGGGCAAGAGTGGCGTACTGAGTTCGCGAGCTTCGAGGATGGCAGCGCTAAGAACGTGCCATGCCTCGACGAATCTGGCTTCAGCCTTGTACCAGTAGCACGAGTGTAGCAAGCGCTGGACGTTGAGCATGTGGTAGTGACCGACAGGAGCGACGCTTGCGAGCTCTCGGGCAGCATTGTGAAGCTGCTCAGAGAGCTCGTCGGATTCCAGCCCCGAATCGCTCTGAAGCTCTCGCTGCATGCTTCCGTCTGCATGCTGGACGCAGCAGGCGCAAATGGTGGCGAGGAGACACGTGTACTGAAGAGTGATGGGACGTCCTGTGCTCCGTCGCTCCCACCAGATGTGGTAGTCGCGAAAGAAGTCTGGAGGATAGATGATGTAGTAGTGGTAGTTGACATCGTGGGCGAAGTTGCTCATCAGTTTCTCTGGGCCGTCTGGTCAGCGTCATGGCTCGAGCGAGGGTCTTGAAGAGACTTGCCCATGGACTGGCGCTGGGGCAGCAACTTAAGAACGCGCTCAATCTGAGGCGAGGAGTCGGCGGAGACATAATCCTCTTTCGGGGCCGCCTTGGAGGGCTCCGGCTGTGCGGGAATCTAAGTCAACAATGGCAACACACTGAGGGCGGCCTGCATGGTCGCATGATCGGCAGCGGGAGCGACGCACCTGTGCTTCGATGCCCAGAGTGGTGAAGACGCGCGCGGCGGCTAGGGCATCGAATCCGGCAGCGTCAGGAGCCGAGGAATCAGCATCCGGGGAGCCAGTAGCAGGCTCGAGATGCTGATTGACGCGCGGCAACTTGTCCTTGCCCTTGTCCTTTAATTGATGGGACGCGGCGACGGGTGGGGGGTTCGAGTAGATGTACCGACATTCATCGGGGATCTTGCGTCGCTGGCAGCGGTCGCACGGCCACTCACGATTGCACTATTGGTGGGGGCATGAGCCGTCAGTCAAACGATCAGATCTCACATGCAGCACGAGATCGTGGAGATTGACGCAAGATTGCCTTCCCGTGGCAGTACATGAAGCCGCTTCGCTCACCTTTTGCTTCCTGCGTTGGCACTCGGTGCAGGCGGAGCGGTTGTAGCCAGCGGGGGCCGTGGCGGCTGCTGTCGCGGTGCTCATCCCGCTGGGGGTGCCTACGCTCATG
Organism: Tolypocladium endophyticum; assembly: GCA_024339985.1. Taxonomy (NCBI): domain Eukaryota; kingdom Fungi; phylum Ascomycota; class Sordariomycetes; order Hypocreales; family Ophiocordycipitaceae; genus Tolypocladium; species Tolypocladium endophyticum. The sequence continues at coordinate 253,362 of JALHBW010000138.1, forward strand.
CTCACGCTCATCGTCATCCGGTCAGTCAGTGACTCGGTTCGTCAGCCTTTCCTCCGGTTCGGAGCCTCGGCCAATATGCGTCTGGTGAGCTGCTCGACTGTGGGATCGTCGCAGCAAGCGTGTCCTCTCTACGGAGGATCGGGGCAGCCAAGGGGGGAAGCTGGCGCTCGTACGAGTAGATGCACGAAACGGCTGGACGGACGGGGCGGGACGGCGGGAGCGCGGGGGGCGGTGGGGACAAGCCAAGGGAGGGAGGGATTCGGGACAGATAAGTTTAGGTTTGGTATGTGAGGTAGGCTTCAAGTTTCTTGGAGTGCGTCGGACGGCGAGCCATGGCTTGCGGACGGGAGCGTAGTTGCGGCGGCACCTCTTACCTTATTATTGGCCTACCACTTGTACTAATCTGGAAACAGCAGTATTCTGGCGCGGCTCTTTTATCTTTATCATTGCTCTCCCAACTTCAACTTGCGCGAACCTTGACGCAACAAACAGACCTCGATGTCGATGCCTCGGCCGGATCCAAGCATCGTCGCATGAGCAGCCGCAACGGCCACCACCAGGCGTCTGCGGCGCCTGCAGCTGCGCATACTAGCAGGCATCAAGCAGCAACCAAATCGAGCCTGTGGCGCCCAGTCCCCCAACCACGGCTTTGAACCACGATCCCCGGCTTCAGCTGGGAACCAATGCTTTGCCTGAATTTGAGTCACTGTTGAGTGGGCCTACGGGCGCTCCCATCCACCCTGGTGGGTGTTTGGTTGGCCGGTTGCGAGTGTGCCCAGCATTTCGTCCAGCTTCCGAATCAAACGCGTACCACTTATTCCTACTCCGCACTCCTCCTGATTACCACGTTGCTTTCCGTCTCTACAAATAATTGTAAACGCGAATTTCTTCTTCATTTGCATCTTAATCGTCCAGGTACGGCTTTCCCTCAAGCAGGGAGTGTCCGCCTCAGGGATGCACTCTTGCAATTTGGACAGGCCAACCCTGCAGCCCAACACAGAAACCTATCGGATGTCGAGCAACTGACGACCCCTGGACACAGCTCAACTCGCTTGCTCGAACGGCTCTTGAACCTATGAGACTCGAGAGTGGCTTGTTGAGAGGCCTTCGCGGCAAGCAACCTTGGTCCCGACCGGGCCAATCTCGCAGTCGCGGTTAAACCCATCACTAATCATCAAATTTGCCATGACAGCCATTTGGAGACCATGTCTCGGGGGCCGCTCAGATCGGCCGAGTCCATTGTTAGGTATGCTGGCCCTGGCGACATCTGCGAGGCACGTGAGGCATTGAGTGTGGCATGCCAGGGGAGCGAGCGTTGTAATCTTCTGCGATCATCGGACCTGTCATCCGACGACTGGAATCGACGTCGGCTCACCACTGACGTCCAACCGAGCATTTGCCCTACGGTGACGAGTTCCTTGCCTATCAAGTGTCAAGGCTGTCGTCCAGTCATTGTGCACCCCGAGAGCCGACGAGTCTCGGGCTATTTTAAGGGCAGATCCAAACGATCCAGATTCCATCGACGCCGTCACCACGATTCAGCTTATCTCAGGCACGCATTTGTCAACTCTCAATTGTAGTCGCGTGGTGCGAAGTACGGAATGGAAGGGACAAGTTGCGAGAAGAATGTTGCTGCGGCTACCCATACCTCCGCGGAGATGGCCCCATGTGGCACCATCCAGCTGGGTCAAGCTGAGCCTCCCAACTGCAGGCAAAGGCGATGACGCTGCATCTCTTGATGCAAGCCACGCGCCATCCATGACGGGAGCCGTCCGTGCTCTGGGGTCACACACGCAAGCAGATGCAGGACATGTCGACGCCGGGCCACGGGCCAGGATATCAACATTTCTTACGTATCTCTTACAAATGTACAGGGACCTGTTCTGTGCAGTACACTTGCACACCGATCATTAATTATCCTACATGATTCCCTGGCGAGTCATCACACAGCTTTTCGATCCTGGTCTACCGCATGAGCCATACTCCCTTTCCTTCTCAGATCACCAGCCTTGAGCTTTCTCACGACCTGATACGACCTGTCCAGCTCGTTTTCCACGGCGCACCTGATGCGCAGCGCCGCCACGGCCGGCCAGACGCTCCTTTCTCCCCTGAGTATCCAGTAATTCAACGTCTCCTTTGTTGGCGTTTCGAGCAATCGCACGAAATCTCCCGCCGTCACCTCCGGAACCAAGGTCATGGACGCCGCCGGCACCTGCTCGTCGACCAAAAAGCGGCGTATGCTGGACGGCAGGAGGCGTAGGGTGTCCAGCTGGCGGAGCCGGTGCCTGACCTCCAAGCCAATCATCCGGACGAAGAAAGCCGACAGCTGCGTCGTTCTGCTCCGCGTCTCAACCAAAGATGGGCCGTGCATGTCGGACTGCAGGAAGGGAATGAGATACGGCCTCGCCTGACTGACAATGAAGTGGTTGACGTTGAAAAGCTCTGATATCCGCTGTAGAGGAGAGTCTCGATCAGAGTACGAGGCATGTGTCCAATGGTGAAAATCCGCAGTGTTTGCTGCCGCCCACGGCACGATGTTGCCGTTGGCATCCTTGCAAAGAATCATCACCTTGCGCCGGCCGTAGAGCGACGACGACGACGCATTGGATGCGACTGCAGCAGTCCAGATCAACTGTCGTACACACACGTCAGTTCAGCGCTAAGGAAGAAAGCATCACGTCAAAACGTACCACATTCGGGGCTGTTATGTAGTTGAGCAGCGTCGGAACCCCGCCCTGGCCTTCCGTTGCAACCGTTATGTTCAAAATCCGCTTGCTGCGATTGTAGGCCTCTTCAAAAGTCAAGTCGCCCACGTTGGCTCGCACGCAATCCTCCAGCACCGTGACGTCCAGGAAGTACCCTTCGCGGGAGAACCGACGGATCCTGCGCATCAATGTATCCCACCTGGACCGGAACGTCTGCTCACGCGGCGGGTTTTTGCCTTCTCCACCGGCCTTGCCAGTGAATGCCGTCAGATCGATGCCATCAGCCTTGAGGATGTTGGGCAGCTCTTCTTCGGTGTGAATCGCCACCAGCGCTGCAATAAGAGCCCCCGTCGCTGTGCCGGTAATGATGCGCGGGAGTAAGCCGCGCAGGAATAACGCCTTGACGACGCCGAGGTGGCACAGACCGAAGATGGCGCCGCCCTGGAGGACGAGGGTGCTGCGCCCAAACGCCTGCCGCGTGTCGTGGATGAAGTCGAGCTTCATTTGGTTCGTCAGCCCGCTGCCGCTGCTGCCGTGTAGACCCGCGTTGAAGGTCGTCGGTAGCGTGCTGAGGTCCTCGACCGACTCGGCAACCTGCGTGATGTACTCGTCGATCAGGTACTTTGTGCCCGAAAAAGAGCGGTTGTAGAGCTTGGGCGCCGTGATATTGCCAAGGTTTCGCACTAGGCCAGACCGGAGAAGGTTGACGAGCAACTGGAAGTTGCTCTCATCCCGGGCTATGACCAGCGAGTTGAGCCGGTCCGTTATTAGTCGCCAGTCGTAGTATTTGGACGTCGGGTTGTTTCTCCTGTGCCCCGTATGTTAGTATGCGCCCCATCCTTGGGACAGTTCGGACTGGTACCAAAGATCCAGGCCCAAGAGGCTATCCAAGTGCAGTGCCGCCTCCTCCCAGTCCTCGAACGCCTCGGCGTTGCGCAGCAGGTCGAGCCATAGCACAACGGGATTCCTACGGGTGTACCAACTAAGGAGTTTCTGCAACGGGGTCAGGGACATGTTCAGCGCTAAACGAGGGTGAGTAGGAAAGGGGAAACTGCTTGCCTTGCGCCAGAACGAGACGACGTCAACAAAGACCCTCCAGACCGCGAGGACCGCCCCCATGGTTATGCCGAGGAACGATCACAAGCACATCCACCCCACGATCGCCTACTAGCACGAGCACCAGTGGGCGGCGAGGTGGGTCACGCTGCTTCGAGCTTGCTTGGGCCTTGTGTCGGGTGCGCACTTGGGGGCATCTTCTGGAGCTGCAGATCTCGCGCCGCTCGTGGGAGGGTGGCCTGCATGCCGCTCAGTTGTTCGGTTGCTGCGGTTGAGCTTGACACATGCTGGAAGCTCCAGCTGCCTTCCACCGCGGGCAGGCCCGTCATTATCCGGGTACGGCGCTGAGTCAGGCATGTGATGGGCCCATGAATGCACGGGTCGTATGCGGACGGGTGCCCACTTACGTCAGCAGAACCCACTGTATTTTCTCCCGCTGGCCGCGCCGCGAATTACTCCAATTCATCGTTGCTCTCCCGTGCGGACTGAGACATGGAATTCTAATCTCTCACACTACGGCTTCCCCCATTTCGATGCTACGAGTCACGGCGAGACTTGGAGATGGATCTCGCTGTATTCGCACATTTAGATGCCACAAATTTGCTCCTCATAAAATTAAGAACCTTGTTTCGCTGGATCAGTCTAACGGTCTGGACTTCAAGCTGCATGATGACAGCCCATCAGCGCGCCCGGACTTGGGAGGCTCACAGCCCAGTTTCTTATAGGGTCGGACTATCCACCGGTGTGAACAGAATGGTCATGATGGACACCGAAGCGAGTGCTTGAACAATCAGGTATGAGCAGACTCGAAAGGGGTATAGATGCAAGACTGAGCTTTGACCTCGCCAAGCTCTCTGTAGAAGGCTCGCTATCATATAGAGAGTCAGTCCATCACACATGCTGACCACTATGCCTGCCAGATTGCTTGACGCATGTAAATCTTCACCAGAGTCGCCACCCTGGAGAAGCAAGTGCAGCACCGGTGGTCACGTCCAAGCAAGCGGCATCAGAGTACTTCTTGATTCTGCTTGGCCCGGTTGTGTTCATCACAAGCTGATATGCTGGGAGACTTGTCCGGTAAGTAGGCTCCACATTATTATTCTGATGTGGGATGCTCGCTGTCGACTGAATCGATGCTTGCGACAGTTTCTCCGCCCATCAGGTGCTTGGCTCTTCAAAATGGCGATAGAGCCATGGTGGGCGCCAAACCGTCGAGACATTGTGACGTGATATGATTCAAGTTCCCCCCAACTCGTAAATAATATAGCAACAATTTCAAGCAACGCTCTTCACACGCCAACTGGGCCTCCTTCAATGTCAGGATTTAACTTCAGCTACTCCTCGTCGTCGTCGACGACGTTTCGTCTCCTTGCCCGGCTTGACGGCTCGGCGTCAACTTCGTCTCCCTCTGCATCTTCGTCCTCTTCGGGCTCTGCGGTTCTCTGCTTTTTGGACCGACGGCGGTTGTTGTCCTCCTCTGCAGACAGCTCCTCCTCCTCCTCCTCTTCGTCCGCGCCACTCTCCATCTCCTCCTCGTCACTCCCCACGAGGAAACCATCATCCATGTCGTAGTCTTCGTGCCGACCGACGCCCTGGGGCAGATCATCGTCAGAGTCGTACTCAGGTCGTCGCCGCTTAGGCTTAGTAGAGCCTGGCGCTCCTCTCTTTCGCCCGGAGCCAAGGCCGCGACCCTCAAGATCTCCAATGGACAATCCACCGCGACCGGATCGCCCCAAGCCACCGTCCATCTTCAGTGCAGCGTTCTCGCGCCGTCTCTGGGCCTTCATCCTTTCCTTTTCGGCCATTTCGGCTTGCTTCTTTTGCAGCTCGGGGTCTCTTGTGGTTCGAACAATCATGTCTTCTCCCTTGTATGCTTTGCTGGCCTGGGCCATGCGCTCCGCGAAGAGGGATAGGGCATCGTCCCCAACGGCCTTGTTCGGCCTGACATTGTACTGCTCCTTCAAATGGCCAACCGTCATGAGCATGTTGCATCCCAGCTCCGCTGCCGCTGCGTAGTAATGCCCGTCGTGAAGCTCGTTGTACGGCTGGTTGGGAGCGCTCGCGAGCTGCTTCTTCTGTATTTCATAATGCTCTCCGCAGACGGAAATGGTGACTGATCCGTCGCTCCACCGATAAATGTTGGTGTTGCTCTTGAGCTCGCCAGTACTTGGGTCTCGTCGAACGCGCGCGACATTTCTAGGCTGCTCAGCCTTCGCATTGGCAATGTCGAACTCAGTTGGCTCGAAGTTATCCGGCGCATATACTTCAGGCATAAATTTGATAAACCGAGGGACTCGCATGACTCGCAGCTTGTGTTTGATTAGTGTCAGATATGGTCGAGCGACGGCAGAGCGCTCACCATGCCATCCTTGGGCTTCGGGGTCCGATGGCGGTAGGTGGTCAGTTCGGCGACCATCCTGTTTCGGTTCACTCGTGGTACATCGTCGTCATAGTCGCGATTCTGGGCGTCGGCGTCTTCGTCAAGATCTTCGGCAAGTTCGTCATCATCCAAGACGCGCGCCGGAGGAGACGCAGCCTCGTCCTCGCCTTCGTCTCCGAAGAGGTCTTCGCCGCCTTCGTCAACGACATCGAGAGGGTCTTCAGAGTCTGACATGGTGATTTGCTTGAATCGACTGGTGCAGATGAGCTGAGGAGATGGGCGTGGCAATGTGCCAGTCGTTGCTTGCGGAAGCTCGAGATGTGTGATGATTGGGAAATGGGTTGGCGTGGAAAAGCACTGCTCTGAGTTGCGCGAGGCTCAATTCGCGCCAGTTATTCGTCCCGGCTGAGCCACATAGAGCTGGGTGCGCCTCAGCCACATCTGTGCCCGTCTTGACCGCTTGATTAGAATTAGGTAGTGGCAGCTAGGCGGCTGTATCCCAAATTCTTGAGGAATTGATAAATGACCTTTGGCGAACTAGGTACTCCGAAATATCTCGAAGTACAAATTCAGCCTTCCCTTCACGTGAACTTGCCAGTACACGAGGCCATGAGCTGCATTGACGTGTGGTTTGGAGCCGAGCAGATGCAGCACCAAGAGCACCTGTGGCGCAGCAGATGTGCTGCATATCTACGGAGTACAGCCGTCCGGCCCACTAGCAACTGCGATTACGGGCCCCCATTGGCGCTGCGACCTCTGTCCATACTCGTATGTAAACTACCTCCGCTCGCTTGGGTGCCCCGAAGCAGGTTAGCAGCCTCAGGTGTCCCTCTCCCGTCGCCTCCTGATCCCTGATCCCCTCCTGATCCAATAGACACCTGTTATCCTTCCTCTGCAGTCCAACGCAAGCCTTCGAGGTTCATTTGCACACTCTGACAGACAGAGGCCTGTGCTGGACTCGCCCTAGGACTCGCCACCGGTCATCGCTCCGCCCCTTTCTTCCAGAAACACGCGACGAGCCTGGACGCGCCGCTTCATCCTGCAACTCTGCCCAGGCCACAGCTCAGTGGGTGACATCCGCGTCTCGTCTCCCGGCAGAGATCCCGTCGACCCAGTCAAGCCGAGCTTTCCTGCAGGAGCCGCGCCGCCTCGCATAGATCCCGTGACGGAGCTTGTTCAGCCTACCTTTCGCTTCGCTATCGACGCCTCCCTGCCGCTTTCCCCGCCCTTCTTCCAACAATGTCCAATCTCTTCTCCGGAATGTAAGTGGACGTCACGATTTCTCTCTGCTCATTCCACCTTCGCTGCCATAGCACGGATTTCGGCTTCATTGTCGGGCGGGCTGCACGTGAGGGGCAATTGGTTTCATGCAGCGAGCGGTGGGTTGAGTGAGGGGCAAGTGACCTCGCTCCATCAACGCGCCTGATGCGGCCCATCGCTCCCGCTATCCCAACGGCTTAACTGTAGAGTCGCAGGCACAAAAGAGGCAATTTTCATTCATGGCTCTGTTGATCTAGGCTCTACAGCACTTTCCTGGTGAAACTGCTCCAGCTGCCGGGGCTTTCTTTTGTCCTTGGCGCGAGCCGCCACAGCAGGCATATCCCACGGCGGCGCACAGAATCATTGCAGATACTGTTGGCAGCCTTCAACTCACATCGGAAAGACTGTGCTGGTCGCTCGACACCTGCGCTTTACATCTACTCGGGCCGGAGCTATAGGGCGCCTTGGTGAGACCAGCCACCTCTGCAACTGGCTCAGCTCGGATTTTTATGTTCGAGGCTCCTCTCAAGGAGAAGGGCTGATTTGCAATCATCACCACATGCAGCAAGGCTGCTGTTGGCCTGCACTGCTGTCGTGTGGCTCATGAGTGATGAACTTCTCTTTGATGTTATTACATATCAGCCACTCCTGCGTGGTCAGGCTACCACCAATTCTTGATATCTACCACAACGTGTCACTAAACATTATATGCATCAATTCGAGGCTTCTGCATCAGCTACTAATCATGCAATCTTAGAAACGCCCGCTTTCGAGGCGGTGGGTCAAATAAACCGCCTGGCCAGCCGAAGAGCCCTTCCACATCGACTGCAGGTCAACCAGCGGCACCCTCTCCGGAAAACCTCTCTCAATTAAGCCACTCATCCTCAAATCTTGCTCCAAAGGTCCCACCCTTGCCGAACTCGCCGTCGCTTGCTCAGACCATCGGGATGGACGAATCAAGCGGCGTCATGCCGAGCGGCGACGACATCATCGGGTCTTACCACTTGCCCCGGCCCCTCCCTCTCTGGGTCAACGGCCAGTACACCAAGCATATCGTCAAAGGAAATTTCATGACTCTAAGCGCGCGGCCAAAGACGGTGGAACAAGGAGAGTGGATCGCCCACCAGAGTATGCCCTCCTTTCCCCATATCGACCGGTTCAGATGTTCCTGACAGGTAATACCAGTTGTCGAGCATTACCGCAACCTGTGGAATTTTGTCCGCGTTGTGCACGAAAAGGAAGACGATGGCTCCACGATCTGCAATTCCACAAGCTGTCCGCGCATGTCGGCTGGAGCGTGAGTAAAGCCCGCGTCTCCCTGTCTTCCGCATTCACTCATATGCTTGTCAGTAATCACTCCTTCACTTGGCTCAACAACCGGCGAGAACCGGTCGAGTTGCCTGCGTTTGAGTACATGACGTTGATGCAGCGATGGATCTCGGGCAAAATCGACGACACCAACATCTTTCCCACCGATGCGTCCGGGGTGTCTTACGCTCACAACCCAGCAATAACCACAACTCCCCTCTCGCAACTGTCAAACCCAGGTGAACCGGAGTGGGTCGGCAAAAGGTCTGGCTTCCCGGAGAAGTTTGTCGATGTGTGCCAGATGATCTTTCGCCAGATGTTTCGCGTCTATGCTCACCTCTACTGGGCCCATTTCACAGAGCCCTTCTACCATCTCAACCTTGAGAAGCAGCTAAACAGCTGCTTCTCTCACTTCGTCTTGACCGCTACTGCTCTGGACATGCTCAAGCCCCAGGAGCTGGAGCCCATGCAGCCGCTGCTCGACATTTGGGCCGCGAACGGCACCTTTCCTCCCGAGTCCAAGGCTTATGAATATGCCAACCTCCGCGCGGGAGAGCGACTTCTCGAATTGGCTGGTGTCGATCTGGAGACTCGTTAACAGCCTTTGCGAAGGCTTTGTCCGTTCGAGTTCCTGAGTTGGCGCAAGGAACCATGGTGGTGTGTCATGGAAGAGCATGTGATGCACACAGTAGCTTTATCTGAAGAACGCATTTCAATTTGAAGACACGTCCACGTTAGGACAGAGAGGCTTCGAGCAGGTGTTGGGGTCCTAGACTGGTTCAGCATCATGGTGACAGTCGGAATACAGGCGGTTTGGCAAAATTGCTAGAGACACAGGGCGGATGGAGGTAGATACTGCCATGATGGCAAAATGCATAGGAATGGCATTTGAAGGCGACCTGCCTGTAGCACTGCGCAGGCATCAACTGAGGAGTTACCTCACCCACTCTCACTACGGGCCACGATCAGTTGACATGATGCTCTCCATTTTCTCTACCTTCTCGCAGGCGGCGGCTACCTCGCTTATCTTACTCGACCACGATAGCCCGGCCTTCTTGCACGATGAACATCCTCGATCCCACGTACAGTTTGTTCTCGATGTCTGGAAACCGCGAATCCTGGTTTTGAACCTGACTTGGACAACTGGCATTTCAAGCTTGTCAGGTTCGGCTGAGACGTCTCTTGTGACTGGCCAGTCGGAGCTCTTGCAGGACAAAGGGAAGAACTTACATGCGATGCCAAAGGCCATCGTCGAGGCGTTCTTGTTGCCGGTGATGGCATTGCTCGAGTCGCCGGTGACGTCGACGATGCCGTTGTAACTAAACTTTACGAGGGCGTCGGAGTGGTCGTTGCGCGAGACGCTGCGGACATCAAGACGGACGTGACGGCCGTCGGGGTAGCGGCGCAAGTAGTCGCTGCCATGGGTGAAAGTGGGGCACAGAGGATATGGATACGAGAGTTCCGATATGAGGCGGCCGCTCGTGGGGAGAAAGGGAATGATGAGGAGGTTGGCGGCGATGGGGAGCGGAGCGTCGATGTAGATCTAGGTCCAGGGTTAAGCTCACGTTGCAAGGGAACGGGATGTACGGAATACTGAATTTGAGAAGAGACGGACCTGTGCAGTGAGGGCAGGTATCAAGATGGAGAAATTGGAGAACTTCATGATGCGGCTTTGATCCGACTCATTTTCTTCATCCAGGTCTCGACATCCAGGCGTTCAGACGTTTAGGCCCAGACGCATGTGGAGGACAATGCACATATGCTACGCTACCAGCCCGCTCGTCTCAGCAGCCCCCGATGGCCTACAGACGACGGTGGTCCATCTCTCTATCCACATCCCTCGCTCGGCTCGCGCCGCTTTCCCGAGAAGGTGCGACGTCCAACAAGCGAGGCTACGGCTCCGACGTCGAAGGTTGTGCGTAACCCTCACAGCAGACTTGTACCGAGAGCTGCAGTACCTACCTTAAGTACCTTGCTGGCCAAGCTCGTGGCGAAGCGGTCGATTGAGAAAGCGAGCAGTGGCATCTTGTGGTGAAGCCAAAGCCATGGTCCAGGAGCCGGTCTGTCCATCCAGATGCTTCCCGGATCAACGCGAGAATGGAAGTCCCATCGGAAGGGGGGTGAAACAATGTCCATCACATTCAGTTACCGATAGGTGGATATTGCAGCCTGCTGGAGAGCACAATATGAATTCTCCGGGATGTCCGGGATGAGATATCAAGGGGCGGAGCCTCGACGATTCTGCGCATCACGATTACAGGCTCGGCGGCAACGCCAGCGCCAGCCAGTGGGCGAATCATTCAATAAGCAAGGCGAAATCGAATAAACCAAGGCACGTCGAGGCTTCCTTGCCACTCATTGCCTTGTTGTGTCAACAATCCTAGTTGGTTCCAGATCATTGGGCTGCTGTTTGGGCACCAATGACTTTCACTCCTCAGCGAAGCCCAGCGCCTCGAATAACCATGCTCCGTGCAATGCCGTCATATGACCCCCAGCAACACAAATCGCGCAGAGCGAAGGGCAAACACCCAACAAGGTTCCAAACAACTCAGCGCCTGCCTGGCATAGGGACTTAGAATAAGCCCCCCCACGGGTCGGCCGTAATGTGTCCCAAAAATAGTCACTTTGCGTCAAGCCCTCTCAGTCGTCGTCTTGATGGCTCGCGAACAGGCTCATCTCGCCTGAACGGCTGACCTCCTTCGGCCAACAGCTGTGCGACGCAGGGATCCCTCATCACCTCCCTCCACTCGGAGTCGTGGCGAATAGAAATGGTGCGGAATCGATGGCGCTGTGTTCCAGCAACACAGTCGAGATTGGGCGATGGATAAGAGTGATGTTATTGGTCTTTGGCATCGAGCACTGCGCACGAAGCCGAGCACTGCTCGCCGCATCTGGTCATGTGAGTACTTCCTTTGACTATCAAATGAAGAAGCCTGCACAAACAGTTTGCTCGTCGTTCTCGAGAACACGCACCTACCACCTAGAGTACGAACATCATACTCGTAGGAGGTGAGTGACACGCTCTGTCCCAACTGGGAATGCGCTGTGAGAGTGAAGGAGAGCCTCAGACGATGAGCAGCGATGCAGATCGTAGCCTCGCCTCTCAAGGGCTACCTGATTTGATGACAATCATGTTGCGAACGCTTGGAGCGACAGGGTTTGCGATGTCCATGTCAAGTGGACGTAGTTGGGCTCTCGCTCGTTGATAGAACTCCATTGCATCTGCACTGCAGCCTCTTCTCCGTGACTGACCGAGATGCAAGCAACTGCCGGTGACGAAAGAATATCACATATCGGCTGCTCGTCTCGTTCCAGGGTGAAATCCACCGCATGCAGGGTCACTTCACGTAGGTCGATTCACCGCCAACGGGTCAACGGCCCTGGCGCCTCGGCGTCTTCAGGAGAGGCCCTCAAATTTGTCCTGAATTAGCCCAATCAAAGCTGCGAAGTTCTATTCTATGGAAGGGAGCCGCTGGTGTGTGTGCTGTGAAACGTTTGGTGGCTCACATTGCGATATGAGCGAGATTACTCGCACAGGACGACGACGACATCTATCAGGCGCACTCAGTCCCGTGATACCTAGCGTTTCCACGAGGCACTAGAAAGAACCAAAATACTGCTATCACTACCAAGTGGCTGATTTCGAGTGCGCCCTGAGACGACAACAAAGCGTGGGATACCCGTGGTCCAGCCTTGACCGCTCTTTCGTAGCTGATGCTGGCGGTTGGTTGTACGTCTACCCTTGGGCTAGGTCGTGACAATCGCACTGGCAATATGGAGAGCATTCAATTGCGATTTGAAATTCCGTCCATGATGCTTGCCTGTACCTTCCCAAGAAGGGGGTAGGAGTTTGATCTACATACCACTTATCAAGGACATGCCGCAAAATGGATCAGACGCAGGGGCAGGTAATGGAGCTGGGTCCAATTTGGGGACTTTTGGTCTACGCAACACGTACTGCTGAAAATGCCAAGTCTTAGGTGCTGAAGTCAGGAATTCACTTGTGTGCGTTGGATATCGTCATGAGTTCTTTCTTTTCTTGGCGATGTAAGAGGCGACGAATACCTAAGTCAGGCTTTTCAGTCTGTGCCGCTTACAGAATCGGAGTTGAGTTTTGGATTGCTAATCAGAGGTATTTATTCCTTCGCCACTCAGGTGCTTATCTGCACGAACGGACCTCAATGCGTCATCCGCAAAGGATTGGATGGGGCTTTCAGGTGGGAGATGTATTTTTACCGTTTGGTGGCTGTGCTAAGCCACGAGACAGCGTCGACCCGAGTCCAAGAGATGCCGTGGATGGCCTTGGTATGAGACTTTAACGTTACAGTCCCGAATGGTCCAACACATGCCACTCAAACGAAAGCATGGGATTCCTGCTGGAGACATGGAACGGTGGTGCCGTATTGGTCTCTGACCGAGGTGGACGAGCAAAAAGGCCTGACATGCGAACTGAGCCTGGTCCGTTAGTAGGAGGTTCTTGAAGAACACCATCAGCTGAAGGCGCACAGGGTGAGACTGGTCATCGCGGGCCAGATCGGAGGGAAGCGCTGGAATGCAGCGATGCGGGCCGCCCTATAGGCTTGATTGGCGGATAGTGCAGCACAAGCGTCGTCCGCAAGGGAATGTCTGCCATGGTTCTGCGAAGCACGAGCACACACTGGTCCTCGTAACTGCTCCGTGCTCGTACCTAAGCCCAAGGGCGTCGTGCCGGCCTAGGCTTACTAGACTGTCAAGTCAAGGTTGGAAGTGGTGTTAGCCCAAATGCCTAGCAACAATATTGAAGGGACGCGCAACGCGTGAAGGCCCTCTTGCCACAAGCAGAAACACACCGACCGCACGTAAAGAGCGAACGACGAGAGGTTCGCTGGATGGGGCTTGGCCGCTCAATATGCGGCCATCAAGCATGGTGGAGCTGCTGATGTTGAGACCTGACTTTGTGGTTGGATCGTGGCGCGGCGCGGTCCTTGAGCCGGCCAACTGAACCAGGCGATTCGCTGCCCGGCCTAAACAACACGAGGGATCTGACGGGCAGCCCGGCCACCGCTCGGAGGGAATCTGAGGACTCCTGTACGGAGAGTATAGCCCGTGCGGATCACAGCATCCCAAAACAGGCAGCACAGTCTGCAGGGTGCACGAGTTGTTCCCTAAAAACGCATCGGTGCCTGCCCAGCCAGACAGCACAAAACACCAAGATGCCTTTGCCATGGACACGGATAGCGGAGGCAGTCTCGTATGTTGCACTTGATGTGGTGCCAGAGGACTAATCGGACCATCACGTCGCATTCTGGTCGAGGGGACGATGCAGTCGGAGGGTCAGGTGCTGCTGAAGGTCGTCAGCGTGTGTCGCGACGCTTGTACCTGGCGGCACGGGATCGCGGGACGGGTACTTGGCGCCGACCTCAAACGCCACGCCCGCAGCCAGTGTCGCAGGTGCGGGAGAGCCAGCCCGATAAGGCAAGGGCAGCCAGACCAGGCTCTCCGCCTGATGCATCCCCAACTGCGACATCTGCTCTTGAGCCTATAGACGCTTGCGACGCTGCTCCTGTGACAGTTTCCAGCGGCTGCCCCGATTCGATGGGGCTCGGGGCCGAGGGCGCAGCGGCCACGGCATTGGACGGGAAACAAAGAGAGTCGAGCGCGCCACTGGGGTCCGTAGGGTCCCGCGCAAATGGCAACGGGAACCGCGTCAGCCCGAGGCCAGTGAGTCGCTGGCCCCGCAGTCACGCCATGGCCGGTCGCTGTGATCGATTTCGACGCTAGAGTCGGAGTGGCTCATCTCAGATTCCATCCCCGCCTGCCTCGACGAGATGGTGAAGCGCCGGTAAGGTCAGGTTGCGGCCGGTTGCTGCCCAACCCTTTTATCGACGCCGCGACGCCTCTGGAAGCGCTTCCATCTGGCCCATGCGACTTCCCGTCGAGAGCTCTGATCCTATCGTGATCCTCTACTGGTCTCGCGGGTCACTTCCGGCGAGGCCGCGCGAGGGTCGTCACAGGTGTTGCACAGATCTGGGAGTGTCAGTCTAGCCAGTGGCGGGTGTCATTCGCAGCTCGTCAACGAACACCGCCATGGCGGACGAGGCTTTGTACTGTGCCGCACCGCATCGCACCGTACGGTACCTTGCCTGATCAGAGCGCAGGAGAGGATGAGCACGCCAACTACCTGGATGGGCTGTTGGCAGCAAGGTCATTGTCTTACCCGGCATCGCTGAGCAGTCGCTGAGCAGTCGCAAAGGGGAAACGCCCCCTTGGAAAGAGACATGGAAACAAGGGAAACACAGATGTCGGACGCACGTGGGCTGGCATGGCTCTATGCAATTGCCCGAGGCAGCCTGCTGGCGGCACCTACATCTGCAACACATGCGAATTGAACAAGCCCTGTGCTCCTCGATGCAGCGCCACACGAGGACATGGAGACTACGCCAGATTCGTGATGGAGAAGTGGATGAGTGACTATCATGATGGTGGTTGAGGTTGTTGACGGAGAGCGTGAGCATACGGCCTCCACCAGGAAGGCTGCTCCGAGGTGCGTGGGATGGATGGCACGCAAGGCATGGGATGGATGGCCTGGTGCGTATTTGTATGGCCTGTTTGGGCGGATCATGGAGGGCTGGATGGATGTGTGTGCCTGTGCGCGGATTGTGTAAGTGGTGGTGTGCGAGGCCATGCCAGCTCTCGTTCCACGGGCATAAGCTTGGCCGTCGCACAGAGCGGTGGGTGCGAAGGATACCACGAGCGGCAGAAGCCTCCATGTACAGGCCGCATCCCGCCCAGGTCTGCCATGATCCATGCAAGCCCGAGCGGACGTGCTGCCTGGGCTCTGGGCATCAGCGGACAGCAGCCTCGCGTTGAAGATGGAAGCCCAAGCCCTGGCCATGAGCTGATGGGCGATCGTGGCTGGCCCTCTCGCCCACGGTCAAGCCTCATCAGCCATCCCTGGGTCGCGGGCAAGCAGTGGCTATGGGTAGCCGGGCGGTGGAGGAGCAGCCCCGGCATGGCATCGCAACGGGGGGCCGTGGGTTCAGGCCGCGTCGAAGATGTCATTGCCATGGCTCCATTACCTTTGCTGCTGAGCAAGGCTACCGGGTGGTTTAGCTTGGGCAGTCGAAGGCGCTTCTGGTTGGGGACGGACGATGCTGCCACTGTGACGAGCACATGAGGCAGGTAAGGGGAGGTATCTCTGGCGCGGGTGGTTGGGTGGACAAAGTACCCCCTCGGCGTCGGCCGCAGTGCGCGACACCTCCGTGGCCGCCCGCCCGCCAGGCCTGGTACCTGCCCTGCCTGCCTGCGTCCCCGCGGCGCCTCTCGGAGGGGAGGGGAGAGACGGGAAATCTGGTGGCATGCATTGCTCATGCGGCCCTGGAGGGCGAGTACATAACCTAAACCACCCGCCTCCCCTCGCGCTGCTTCCCGCCTCGTGTCTGTCATTCACCCCGAGCGAAGCACCGACGACGGCACGTACATTGCGATATATCCTTCTTGTCTTCTAGCCTCTTTTCCCCTTGCTTGCCTTGCCTTGCTGGCGCCAGCGCAGTATTTGTGTCATCCATTCACTTCCCTCGAAAAGTCGGCGTCATATCCGCTGTCATCGACCTACCGCCTCCCCGCACAAATACCGACTGCACCGCTCGCCGCAGTGCAGCGCCCTGCATCACCTCACCTCACCTTCACCTCACTTCAACCCAGCACGCTTTGTGGCACAGCTTCGCAGCGTCCCTGTGAACCCTTGCCAGAGCCCACGCATACGAAGGTGAGTTCTGCTTTGCATGGCTGTGTTGGCCCGCACCGCTCCTCAGCCCTCTGTCATGTCTTTCCTCCGCCACCTGCAACATCGCGTCTTTCGAGCTTCTCAACCTCGTCTGCGGACTGCGTCTGTCTTTCAAAACTGTCTTTAAAGTTCCAAGGCCTTCTTAGGCTTCGACCTCTACGGCTCTCCCACCGTGCGTCCCTATGCCAAACCCTGTGTTTTATCTACACCGCTTCAAATTGACCGCCCCGTCGTCCAAGACTCTCGCTTACCAGGTGTACCCTTGGCGCAAGCGAAGTGGCTACAACCTGATTTTTTTTTTCCTTTTCCGTTTCCGCCACTATGAGCATGACATATCCCTTATTCGAGATAGTTTTGTTTCCCCCTTCGCAGCCAGCACGCCCAGGAAAGACTGGTTAGGTCGGGAATCGCTTATCGGTTCCGCCAGCCACCCGCAAAACCGACCCCACCTCGCTGTTCTCATCTTGGTGCCAAAAATATCCCTTGATCGCCCGCTAACATCGCTCCTCCCCGTCAGAGCCAGCAACTCCATTTCACATCGGCCATCTGATCTGCTCCTCGTTTCGTCCCGAAGAGCTTTTGCTGGCCCAGCGGTCCCTGCTTGGGACATTGAGCGAGGACAGCCTCAAACGACGCTGGCCCCTCGACATTGACATCCGCCATGGTGTCACAGTTTTCTGCGCAGCCATTTTACCGAGCTGCAAACCTGACGGTGGACACCCACCATGCCCAGCAGAAGTATTTCGAAGACGAGGAAAAGAGTGTGCTTGACGACAACGTTCTCGACCACAGCGCCATAGATTCCGGCCTGGAGCTCTCACCCCCTATGGCCAACAGCCGAAGAGAGTCCTTCGCCGTCAACGGCGCCCTCTTCTCACCCAAGACCGAGGACTGGCAGTCCGTGGACATGCAGTCGGTGCCTTCCAACAACCCTTTCGTCGACGAGCACAGCAGCACGAGCAACAATCCCTTTCTGCGTGTCGATCAAAGTCAGGCCCACATCTTTGCACCACAGGGCAACGCCTGGTTGATGGGCCATGGCGCCGGCTCCGGCTCCGGCTCCGCTACTCCCTTCCAGGCTTTTGACGCCGGCATCTCCACAGACTACGATACCAGCGCCTCCATCTTTCATAGGCCCCTGCAGGGTCAGACGCCGTTCAGCGGTGCCGGAAACATCTTCGCTCCCCTTGGCCACGGCGACCAGTCGATCCCCACGTCACCACAAAAGGAGTGGTTGGCCACAGCGCAGGCTGGTAGCAAGAAGATGCGCGCGGGCAGCCCCGCCATCCGTTCTCACAACGACCTCCGGCGAGGAGACGGGATCCGCAAAAAGAATGCCCGCTTCGAGATACCGGCTGAGCGCAACCTAAGCAACATCGACCAATTGATTTCTCAATCTACCGATGAGCAAGAGATCAAGGAGCTCAAGCAGCAGAAGCGGTTGCTGCGGAATCGCCAAGCAGCGTGAGTGTCATCGCAGACTGGGGTTTGAACAACACATCGCTAATATATATACCAAAAGACTTGACTCCAGGCAGAGAAAAAAGCAGCACACGGAGCGCCTCGAAGAGGACAAGAAGCAGTACACTACCCTCGTTGCTGATTTGGAAGACGAGGTAGCCTCTCTGAAGGAGAAGATGGCACACCTCCTTCGTGAGAAACAGTCCTACGCAGACTACATTGAAACTCTCACTCTCGAGAAAGACGAAATGATTCGAGCCCACACCATTGAGACCGGCGAACTTCGCAAGAAAGTCGGCGTCCTTACAGAGCACGTCCAGCGTCTCGAGAACAACTCGCTCGTCACTGCTGTGCCGCAGGTCAACCACCCCTTCTCCAGCAACTACGACGACATGGACGACATTGACATGGCTGGTCATTGGGACAATACCAACTTCCTCGACTACGCCGTCGAGCCTGAAATCAAACAGGAAATGTCCATGGTCCCCGCCAGGAAGAACGACAGCCTACTGAATACAGACAGCGATAAAGGCGCGTCGCACCAGGGCGGGTTGCTCTTCATGCTCTTCCTCGTTGGCGCATTCGTTATGTCGAGCCGATCCACACCAACCATTCCACCCGTGTCCGAAGCCATCCGAGCTGCGTCGGCGACTCTACTAGACAATGTGCTCAAGGACGCTGGCGTCAATGCACAGTCGCAGGGCATGCAGCCTATGGCCCCTCAACCGTCGGGCACCAGCTGGACGCACCAAACTGCTACCGGAGCCATGCCCAACATGAGCGTATCTCCGTCGATGCTCGAGGAGCTCGGCGACGCCTTAACTCAGCCGACGGAAGAGCAAACAAACGACCAGATCTTTTCGCTCTCGGCGGCGCAGTACAACGGCGTCAGCGATCAAGATTTCCTCCATAACCCTCCCGCACGAACTACCAGTCAGGGTCGCAAGAACCTGGCCGACGCGCTCGCATCGATGCGAGCTGCCCACAAGCAAACCGGTGCTGCCGAAGTGTACACGCGGTCCTTGCTCTGGGATCAAATCCCCAGCGAAGTTGTTCGAGACTTTGCCAAAATGTTTGCCGAAAGCAACAAACGCACAGAATGAGCAGCAATGCAACGAAACGACATGATGACGAACAAATACAGAATAACGATCTTCTCACGATGATGAAATTCCTTACGGCCTCTCCCGCTGTTAATGTCCTCGTTCTTCCATCTTCTTTGCCCCTAAGTGGCTTTTCTTTACGATGAACAATCGCGCCATGCCATATTCTTGATACCGCTCTTACGCAAACTCCGCCCTTCTTCAGACCAGTTGCTCACGCACCAGACATGTGTCCTCTGTTCATGCCTCGTCCTTGACTATTTATTTTGGACTTTTCCTTTAACTTCAACTTGGGTTGCAAGCAAGCGTGCAGAGCATTTGGATTTTTAATGTGTTGGTCTCCTGATGTCTCCTGATGTGTACTTGGTTATGTTTCTTGGTTCTGAGCCACTCTCTCGCCTCATTGACGTCCTGCGGGTGGCTATGGCCATTGGAAGTCGGGGATAGGTCCAAGGTATTCCAAGTAGGCACCAGTCCAAGAAGCTGGTATATTTGGCACTGTCTTTGTTGATTGCGGGAAGGCAATGTTGAAACGCAGGCCTGAACACGAGTCGAATTCGAGGGTATGACAACCAGGGGGCCTGTCAGGATGCAGGTTTTCGTGTCACGACATCAGAACAATCTACGAGTGGAATGACGAAATAACGATGTATGAATCGGCGATGATCTATTATTGTTTTAAACTTTTATTGATGCTGGGCAAGATGTTGTCAGTGTCCTTATCCCTCCGTTTAGCGAAGCGAAGCAGGGTAGCTAGCCCAGTAGGTGAGCTCTGATAGGAGTCACCCATCAGCTACGACGGCGATGCCCTCGCCGGATGCCTAGCAAATGGGAAGAACCCAGACAAACCAAGGCTACAAAGGCCAAAATCCTTGATTGCCTCGTGAAACGTGTAATTGGCCAGCCCATCCAACTCGCGGTCATGTGCCCCTGCGTTGGACGTGGACTTCCAGTACCAACGTATTGAGCGTCGTTTGCAGGCAACGTGACAAGGGGCAGAAGCGGATTGCACTGTGGGCGGCCCGCCACTCGAGCCACAAACGCAGTCAAGAACTCTCTAGAATCTCACTCGTACAGTATTCCATGGCGAAGGGCCCAAGGTCCAGGCCGGATCACAGTTCCGCATGGTCAGCCGCATGGCATCGGCATCGGCATCGGCATCGGCATAGGTCCCTAAAAGCCGCCAGTTAAAGGCATGGAGATGCGTGGGCAGTTGATTGGTCGCGGGCGAGACAATGGCCGCCGGCGGCAGGATGAGACATGGGGAGGGTCTCACACCGCTTAGCCACGAGATCTGGTATCCAAGTTTTTTCTCCGACACACGATGGAATGCCGAGGCGTCGACGACGATGGAACGCTCTCGCTGAAGCTGTTTATTCGGCAAGGCTGGGTGCCGAGCCTGGGACGCGTCTCTGGGTAGGCATCGAACGACTTAGACACGGCCGTGTGTGAGACAGTGAACACTTGACACCACCTGCATCGTTGCAAGAGCGGCTGGCTCGACAAAAAGACGGCTCCTTGAAGATACTCACCCTCTCGCCAACAGAAGCGGACGAAACGCGAGTGCGCTGCAAGGCTTGCGATATTCCGCCGCCGCCGTCGCAACGTTGGCCGAGCAATGCCGTGTGCCCATGCTATCGAGGCTGTGTAAGTGAGGGTGCTTTCCAAGCATGCATGCCCATTCACGCAGGCCTGCACCCTTGAGATCAGCAACTCATAGATCAATGGTAACAGTAATACGGAGTAGATGGGGGCCAAAAGCACGGATGCGGCTGGTGGCAAGCATGCGATATTGCATGATGGAGGTGCGCCTGCGCCCACACACCAGACGATGGCACCACGGCGGCAGGTCGTTACCGTCGCCTCCAACACACAACAGGGTTACTCGGACCAGAAGGGCATCTGCGTCTGTTGCAAACCACCTTCTTGGATAAGCACGTGTCTTGCAACAAGGTCAATACAGGACGCATGCTACTAAAAAACAAAGTCCATATTGTACAGCCCGATAGACACCCCTTGCAATGGTGGCCTAACCCCAAGGACCCCTGAACCGCTTGGACGTGTCAGCCCTAAAGTGCGCAAACAACGTTATATTTCCTGCCTTCTCAACTTTGAGCTGTGCGTGCTTCTCTTCCCGCTGTGATTGCTCAATGTGCCTGGCACTCATCGCGAGCAGCGACCGCACTTCGTTGTCGGGCAGGTGCGCGAGGCTTTGCTGGTCGCCTCGGGAAAGCCGTGACAGCTGGGTACACGATGTCTCCGGGATATCATCACCTTGCGTGGGTACCAGCGCCGATTCGTGTGCTGCTGTGGCCGACGGCGAGGTCCTAGGTTCCAGGCGTCGCTCTACTGGCTGACGAGCTGTTCTCGATGCAGCCGGTCCAGCCACTCGTGTACGGTGGCTGAGGAGCTTGCCCGACGGCAGGCGTAGGGACTCCTCGTCGGCGTGGTATTCCGGCTCAGGAAGATCGTAGAATTCCGCAATGTCCGTGGCGACGTTGAAGCGGCAATGCCCCTTGGCCATCATGTGGTGCTGGATGCCTTCGACCGTGCCGCGGCGCGCGGCGCACAGAATGCACTCGCCGTATCCGTATATGACAAGGTGCAAATACCGGACCAGCGTCTCAAGTTCGACAGTCAGGTTGTCTTGGAAGGGCACTGTGAAGCTGTGTGCCTTGGACATGTGCGCGAGGCTGTCGTCGAACGTGCGCTCCTCCTCGCCGCAGAAGAGACACTGCTCAGGATGAAATTCCGGCTCGGCGGAGAGCTCCGTGTCGCCACCGGCGGATTCATCGTCGGAGTGTGTGCTGCTGCTCCCTGCACCCACGACTCTTTCTGAGCTTGGTGCTCTCTCTGCACGCGGTGAAGCTGATGGCGGTGTTACGACGGTCCCGGGTTCCGCGACCCGCACCCGAAGATTATAGACGCTGCAGCGGCATGGTTAGCATCTCATTGCCCCCTGTTTTTTCATCGAACTGGAAGGCGTACTGCCACTCGCTCTTTGCGTGCTGTCGCCACACGGCCGGGCTGGCTAGCGCTACATTGCAGAGCCTACAGAAGGATGGGGATTTGTCCTCCATTGTCACTGGGAATTGCTCGCAAGTGGCTCCGGTGTCTAGAATTTTGGCGGTTTGGTGGCTTTGCTGAAGGTGTAAGTGAGAGAGAGCGCGGGGCGAGAGTGACGGAGGCGAGTGAGCTGTTGCTTGGGGTTGGAGTTGTCAATTTATCTAACATAGAGAGATGAAAGTTTGATATATATATTTCTGTTTTCGCGGCTGGAGCTGATAGAGCTCTCCGTAGCTGTGCAGATGCCGTCTCTGTTGTCCAGGTTGGGGATGGGCGGTGGCGTGTCTCGTGACTCACTGGACACAAGCATTGCCTGTTTGGGACGTCTCCATTTCCGCTACACTTCACTTCCCATTGGGCCCCGCGAATTGTTGTCCCAGCTCTCTGCTTTTAGAAGGTTGACTTGACGTGTGAGCCACTATGAATCATTTTCATGATTCACCAATCCCCGCCAATTACCGAATTACGTTACATGCTGCGCACAGGCGAGATGCGGGGCTGTCAAAACATCGGCATTTCCGCGCGCCAAGAACAGATGAGTGATGACGCTAACAGACAACGAACTCGTCTTGAAGGAAAATGAAGCCTTTTTTCGCGATGCATGACCAATTCCCTGTTAATCTCCTCGCATACCCATCTAGCATGAATAGAGTCAGGGGACGTCGCATGATTCCGAATCGATGTATCCCTTCCTTCGCCGTAGTTCTACGGATACCACGTTCGCTATAGCCGATATCCCCTTGTAATCTCGCGTGCCGATTTGCAAAGTATTCTACTTCTTGCCGCTGGCCTCTCCCGGCGCATCGTACTTTGGCTTCCATATCCTATGAAGCATCAGCATCAGCATCGAAACCGGCTACAAAGCCGTCGCGCAAGGCTTCACAGCACGTACCAAGAATTTCCTAGCGTCTTGTTGCCCGCATTCTCGGCCAGCCGATAGTATCGCGCCGCCGCAGCCTGCATAGGTATTCATCAGTCTTGCATGCTCCGATAATAGACGACGAATTGCCAAGGCACGAGCGGAGCATGGGGACGCAGCTGATTTGCCGGGGACGGCTCTCATGATGCTTCGCGATGCTCAGGTTGGTTGCATCGGGCAGAACGCAAGTAGAAAGCGGGGTCCCATTCGCTGCAAACTCACGGGCATACAGGCCAGAGAGCTCGAGACTCGGCAATACCGTGCCTTCGCTGCTATGGGAAATAGGCCAGGAATGGGCAAGAACGACGTACCTTGTCTTTCTTGCATCCGAAGCCCTCGAGGTAACACCAAGCAGCCTCGTTCATTGCGTCTAGCATCACGACTCAGCCTTCAACGTCCCGACATGTACGAACGCTGTACGGAACTCACCTGTGTCACCAAGGTTCGCCGCAGTCTCGTAATACTATGCCATGGCATCAGCGCATCAGCGTCCCCGCCCTCTAGAGTGTAGTGAATCGTGCAGGTGGACGACTAACCTGCTTCGCGGCAATTGGATCCTGCGGAATGCCCCAACCGTGGCGGAAGCAGTTGGCCAGCTCAAAGATAGCCAGCACGAGCTCCCCCTTGGCAGCGCCGCCCTTTTTGAGCCCAGCTTGGAGCGCCAGCTGCTCGACCGAGGCGGCGTTGGATGCCGCGGCCGAGAGGTAGCGCACGGCGCCCTCGGGGTCGGGAACACAGCCCCAGCCGTGTCTGGGCGGGCGGAAGATCCTCGTCAATATCCATTGTGTGTGGTGCGGTGTGATGCGGAACAGAAGAGGTCTCACCTCAACGCAAGGCCGTAGAGCACCTGGCTCAACGGGTTGTTGGCGCCTTGAGGGTCCGCCAGCCTTGCAAACAGTACCGTCGATTTTTCCAAGTGACCGGCCTCGTGGAGCCGAATAGCCTCCTGGATGTCTTGGTCTGTCTGCTGCGATGACATGGGCGCGCGGCTGCCGGGACTACCGTCGAGGCTCATGTGCGCCATGCCGGGGGTCACGGAAGATGCCGACCCGGGCGTCGACGGGCGGCTCCGTGCAAGCTCGTTCTGGCCGGCCAGAATCGTCGCCCGCTTCTCCCACTGCGACTCGGCACCTTCCTTGTCTTGAGGGTCTGCCGGGACGATAATCTCCGGCAGGTTCTGCGGCACGCTGTCCGACGCCTCGGGCTGGCGGCTGAGGTGCAGGCGCTGCGACAGGCGCCGCTTGGTGCCCGGCTGCTGCGGCGGCGACGACAAGTGGCTCGCCGCCGAGGATACGGAGGCGCTGCGCGAGCTGCGAGAGCGGAAGACGTCTAGGCTTCGTCGTGGCGACCGGCTGCTACTGCTCCTGCTGGGCGTGGGCGCACCTCTCGCCGTCGTTGCGGATAGGAAGTCGGCGTCGCTGCTGGGAGGATGTATGACTTCCTGCGACGCCGTGTCGGATCGTATAAAGGTAAACTCGGGCCCGGCGTTGAGGCTGCGCGCCATCGGCTTGTCCCCATCTTTCGCTCCCGAGCCCCTGGCCGACTCGTCCATTTTCTTGAGAAGATCTCGCAGGCCCATTGTTAGATGGAAGCGGATACGTAAGTGTAGGTGCTCGTAGGCCTGGGGCGCCGTTCGGCTTGTCCTCCCGTCACTTCCTAACCGTCGCGAATATGACCCCCACAGGCGAACCTATATATGAGCCGCCTGCCGCCACCTCGGCAGGGCGCCTGCTTCGGGGTAATGCTGCCTCGTCAGCTCGCAAGTGAGCTGGCCAGGTCACCGAGGGGGCTTAGTCGAGGCGGCAGTGCAACAAACGGGCCAACACCGCGCCCATGCCCTTTCCCCTGCAGCTGCTGTAGCCTTCCTAGCGAAGCCGTCCTTTGTCCAGACGGGCGGCGATAGCGGCAGCAGTGAGCCTCGGCTGAAGGTCAAAGCGATGTCGTTCGTCGGAGGGGAGTGGGTGGTGGGTGGTGGGTGGTGGTAGAGAGAGCAGCAGTGATGCCACCACCGCCACCTGCCTACCTTACCTCATGCAAGGAGGGTCTAGCGGGTACGAGTAGCCAGACGTACGTCAACCGGTTGACCCGCCGTCGGTGGCACCCACGCCAGCATGGCTCTTCCCGACGCGGTGTTTCTCGTTTTAGCACCAAGCCTGGTGCCTGGCCCAGCCGTTGCGGACCAAATAGCGTCCTGCCACAGGCAGTTAACGACGGGCGCAGGGAGAGGGGCAGCCGACCAAACAAGTACAACATTAGTGCTGTCGATTCTAGCGCCGCTTCACCACCTAACTCATCGAAGAAAGAAAACCAGCCTTCACCCCCTAGCTCCTGGGGGGCATGCTCCTTGGCTTGTATGACTGCCTTATGATTCTTTCTTTATTCCAAGTCCGTAAAGCAGCGGCTGCGTGGGTCTTTAGTATGATCAGCTAATATTAAGGGAGCGAAGAAAGTAGTGATGGTAATCTCATGCCACGGACTTGCCAATTATACGTAATTTTTTCCTGTCGTAAAGTCGACTCTATGACAATCTCCGCCGGACTTTCGAACCTTCGTCGGAAGAAAAAAATCGCATCTTCAATGCTCTATACGGGTCTAGTAGGGAGTGAGTGGCATCACAGTCGTTACGGCATATACTGATATATGTTACTCGTCAAGCTGTCGCAGCCATCACAGGTCAAGGCAGTTTCCCAGTAAATTATTTCTTCTCTATCGCTATGATACCGGAGGCGTTCGCCGCACCTCTTGCTCGTCTTCATTATTTCTTTCTGCCTGCTATCGCGGCTCTTCATTCACGCTCGACAAGCATGCATGGGCAGAGGCCTTGCGTGGGCAGTGCCAGGCAAGGCCGCGCTCTGTTTCCAGCATTGAGGAGCAAAGTCGACAACAAAAGTCTTAGGGTGGGTAAGTGAGCCGAGTATCCTCCTCCACTGGTATCCTGCGTCTGTCCGTATGCGCAGCATACAGGACAATGGGCATAGCCGCATGGCAGCATGGCAGCAAATAAATCTATACGCGTATGAAGTCCATGTCCTTCTCAAACTCCGAGTCATCCGACTCGGCAGCGATAAACTCGGCCACCTCGTCGGAGTCAACGTCATCTGAATCGGCAGGCTCATCGTCGCTCGAAACGTCTTCCATCTCGTCGTCTGCTTTGGCATTCGTTCGAAGGACGCTTGCCCTCTCTCGGTGCAGAAGCTTACATGCCTTGTTCTTGCAACTGCCCGTGTTGCTGAAGTCGGGGCATTCAAAGACATGTCTCTCGGAGCACGCCGCTCCATTTTCACAGTAGCCATAGAAGCCAAATGCCGAGCACACGGGAGCACCTGGAGCAGCTTTGGAGTGAGTATAGTGGCAGTCAGGGTTGGCACAGTGACCTTTGGCAAAATGCAAGCAGTCCGGCATCCGTTCGGCGGTGGCTTCATGGGAAAGGTCGCACGACTCGCCTCGGACGCACTTCCCATCCTTTAGGAAGTCTTTGCAAATAGCTACCTTGGCCGGGTCATGCTGGTATCGGCACAGAGGCCCTTTGGGGCAGGAACCTGTATTTATACGTCAGCCGTGTCCAATGCGTCTTACAGAGACGCCTGAGGAAGTGAAGAGCTTGTCCGATCCAAGCTGCAGATGAAGTAATTACCCGTCGTTGAGAAGATCTTGCATGGCTCGTCTTTCTTTACCACGCCAGATCGACTGCATCGTGTCAGCGAGGTGCCCGCATGGCATGGGGGAACGTACCGATGGTCTTGCACGACGCGGCCGGCGACGAGATTGCCGGTTTTCGTTCGGTAGAACGTGACGCCTGCAACGGTAGCGCTCTTTGGTGTCGCTGGCGCGGAATGCAGGTCATCTGTGCGCTTGTCAGATACGGTGAGCGGAGCGTCTTCAGAGCGGCCAACTGACCCATGACCTTTGCAAGCTTCTTTCCGCCGTCCATGACGCGGAACAGCATGCCTTCAATCATGATCTCATTCCTGTTGGCAGGAGACTCTGGGTTAGCTGCTACATCGGAGGTCGGAACGTGGCGTTGTAGGAAGTCGTTGAATCGCTTTTTCTCTTTAAATCGTTGACGTCTGAGCTTCCGTTGCCGAGTCTCTTCGATAGCCTTTGTTCGATTCTGAGCCTCCTTTTCGTATACCTTCGCGTTGATCAGCTGGCGATGGCGATCATTTCTGGATACCCAGTTGCTCGTTTCGGGCGGAGTGGCATCGTTGGATGAATCAGCTTCTGAGCCAGGCTTCGAGTTGTTCAGATGCAGGGTTCGGTGGCGGTGAGGAGCGAATGCCCGCCCGCCTCTGTATCCGGAGCGTGGATACGGGGCGGTCGTGTGCCGATAGGTGTTGCCTTTGCAGGAGTTAGGGAGCTGGCGACAATCAACCTCGACGACAATCGTACCTCGATACGGTGCTGGATGCGTACTCGGTGCGGGCCCTGCTTGCTGGCTCTTGTGCCGGTTAATTTGCCCTGGTTCAAGTCAGTGGCGACAGCTGGTAGACGACGAGGACGGAAAGATCGTACCAGCAAGCTGCCCGATGCGTGCAAGAAGCGCTTTGTCTTCGTCCGACATGTTGCGCCTTCGCAAGTGATACGGGCACAAGGGAATACGACGATCAAAGCGATGCTATTCAATGCGATGTGGCGATGGGATGTATGCTCTGGGAAGCGCGGTGTGAGGTTGACACAGCACGCAAGGGTCCCAATAGGTGTACGGAGGCCCCGTGTAGCTAAGGGCCACGGGCCCCCCGTGTGGCTAAGGGTTACGTAAGCGCCGCTGCCTACAGCCGGCCACAGCCGGCCACAGCCAAATGTGCGTATGTATGTGCCTGCGCATGTATTTGCAAGCCTTCAATTAGACTGCATAATGACTGTGGCCAGCAGCCGATGTCAGAGTCCCCTGCTAAATTGAGTGACACCTGCGACGGCGTTGGCTCGCACCCGTACTAACAGGTGTGGCGCTGCCAGCGGCTACCAGCGGCTGCAAGCGCCGTGGCGCTAAGTCACATTGTAAGTGAGGCTATCACCAACCTGCATGTGTTGCCGGCTGCCGCAGCTGCGCGCCTACGCGCTTGCAATAAATTAAAAAAACACGGCGCATAGGCAATTCGAACCTTTGACCTTCCTAAAATAGATTGGCTAATACAGGGCCTAGAGTTAATGCGTAGGGGCGGCGTAATTGAGGAGTATGCAAAGGAAGCTATCAACACTACAACAGCTAACAGCTGCTAACAGCCCTTCTCACATTCAGCCTCACTTTCAACACAACGTAGCGCCGCAGGCTATTATTAAGTCAACAACGTATCAAATAAAAAAAAAGACTTCTTGTAGGATACTTAGGTCTTACGGCTCTCGCCGCTTTAGCTTAACCGGGCCAGATTTATCTAATAAGACTCTTACTACCCGGGATTACGGAGCCGACCCGCTAACCTATAGAAGCTTACGAGAATAAGCATTATTCCATAAGTAACCTTAAGGTTATCGAGTCCTTTTAAACCCTCCGGTACAACGCGGGCTATGCACTGCCTCTCTATACAGCTAATAGAGATAGCCCCTCTACTAACTACGCTAAAGAGTCCTTTAAGCTATCGATTCCTCGATCAAATAGTAATAGCATTATTATTATCGGGGGGTATAAAGGATTAAACTCAAGACTACGAATTGTACTACGAGGCAGCTATTAGAAAAAAAGAGGATATATTATATTTAAGGCCGCGTTAAAGCTACGTTCGAGGCCGTATTAAAGTCGTATTTAAAGCCTAAAAATATAATTTAGTAATAACCTTACTTTACGGCCGGTCTTCTAGCTAAGTGCAATGCCTGCTGCTCTTCCGAATCCTTCTCACATATGACCTAGATCTCGCTAGCGCTTCTTCTACTAGAAAATAGCTACGTAGCTATTTCATTAGCTATTACAGCCTTAACCCGAGCATCTTCTACCTTATTCTAATCAAGATAAGCTATCATTTCTTCCTTCGTCTAGTCCCTCAAGCGCCTTTTCTCTCTACACTAACTCTTTATTTGTTTATAATCGAGGCACTAGTTATATTGGTCTTTGCTATATCGTAAAGGCAGTCTTATTGCCTTTCTAAACTGCTAGTTCGTTTTAATACTGCTACGAGGCTGTATCTTATACTAATTCTCTCTTCTTATTACATATCTCTAATAGATAGCCCGTAGGTCGTGATATGCGAATTCCTCTATAGCTAGCGCTACCTTAATAGTCTCTTTAGTTGCTTTAATCTCTATAGTTGCTTCAATTAGCGCTACTGCTGCCGCAGCCTTCGCATTAGTATCAATTGCTGCTAGCCGCGTAATTACCTCTGCCGGCGTTATCGTTGCTGCTGGCGTAATATCCGTAGTCGTTGCAATTGCTGTTATTGCTGTAACTTCTGTAGTTGCTTTAATTGCTGCTGCCGCAACTTCTGTAGTTGCTTCAATTGCTGTTATTGCCGCAACTTCTGTAGTTGCTTCAATTGCTGTTGTTGCCGCAACTTCTGTAGTTGCTTCAATTGCTGCTGCCGCAGTCTCTGTAGTTGCTTCAATTGCTGCTGCCGCAGTCTCTGTAGTTGCTTCAATTGCTGCTGCCGCA
>JALHBW010000138.1:283035-495858 GCA_024339985.1 Tolypocladium endophyticum
GTAACCTCTGTAGTTGCTTCAATTGCTGCCGCCGCTTCAAATGCTGCCGCCGCTTCAAATGCTGCCGCCGCTTCAAATGCTGCTGCCGCTTCAATTGCTGCCGCCGCTTGAATTGCTGTAGCCGCTGCTGAAGCTGTCACTGCCGTTGTCTCTGCGAGCCCTTCCAAAAGCTCTGAATACCGTAGGGGGCATACATTTGAGCCCATCCTGTGACCTAGTGTACGGCATTTGCTACATCTAGGCGGTGCCCTTGGCGGTTCCTCAACTGCTTCAAAGCTACTTGGCTCTCGCCGAGTGCTTGATTGAGGAATTGACGAGCCGGCGGTATGTCGATTGAAGCGGTAACGAGGCTCTATAAGCAGCTAAATATCCCCTTCCTAGTAAAGATACCAATATCGATAGAAATCCTTTAAATTAAGAACCTTACCTTATTCTTATAAAGCCCTAAGCTTATATACGCAAGGAAGACCGAGAGACCGAGTAAATATACCTATATAGCGAGGCAGAGAGTTATTTACGAGAAGCTTACGCTGCTTTTCAACCTCCCGCAAAGCTTAGTAAGAAATGCAGCTATATATTGCGCTATATATTAGTCTAGAGAGCTTAATTAGTATACGTATTCGTTACGAAGCTTAATTATCTCGTAGTCTCGTAAGTTAGTTAAGTAGAACCTACTTTATAGCTTGCTACGTATTAAAGAGGTTCTTTATTAATATCTTTATGTAACTCTTTAATAATATATGTATGCCCTCGGCCTATAATATAGTTGAGTTACTAAAATAAAGATATTAATTAACCTACGCCTTTACAAGCTTTTCTTTATAAAGGTTTAGCTAAGTTTACTTAATATAGCTAACTTCCCGAAGGTACGTAAGTGCATATCGCTATCTAAGCTCTTCTAGCCGTTACTCGTATATTTACTCGTCGATTGAGTAGATAATTAAGTACTAAGAGGTAAAGAACTCTTTCTAATCCTTTAAACTTTCTTTAGTCTCCTTACCGTTATCCTTCTATACGAAGCTACCTCGGCAATATTCCAATATAGCCTTATTAGCATACTAACGATACAGAAGTAAGGCTAAAGTAGGAAAGCAAATAGCCGTAGCGTTTATATAAGTAAGACAACGGTCTATAAGGATAATAGATAGAAGTCTCGCGCCTTAAAGCTCGTATATTAACCGAACCTAGTCTAAAGCCCATAAATAATCCGACTCTTCTTTACCGTTAAGGAATACAAAGGCAATATAGAAAGACTACTTGCAAGCATTAACGCCGATAATATTAAGAAGCGGTATACTATACTTATTAGTCTTATACGTATAGTCTAGGAAGAGTAATTCTAGATACTCCTTTAGGTATACTAGTAATACTAGATACGCAAATATAACTAATATAATCCGGCGGTCTTAATTACACTTAAAGCAGCTCTAGAACCCTTCCTTATTAAGCTATTGAACAAGAGCTTATATATTAGTCTAACCTTCGCAAACGTCTCGCTTATTCTTTGCAATACAGTTATAGATATCTTATTAAGTTGCCGCGCTCTTAGTATTCTAATATATATAAGTCTTGATGTCTCTTAGCGCAATTCCGGTATTAGAGAGAGAGTTAACAATCCCTCTATCTATCTTATCTAATATACGAAGTACTGGATAAGTAAATATATACTAGCTTAGATTATGGTTGTGTATAGAAAAGCGATAGTCTTGTCGGTGCTTCAAAGTCCATGTAGTCTTATCGAGGCTTTCCTTTGCTACGACCGAGAATTCGCAGCGAGTGCCCCTTGTACTGGTATTCCGTATTCGTTCTATCGATGGGTCTGGAGGGCGGGTTTGTCGATCACAACCGTACGTAACTGTGAGCTTTCCAGTCTTTCCTCTCGATGTCCTTGCTCTCGAGGACCGTACAGTGACGAAGGCATAGCCTCGGGGCGCTGCCCAAGCGTTAATAGCCGCAACTAAGGCATTTTGTGATTCGTATTCGGCTTCAGGAGGGAGACAGTCATCAGGAAACCCAGATTGCGTATCAATTGACTACATATTGGGCTATCATTAGGGCTGCAAAGAGTCTGACGGTGTCATCCGTGCGGGGCCCGGCGATGACACCTTTGGTGTTGAGCCGGGCTTACATAATTAACCCTTAGCCACACGGGGGGCCCGTGGCCCTTAGCTACACGGGGCCTCCGTACACCTATTGGGACCCAGCACGCAAACACAGATTAGTCAGCCGTTGACGGAAGTGCGCAGTGCCACAATGCTACAACAAGGTACGTACTGGCCTGTCGCGCCAGAACAGTGGGCTACCTTTACCTTATCCAATTGCGCTACCACGAGGCTGCAAGCCGATGCTCCTCCATTCAAGCTCAAAGAAAACTTTCCTTGACGAACTCTCGCGAGCACACACGCGCCGAAAAGACAGCGGTCTCTGCTCCTCGTCTTGCCTCCAAACATCGGAGTGCTCGTTGGCAATCCGCAAAGCTTCAGTGACTCCAGGGCCTGAACCAGTCGCCAACCAAGGTCAGGCCGGACCATCGAAGCCATGGCTACGTGGGACCTGCTCGACGAGAGGAGCGAGTCTGAACTTCACAAGACGCGTCTCCTCAACGTCGAGGAGAAACCATTCAAGCGTATCACGAAGCGCCTCGGCCTGATCTCGTCTGCCGTCTCCAATGCGTCTGGGCCCCAGGATGGCCGAAATGGCGCCCAACCTTCCACCCTCGTCAACACCAGCACCGAGTCCCTGCAAGAAGACCTGACGCTTGACTTCGCGGCCTTCGACAGCAGCATCGCCCGGTTCCAGTTCCTTCACGATGCAAACCAACGGGAGCGCGAGCGGTATACGGCCGATCAGCAGCGGATTCTCGCCGAATGCCAGGCTGTCCGAGCAAACAACGCCGCGCTCCGAGAGCAACTAGAGTCTGCTCGAGCGACCCTAGCGCAACGAAAGAAATTCGACGAGCTTGCTGATAAGATCACGTCGAATCGACTGTTACGGCCGCGCGAAGACCAAATCGTCAACCTGGCAAAACTGGAAGAGGAGTGCAAGGAGCTCGAACGCGAGAGCCAGACGTACAGCGAGACTTGGAAGGAGCGGCGAGACCAGTTCAACAGGATCATGGAGGAAGGCATGATGCTACGACGACTAATACGAGACGAGAAAGAAGAAGTTGACAGACGGGAGGGTATGAATGAGGGGGGCGAGGACGACGTAGACGGTGACAAGGAAGGCCAGACGCCCAGAAACGCCCCAAGCGATCATGCCACTCCCCGCCCAGATGGCGACAGCCAGCCAAAGGTCACTGAGAGCGAAGGCGAGACTCCCCGACCGGTCTCCTCCAGCGG
Source organism: Tolypocladium endophyticum (assembly GCA_024339985.1). Lineage (NCBI taxonomy): Eukaryota > Fungi > Ascomycota > Sordariomycetes > Hypocreales > Ophiocordycipitaceae > Tolypocladium > Tolypocladium endophyticum. Next base: position 286,377 of record JALHBW010000138.1, read on the forward strand.
CGCGGCAACCCCATCCCGTGGCACGCCTGCGCCTGACAAGCCGAAGTTGAAATCCTCCTTGTCCAAGGACACGACGCGGCAGTTCGAGGCGCAAGACACCCCTACGCCATCAGATCAGGCTGCGGAAGACGGGTCTCGAGATGACGTGGACATGGAGGATGGAGAGCAGCCTTCGGGAGAAGCCGCGGATGTAGAGGGGAACGAGGAGAACGAGGCGGGAGGGGCCGCCAATGGCCAGCCAGCGAGGAACGAGGACACCATGGAGTTGGATGAGTAGGTGTATATGACGGATTCAGGGGGCTCTTCTGGAAAAGACTGCCTGTGCATTATGGATACCACAACAATCGTCGCCAAGTGCGATCTTCTAAAAAATACGATTTCATCATTCGCAAGTGGTATAGCTCTCAAACTCTAGGCTTCTCTCACACGCTTCTCTCACACAACCTTTTCATCTCTTCGCCCATAATGTCCCTTTATTATGTTTTGCGAGATCATATCCCCCTAGGCAGCCTTGGCCTGCGCCAGGACAGCCTTTGCCTGCTCCAAGTCTTCCGCATTCGCGCCAGACTCCTCGCTTGCCGCAATCTGCTCCTCCAGCTTGGCGACAGCCTCAGCGATGCGCGTCTTGAGGGGTGCAAAGACGCCCTTGGTCTGCTCGATGGCGAGTCGCTACCCAGAACAGTCAGTCGCAGCTCGGCGAGGGAGGTAGGAGGGTCCAACGCAATCCCGGAGCTTGGTCCTGCAGTTGGGCTGCATCTTACCTGCTGCTTCAACATGAACTCAGCGTTGCCGTCCTCGTTGCCGTGTCCGGCCCGGGTCTGCTCCTCGAGAGTCTTGACTTGCGCCTCTTGTTCCGCGAGCTCCTTGTGGTAGGAGGCTTCTTCCTTGCGCAGCCGCTGGACGGAGCTGGAGGCGATGGCGAGGGGCGACGGGGCAGGCATGGCTGTCGGCGGCGGCGATTCTGGCGTACTCGGCTCGTGAATTGGGGTATGAGAGGATTTGATGTCGTTTTCCGGGGAGCAGCGAACGTCCAGGCTCCAGTGGTGGCTTTATAGTCGATGCTGAAGGGGTTGCCTTGGTTGAATTATCGGTGCCTGGTCCAGATGAGCTCGTCAGGAGTGGGGCACTGACAATTATGGCGGGGCAATGCGCTGCCTCCTATCGCGCGTCGCCCCGCGACCGGGACGAAGGTGCATCTTTCGATGGGCAATTCATTTGGACCTTCCGATCGGTACATTGCAAAGGTTCTGGGGTGCTGTACATTTAATCATTCAGCTAGACTAGTCACAATTAAAAAGCCTTGTCCAAACACCATCCAACTCGGACCGGTCGAGCGAACCCAGATTCCTGATCGGACTTTCTCGATCCCCAAGATCATCTCCTTTTCGACCTCTGACAGTATACCCTTGCGCGATCCATGGTATCTCCCACCAAACGCCTGCAACGCCTCTGAAGTGGTCCAACAAGCCAATGCTCAACAATGCACGCATCCAGTAATGATACACGAGCCGATATGGCGGCCGCGTCAATCGTCAAAACATACTACCGTAGAAAGCCACCGACGGGCAGGCGCTTCAAGCTTCGACAGCAACGGCGTGTGCGCTAACGGCCGCGGGCGCTGGCTCATTCTCGTGGGAGATCTCCCCGCCAGCCTCGCGCTCGGCCCAGTCGCCCCAGAGGCCGCGCTTCCCTCGCACTCGGATGGGGTCTCCCAGCTTGGGACCTTGCTCAACCTTGATGGCATCCTTGGTGGCCAGGACAAGACATTCGAAAAACATTTTCGTGGCCTCAGCCTTTGTCGTCCGCTGTTCTGGCAGCAGGTTCTGGAAAACCACCGACGACTTCTTCCTCTTGTCCTCGTTGGTAGCAGCTTCGGAGCCGAACAAGTCGCGCAGGATGTGGACGGCATGCTTCGTGCCAATAGACACAGGGCCGCTATCAGCGGGATGCACTAGGGGAGCCGTAGTTTCGTCGAATTCAGGCATGGGGCTGCCCATGTCCCTGTCCCGGTGCTCGTCGTCTGCGGGGATCTCGAGAATCGTGCCGTCTGCAGCCACGCTCTGGTTGCCGAGCCCATCACCATCAAAGTTGAAGTCAGTATCGTCTCCAAGCTCGAGGCGTGGCGATTTGACGGCGCCTTGGTCGCTGTCAACGTCGGCAATGCCGCTGTCGCGCTTTCTCTTCAGCTCGCTCATCCCGTGGATTGAGTCCAGGGACAACATTCCGCGCAGCTCCGGGGCCCAACCTAAGCTCCGTCCTTCCATCATAATCGACGTGACAAAACCGCCGTTCTTTTGCATGTCCATCAAAGCTAGGAGGAAAGGGTCGCGGGGGAGGAATGCCGCTGGCTTGATAATGTTGTGTCTGTCGGCTTGCTGCTGCTTGATGTGGCTGCTCGACAGTGCAATCTCGCTGTCAGGCATCATGATTTTTTGTTTCTTGGCGCGCTGCGCGGGTCGTCGCAGAAGGGAATGCTCGATATCCTCCTGGGGTTCGTACAAGTCGGTATGGTTGTGGTGGGAATATTCGGCCTCAACTTCTCGGGCAAAAGCCTCGTCAATATCAGACAGCGGGGACTCTGATATCCTCGCGCGGTTGACTTTAGCCAATCCGGTCATGTCCGGCATGGCAGACTGGTCGCCTGCGTTGAAGCCGAATTCGTCATCGCCCATTGCAATGTCCCCCTCTCCGTCCAGAATTCGAACACCATCGTCACCAAAGTCGAGAGCGAGGGATTCATCTCTGCCGGCGCGATCCTTGTGCTGCGGCATGATATCGAGTTCGCTGAAAATGTCATCTTCCACATCCCGTGGAGCAGGCGCATCTCGGCCCACTTCGATGCTCTGGCTCGGGCCACCGTCCATATCGAGACCAAAATCGAGCTCCAGATCGAGATCATCCATTGGGGCAAGATCATCTTCGTCCAAAGTATTGGCCTGCTGAAGAAATTGGCTGTTGTCGAAGTCTTCCTGCAGATTGATATCTCTGTTGTGGCTGATGCGCCCCTTGCGGCCAACGGGCGTTGCCGTCACATCATCGACCTGCGACAAGAGCCACGAAGCATCCGGGGGAGGTGGGAGCTCGAGGTTATCATAGGGAGTTATCTTGTCCGGCAGCAGCAAGGCCTCGCGGTTGTGCATTTGCAAATTGGCAGCCAAGTCGATGTTTCCACTAGATCGGAATGCCTAGGACGGCCAAGTCAGCATGAAAGTCATACGCGGCGACTCAGTGTAGGCAGACAAACCATCTTGATCTTCATCATTGCCTCATTGCAGTCATCGAGCAAATAACGCGTCTTGCGCTGGTATATCCTGACGACACCGAGCAGAAGTTGGCCGCTGAGGCGCAGCGCCATGGGCGCCTGGTTGGGCGTGATGATGGCCTCGACGCTGTCGGTGACATTGGACTGCAGGATGTGGTTCTTGGAGAGCTTGCGCTCGAGGTTAGCGGAGAGCCAGACGCGGGCGAGCGGCCCGCTCTTGTTGAGCAGCGTCTCGGAGTAGAACATGGTGTCGACGCGCGGCGGCGCTGCGACACTACGGCGCTGCGAAAGCTATGGCTCGGTAGTGTATGACAGCGAGCAGTCGTCGTCGCGGCGATCGACGGCGCGGTTGCGGAAGGATGTGGTGGTGGTGGACGTGCAGCGAGCAAGTGGAGGTGAGTAAACACAGGACCAGGGGTGCGCGTTGCGGGTGGATAAACAAGCGCCGAGGACCGTGTCAAGCCAGATTCACGCGCGCAAAAGGACAGCGCAACGGCATGAAGCAGACGGATACGGCCGGCAGAGGGTGAGCGTCTCTGCGCGCGACGGGAGCCGATGCGATGGAAGCGATAGACGCAGCGTGGGCGGCGGCGGCAACGTTGATGCGAGCTGCAAGTTTGGGCGTTGGCTGGGGGGAGTCGCCCGTCGTCTCTGGAGGACGACCTCTGACTAAAATGGCGTGGCTGGGAGCGAGGGACGCTGCGTGGCGTGGCTGAGGGCCAGCTCAGGCAGGCTCCACCGCTTCCGTCGCTGGCCAGTGGCTGCACGCGGTGACCCGGGCACGGGGTTTATCCAGTCCCGAGAGCCCACTGCGAGCACCGGCGCGTCCCCTCTACGAGTACGTCGCTGCACGGCTGCACGAATACTGTACTGTACCTATGTATGCATCTCACCTTACTTATTCGTCCGTAGCAATGAACGCCGGACCGTGCAGGCAAAGAAACGAGGGCGTCATCGGCAGATCTCTGCCGGCAAATCAGGACTAGTCAATACGAACGAAGGCGTAGGCTGCTTAAAATATGTCGTCTCCTCGCGACTCGCCCAAGTCATGTCCCCGCGCCTAGTACGAGGACCTCTCAGCGGGCTGCAATGGAATGAATGCCAGGAGTCGCGAGCCGCACCTCCAGCGGCCGCCACTGAGAGTAGGCCAGCCGGCGCGGACACAGGCCTCCACTGCCAAGCCTGTCTCGCAGTGGTTTGAGGTCAGGCTTGCAGTCGCCGACCGCCCGCTCCTCGACGCGTCCAGGCGCTGCAATTGGCTGCGGGTGGTCGGTGCCGGGAGGCCCACCAGAGGCGTGGGCAGCTCCAGTCTCCAAACCTGCCCCTGGCACCTTGCGGCTGGTAGCCATGCGCTAACGTGGTCCTCCCTCACGACACCTTTGCCTCTTGCCCATATTCCAGAGCCAACTCATGCATCTTTGTCTGGCCGCGAGCTCATCGACCTTCTCGCCGCGCATCGAATCCTGAGCGAGCCTCAGCCCCTACCCAACCTGCACGCGCGCCAACGAATTGCCTCCGCATGGGCCGGCCGCCTTCGTTTGTCAGCCTGCGTGCCTCATGACCCAGCGTATGCGATCCCTCCTCGCTCGGTGATCCTCGCCTTTAGCGCATCGACGCCGTCATCTCTGCGTGCGCGACGATGCAGCTGCCATGGCAGGGCAGTCAAGGCTCAGCCGGCGAGTCCCTTCTCCCTACCTCAAGCGTCCCTAGCATAGCAGGTGGCTTCTCGACAGAGTCGCCGGATGGCGACAGGCCACAGTCCCGGCCTCGACATGTGCGGACATCCTCAACGCATGCCAAGGTAAAACGCGGCGAGCATTAGACGAATTGGTCAAGAGAAAATAAAACTGACTCGCCTCCCAGGGAGTGGCCGACGAATTCTCGTACATGACGCCCAGTGAGGCGGCCGCGCAATTACGAACCTCCCTCACTCATGGCCTCCCCCCCACCGAGGCCCTGACGCGACTTGGCAACTACGGCCCCAACGAAATACCACATGAGCCACCGGAGTCTCTGTGGCTTCGATTCATCAAACAGTTCCAGGAGCCTCTGATCATGCTACTCCTTGTCTCGGCGGGAACTTCCATGCTGCTGGGCAACATGGACGACGCAGTCAGCATCACGGTTGCTGTCACCATTGTTGTGTCTGTGGGCTTTGTTCAGGAATACCGATCGGAAAAGTCAATTGAAGCCTTGAACCACCTGGTACCAAATCACGCCCACTTGGTTCGTGGAGGAGTAAGCAAATCGCCGGCCCCGGCCAAGTCGCCCTCTTGGCCCCCGATTATCCCAGAAATCAAGGACCATGTGGGCAGTCCGGGAACGAAGACGCCTGTGGAGGATATTCTGGACGCGGCATCAACCAAGGTCATGGCCAGCCAGCTTGTGCCCGGAGACCTGGTACTCTTCACCACGGGTGACCGTATTCCTGCCGACATCCGCGTGACCAAGGCGGCGGATCTTACCATCGACGCATCAAATCTCACGGGGGAAACAGAGCCGGTCAGCATCACGGCAGAGGCACGAGCACGACGAGTGGATGCGCTCGGAATCAACCATCTCCAGCTTCCGCGGCCGACGTCCATGCCCCCGGACGCAGGCCATGAATACGATGGAGCCAACGAAACGCATAACATCGCCTACATGGGCACACTGATCAAATCCGGTCACGGCCAAGGTATCGTATTTGCCACAGGAGGCAATACTCACTTTGGCGCAATCGCTACGAGCGTCTCCGGTACCGAAAGCCCACGGTCGCCACTCCAGCTCTCCATGGACGTACTTGGAACCCAACTGAGCAAAGCCTCATTCGTCGTGATTGGTCTGATTTCCGTCGTCGGTTGGCTGCAAGGCAAGAAGTTGCTCGAGATATTCACGATCTCGATATCGCTTGCTGTTGCCGCCATTCCAGAAGGGCTGCCCATTATTGTGACGGTGACATTAGCCCTCGGCGTGCATCGCATGGCCAAGCACAATGCCATTGTGCGCAAAATGCCCAAGGTTGAAACTCTCGGCTCCGTGAACGTTGTCTGCACAGACAAGACAGGTACGTGTGAAAACAGCAGCAGTCAACGAACAATATTAATTTTATCCACTCATAGGAACTCTCACCACAAACCACATGACGACAACTGAGATGTGGTGTTTTGGTGCAGGCGGGTCGCTCGATGTAACCTCAGATTCTGAGAGTGTCGAGGCCAAGCTCAGCCAAGCGTCGATGCGAATCATGCGCATTGGCAACATTGCCAACAATGCACGGCTTGCAAAGATGTACACGGAGAATGGGGCCGCCGCGACGGCTGTCTTGTCGTCCACTCTTGGCCGCGAGGATGGGGCACCTTACACCAGATGGGTCGGCCAACCAACGGATGTCGCCATGCTTGACTTGCTCGATAAATTTCACGAGCACGACGTTCGAGACTCAATTGGCCCTCGAGTCAGCGAAACGCCATTCAGCTCCGAACGCAAGTGGATGGGAGTCACGATAGGATCCGACTCCAAGACCGAAAAGGACTACGCGTACATGAAGGGCTCCGTAGAGAAGGTCCTCGCTGCATGCGACACCTATCTCGAAAAGGATGGCCGGGAGATTGTGCTAGACTCCGCTCGACGTCAGGAAGTGCTCGCGGCAGCAGAATCCATGGCGGCCAAAGGCCTCAGGGTACTCGCCTTTGCCAGCGGCACTGTTTCAAGGTCTTCAAGGGGTCGGTTGACCCCGGGGGGGGCCCGGAGCAGCACTCCTGCCCAAGACAGCAGCAGCAGCTCCCCTTCTCGGACATTGGACGATGTTTACAGGGACCTAACTTTTGCTGGATTGGTAGGCATGAGCGACCCCCCGCGTCCTGGAGTTGGGCGGTCCATCAGGAGATTGATGAGAGGAGGCGTAAAGGTCATCATGATCACAGGTGATGCCGAGACCACAGCTCTTGCGATCGGCAAGCAGCTGGGAATGAACATTGCCGCGCCAAGCGTGCACTCGACAAGCCAGACGACCGTCAAGCCTGTGCTCAGGGGTGACGAAGTCGACCAAATGTCTGACGAAGATCTGGCGCAAGCAATGCAACATACAACCATTTTTGCTCGAACGAACCCCGAACACAAACTTAAAATTATCCGAGCGCTCCAGTCCCGCGGAGATATCGTGGCAATGACGGGTGACGGTGTCAATGACGCTCCTGCTCTGAAGCGGGCAGACATCGGCATTTCGATGGGCCGTCACGGCACTGATGTGGCCAAGGAAGCAGCGGATATGATTTTGACAGACGACGACTTCTCCACCATCCTGCATGCCATAGAGGAGGGCAAAGGCATCTTCAACAACATCCAGAATTTCTTGACCTTCCAATTGAGCACGAGCGCCGCGGGCTTGTCTCTTGTATTTCTGTGTACTTGCTTCGGGTTCAAGTCTCCTCTAAACCCGATGCAGATTCTTTGGATAAGTAAGTGGCTTGACCCAGGATCCAAGTCAGGAAGCCAGGCGCTGAACAGATTTAGACATCATCATGGACGGTCCTCCTGCACAGTCGCTCGGCGTAGAAAGCGTCGACCCGGACGTCATGACCCGTCCGCCACGAAAGCGCAATGACCCTGTGCTCACCCGCGCGCTTCTCATGAGAGTGCTGACCTCAGCATCCATCATCATGATTGGCACCATGTTGATCTACAGCCGAGAGATGCTGGCGGATGGTCAAGTCACGCGTCGGGATACCACCATGACCTTTACTTGCTTCGTCTTCTTCGACATGTTTAACGCCCTCAGCTGTCGGTCCGAGTCAAAATCCATCTTCCGTGGAGAAATCGGGCTATTTGCGAACAACTTATTCAACTGGGCCGTGTCGCTCAGTCTGGTGTGTCAGCTGCTCGTCATCTACCTACCCTGGCTGCAGGAGGTGTTCCAAACAGAGGCTCTCGGTTTCGGTGATCTGATACGGCTGCTCATACTTTGCAGCATGGTTTTTTGGGCAGATGAGTTGCGAAAATATCTCAAGTACGGGAAGAGGCGTTTGGGCGGTGGTTACAGCCAGGCGGTGTAATGTCCTTGTTGGCGGGGGCATATCCTGTCGAACATGTGTATAAAGACCATCTATTGAGAAACTCTAGGCTTGCATAGCGGTGTATGGTAAGAGAAATGGCGGGGTTGTAATCCGTACATTGTCTTGAACTGGTTGGCACGCCCCTTTTCCAAGTGACCCAAGTGGTGTGGTGGTTTGATGCGGTACCGTTGTGGATGCGCGTGCGAGGCACAGGGTAGGCTAGAGCTTTGGTGGCTGCGGCAATCCACATCGTGTCCGGAAGCTTACCTTCAATTCGACACCCTGCGCAACCCGCATCCTCCAACTCCCGGCCTTGTCCAGACGAATAGAGGTCGGGTAGCTATGTGCCTCCTGGCCACGACCGCTCCGCGCCAATGTCTGCCCTTCCGAACGGCGTTTCTCATCGCTCCCACAACGACGATGCCACTGTGACACCTGCCGCCTTGAGCAGCAGCAGCGTCGACGATGCCAGCAACGTGGCCGAGGTGCGCGCCGCGCTGGCGGCCCTCCACGAACGGGAGTCGGCGATAACGGCTCAGCTCGATGCTTTGGTTGCCTCGCAGGCCGATCTTTCGCGGGACCTCGGCCGACTGGATCTCTTGCGTGCTGGACTGGGCGCGCAGGTCATCGCCGCGCGGTCGGTCGGCAACGAGATGCTGTCGTCTGCCGCGGAGACGGCTGGGCGGCTCAGCAATAGAGTCAAGGAGCTGGATCTGGAGAAGAGCAGGGTGGAGGATACACTGGGCTTCGTGGAGCAGATTGCTGAGCTCAAGGCGTGCGTCAACGGCGTCGTGGGCTCCATGGGCGCTCCTCAAGACTGGGAGGCCGCGGCTGGCTACCTGTTCCGGGCAAGCAAAGTCCCGGAGGAAATTGCCAGAGGTTCTTTTGCTGCGAGCATAGTACCGAGCGTCGAGGTGCCCGATCCGCCGTGGGTGACGCTGGAGAGCGCCAGAGAGAGCTTGTGCGGGCTGTTCCTTCGAGAGTTTGAAAGGGCCGCCGGTGACGGTGATGGCGCAAACGTTACCCGGTTCTTCAAGCTGTTTCCTCTCATTGGGAGGACCGACGTAGGCTTGGACGTCTATGGAAGATACGTCTGCCAAGGCGTCGCTGGCACGGCCCGAGCGACACTGAAGGATAGCATGGGGGGCCACAGCCGAAAGGAGGGTTTCTTCTACGCCAACGCCCTGACGAAGCTTTTCGAGCACATCGCTCAGATTGTAGAGGGCCATGGAGGCTTAGTCGAACGACACTACGGCTCCGGAAAGATGGTCCGTGTCATCGAGAGGTTGCAAATGGAGGCAGACGTCCAGGGCGGCATCATCGTCGACACGTGGAGCGATGAGCGCGGCGTCGACAGGAAGTTGACCGATGTCAAGAGTTATCCTTTTTCATTCCTCGTCCAGAGCTTCTTGCCACAACCACCTCGATCGGGCACGCCCAGGGGTAGCTCGCCGGCAATTGGGGTTGGGAGCAACGCCCGGAATAGTGAGGACGAGGGCGTGAATATGAAGGAAGTCGATGGGCTGCTGAGTGAGATTGCTGTGATGCTGGGGCGGTGGTCCCTATACACGCGTTTTCTCTCCGGAAAATGCATGGTACGTTACACTCTTGCCCGAGCCATGACTAGTCTTACTCACACTTCACAGGAGCCCGGCACGGAGGACGGTCCTCTTGTCATTCCCGACCTATTGGTCAAGTCAAACCTATACCGCAAGGTTTCGGCGAAGTTGACTACTCCCTACAATGTCATGACGACCTTCTTCTTTCGCCGGTCGGTGGAGAAAGCCTTCCAGCTGGACGAATACCCGAGCGGTCTGTCACTTAGCTTGAACAAGCATATCGAGGGCAACGCTCCATACATCATTCTGGCGGTAGATGATGTCATGTACATTGTCAACACTGTGATACAGAAGTCTCTCTCTACGTCGCAGCGGGACGTTGTCGCTGCAGTCATTCCCACAATCGGTCGGGTCCTTGGCGGGGACTTTATCGGCATGATCACGCGCAAGATGCGCGACGAGTCGTATCCGAAGCCGGTGATCCAGGGCGGCCTCCCCCCGGAAGACAAAATCATTCAGTTCATTGTGCTGATCAACAGTCTCGACATGGCCAATGAATACCTGAACAGGATAGTCAGCGGCCGCATATGCGTCAGCGATGGCCACGCGGACGAAGTGACTTTGCAGGCACCATTGAAGGACTCATTCCCATTCGAGCGGGACGTGGCATTCGTGGCGAACGCCTTGCATGCGCTGGAGTCGAGTGTCATCTCGAAGTCCACGGAACTCCTGAACGAGGGAATCCAAGTGCTCTTCAACCAAGTCGTCAAGCAGCGCCTACGGCCTGTTCTGAGCGACACCTTCCGCGACGCCGACTACACGTTGACGGAGGACGAGCTCGCCGAGGTTGCACACCAAAACGACGAAACGGAGGAAGACCTCCTGGACCAGGTGCCGCGACGGTTTGAGCAAGGCTGGGATCTGCTGATGAAGGCCATTGCGCGGGTCATGACCCCGGGAACATACAGCGGGCTCTTGGACATTACGGCGCGATATCTCTCCAAGGTTCTGGAGAAGAGGATCTTGAGCTACAGCGGCAAGACAACGGCGTTTGGAGCGATTCGCATGGAGAGGGACTTTACGGGAATCGTGAACACGGTGTCGAGGGGGAACTACGGCGTCCGGGAGGCATTCGCCAAGGTGACGCAGCTGCTGATGGTGGCCAACATGGAGGATGATGAATGGGAGGAGCTGGCGGCTGAAGAGGGAGACGGGGGCATGGAATGGGTGCTGACCGAGGATGAGAGAAGAAAAGCGAGGAGCTTGGTGGCTTAAGGATGAGAGGACTGCATGCATGATCTGTGGAGCACTTGGTCTTCCTTGAGGGTAGAGGAGACGGCGCAGTAGATAGAAAGTTTCACTACGGTACAATCTACCTTGTGCAGCAGGTTTGCAATTTGAGTCCTGCCGGATGGTGACCACCTCACGAATAATGCAGAAGAAAGGCGAGGCGGATGTGGTTGAAAATATAGTGGAGACGATGGCCCTCTCTAGCGCCCGAGTCATCGGCGCCGCCCAGCTGGGACTCACTAGACGTCGCTTCTCCGATGAGCGCCGCGTCAATGAGAAAAAGTTACTTGCTCATGAAAATTTCCAGTCGCCTTCAACACAAGCTGTCCACGCGACGACATAGCTTCCGATTCCAGACTCTGACTATTGCCTCCACTGGGACGAGCCATTTATCATCTGCACTCCCCAAATTCTCCGGCTTCGAGAAGGCCTTTCACCTTGAACCTAGGTCGTTCTGGCGCATCTACGACTGCCTCGACGACTTACAACAGTCCTGGCCCGAACCCTCACAACCGCCTCGGCGCCCGCCATGGAGACGCGCATCGTCGCCGTCCCCAGTGGGGGGCAGCAGCTGGGTCACTTCGCTGCCGCTGAGGGCCTGGCGAGATTGGACGAGTGGCGCATCCAGCGTGAGGCCGGCGAGGCCATGGCCGCGCTGGAGCCTGCGGCGAGCTATCTCAGGACCAGAGATACGCCTGTCGCTTTCCCTACAGAGACGGTCTACGGACTTGGCGCCGATGCTACGCGGAGCGGCTCGGTCAGGGGCATCTATGCGGCCAAAGGCCGGCCATCGGACAACCCTCTCATCGTGCATGTGTCCGACTTGCACATGCTCAAGGGGTTGTTGGGGAGCACCGAGGTGCGCAACCACGATTGGATCCCCGCCAGATATAAGCCTCTGATAGAGCGCTTCTGGCCTGGGCCGCTGACCATTCTGCTTCCCAACCCGGATCCTTCACCCCTGGCGCCAGAGGTCACGGCCGGCCTCGCCTCTTTCGGTGTGAGGATGCCCTCCTCACCTCTCGCCTTGACTCTCATCAAGCTCGCCGGCGTTCCCCTGGCCGCACCATCAGCAAACGCATCCACCAAGCCGTCACCAACGGCAGCACACCACGTCAAGGACGACCTGGACGGGCGCATCGAGCTCATCCTGGACGGCGGTCCGTGCCAGGTCGGTGTGGAGAGCACCGTCGTTGACGGCCTGTGCGACCCTCCGGTTGTGCTGCGGCCGGGCGGTATAGGCATGGACGAGCTGCGGAGCTGCCCCGGCTGGGAGGAAGTGGTTAAGGCCTACAAAGACAAAAGCGAGGAGGGCAAGGCTGCGCCGCGGGCGCCTGGCATGAAGTACAAGCATTACAGCCCCAAAGCAAAGGTGGTGCTCTATGAATCGACGTATCAGGGAGGAAACGAGGGGCTACTGCCAGTGGACATTGAGTCCGCAACGACCACGGCCGGGGTTTCACGTCAGACCAATGGTCACGCCCCAAGGAGGATCGGCGTCATTCGAACGAAGCGTTGGAAACCCGCAGCCGGGCTCAACAGCGGCGAGCTGCGTCGCGATTCTGCAGCAGTTGATGCTGGGCGCCAACAAGATCAACGGTCCGAGACATCGTATGACGTTTTCACGGGTGATCTGAAAGACGCGGACGGAGAAGCGATCGGCCAGCTTTTCGACCTCAGCCTGGGGACGGACACCAGAGGTATAGCACAGGGGCTGTTCTCAGCCCTGCGAGAGCTCGATCGGCGCGGCGCAGACACGATATACGTAGACGGTATAGAGGACGAACTGGACATTGCCGCGGCGGTCATGAACCGCCTCCGCAAGGCGGCCTTGGAGACTAGAGTATGAGGCAAAATATAGAATCTTATGACTTCCTTTCAGGAGACGCCCTGCCATCATTCATCCCACAAGCCCAACATCGTGAATTTTTTCGCCATCCATGCGGCGCGCTAGAACAACGTAGAAAAAACTCCCAAACACGACACACTACAGCCCCTGCCTTAACCAGTCCGCCAGCTTGGACTTTCCTAGCTGCGCGAGGTTGTTGACGCCCTGTTCGCTGAGGTCAATACGGCCCACAGGCAAGTCTTGCGTGGGCGCCCGGCTGACGCGCTGGATGATGATGGTGGGATCCGTCTCGAGGATGATTCCGTCGTCGACAATCTCATCAATGGCGAGGGAGACGAGGTCGTAGTTTTCGACGATTGTCCTCTTGTCGACTGATTGTCTGGGCGGTGTCAGCATCACGATCCTTCGCTCGGGATAGGAAGAGCGAGCGCGTACTTGAACAGGAGGTGCAGGGAGTCGCGGAGAGCGAGAACGGTGTTGTACAGCAGGATCTCGTTCTCATCGAGGCTGCCGACGACGTAGATCATGACGTCCGACTCGAGCTTGTACAGCACGATCCGGTTGTCGTAGAGGATGATGTCGCCCGTCTGCTTGGCCGTCTTCTCAATCAGGCCCTTCTCAAAGGCCTTCTGGGCCTTGAGGTCGGGGTACGGGTTCGTGGAAGAGCTTGCGCCGCCTGCGAAGCAGTCGTAGTTAGCAACGGCCATCAGCCAGGGGGTCCCACGGAGCTGTCGACGCACCAGTGCCGGCGCTGTGCGGCGGAGTGTAGTACTTGGCGAAGATCCGGGAGCCGTCCTCGGTGCTGAGGATGAGGACGGCCTGGACTGAGAAGAGGGTCATTCCAGGAGACATGGTGGCGGCGCGTGTCTGCAATGCGAATGCCCACGATGACCTGCTGCTGGCATCGACATGGTTGATGGCCCCTCCAACTGGCAACAAGCCACACCTCACTTGGCCGGCAGAACCTTTGGCCGCTCCGGGCCGTCGACGCGTGCGCACGGACCAGCTGCACTTTAATTGGGGGCGCGTCCAGCAACCACTTTACGCGTCTTCAAGCGTCGACGCGACGCAACCCATGCATCGCATGCCCTTTTCTGCCCCTCAATTTCTTGATCTCAACCAGGTCTTGCCAGCAGCACCATCCCCAACAGCCGCTGCTCTCTTGCCATTCCATTGCAGCCAAACATGTCGTCGCCGTCGAATCGTCGACAGCGAAGCTCGCAGTCAGCGACTCCGCGCCGCTCCGCGCGGCAGTCCCAAGCAGACAACACCCCCAGTCAGGCGTCACAGCTCGCCTCCAGCCCGCTCTTCTTCCAATCCTCTCCCGGCCCAGAGAGTGGGAGCGGTCGGCAGAATGGCCCCGGCAGGGACGTCTCGTCGCCACTGAGGCAGATGACGGATAGCCAAGATACGAATGGCCACGGCGCTACGCCAAGCTCGCCGCTGCGGCAGATGACGGATACGCAAACGCCTCGCGACGATCCCCAGAGAACACCGCGGGCCAGTGGTGGCCTCGGCCGAGGTGAGCGTCGCTGGGAAGGAAACTATGATGAAGGATGCTAATGTTTGCAGAATCATCTCCCATTCGATACGAGCCAAGCTCTAGCCCCGGTCGTTCCTTGAGGCACCATTCTGAGCTGCGCAGTGAAAGCAGCGGCCTCTTTGTTGGATCCCAGCGTGGCAGCTCTGCGGCGTATAGGCGCGGAGACATCAACTCAGACGCCGCCAGAACTCCTCGTGCCCCACGCCGAGTCATCTTGGACGATGCAGGCCGGGTTGTGCGAGAGGGCACAACGCCCGGATCAGACGCCGCTTCCTTCGCCAACCGAGACCCCAACACTTCCGAGGCTGATGCTCTCGGTGGCCAAGGCCAGAGCCTCATCTGGGGTACCACCGTCTCCATTGACGATACCTTTGCCTCCTTCAAGGACTTCTTGCGCAACTTCACTCAAAAGTACCGCATGTATCGTGACGGTATCTCGGATGAGGATGTCGCAACGGATCCGGACGCCGAGTCGAAGCCATACTGGGATGCTCTAGAGAACATGCTACTTCTGGGAACGACCAGGCTCTACCTTGACATCGCCGACCTGAACCTGTACCCCCCGACGCGAAAGCTGTGGCATCAGATCCAGGCATACCCGCAGGAAATCGTTCCGGTCATGGATCAGTCGGTTCATGACATGATGGTTGAGCTGGCCCGCAACGACAGCCTCAGAAATCGGCCGTCGCAAAGTAGCGCCGGCAACGAGGATACTCAGCAGGGTACGCAGAGCTCTGAGCCTGCGTTCCCTAGCTCCGATAGACCAGAAGACCCTGCAACACCTCGCCCGCCGCAGGAACAGCAGGCGTCGTTGGAGGATCAGGTTGCTGCGTCGATTTACGTCGTGCGGCCATTCGGTCTCGACATTCAGACTAACCTGAGAGATCTGAACCCGACTGGTAAGTGGCTCATCTTACAGACTGCTATGGTGGACGCTGACAATGCTCCAAGACATGGATCGCTTGATTTGCGTCAAAGGTCTCGTCATCCGAACTACGCCCGTGATTCCCGACATGAAAGATGCATTCTTCCGCTGCAACGTTTGCAATCACTCAGTCAACGTTGGCCTCGATCGTGGCAAGATTCGCGAACCCAGAGAATGCCCTCGCCCCATCTGCAACTCCAAGAATTCTATGCAGATTGTTCATAACAGGTGCTCCTTCGAGGACAAGCAGGTCATCAAGCTGCAGGAGACTCCTGATGCGGTGCCTGCCGGTCAGACACCTCACTCCGTCTCTGTCTGCGTATACAACGAGCTGGTTGATTTCTGCAAGGCCGGCGACCGCGTCGAACTCACTGGCATCTTCCGAGTTAGCCCCGTGCGCGTGAATCCCCGCCACCGAAACATCAAGAGCGTGTACAAGACCTATGTCGATGTTCTGCACGTCCAAAAGACCAACAAGAAGCGCATGGGAGCGGACCCCTCCACACTTGGCGTCGAGGGAGAAGAGGAGGCCGCAAACGGTGCCAATGATATGGAGGAGACGCGAGTCATCTCTGCGGAGGAAGAGGCCAAGATCCGAGAGACCGCGAAGCGCGACGACATTTACGAGCTGCTTTCTAGGTCTTTGGCACCCTCGATTTACGAAATGGATGATGTGAAGAAGGGCATTCTTCTGCAGCTCTTTGGTGGCGCAAACAAGACGTTCCAGAAGGGAGGCAGCCCCAAGTACCGAGGCGACATCAACGTTCTGCTCTGCGGTGACCCGTCAACGTCCAAGTCACAGATGTTGTCCTACGTCCACAAGATCGCTCCGCGCGGCATCTACACCAGCGGCAAGGGATCTTCTGCTGTTGGTCTCACGGCGTACGTAACACGCGACCCTGAAACTCGGCAGCTGGTCCTCGAGTCTGGTGCTCTGGTCTTGTCCGACGGCGGTGTCTGCTGCATTGACGAGTTTGACAAGATGTCAGACGCGACCCGTTCCGTGCTGCACGAAGTCATGGAGCAGCAGACCGTCTCCATTGCCAAGGCTGGAATCATCACGACGTTGAATGCCCGAAGCAGCATCCTCGCCTCTGCCAACCCCATCGGCAGTCGTTACAACCCCGATCTCTCCGTGCCTCAGAACATTGATCTGCCTCCCACGCTGCTCTCGCGATTCGACCTTGTCTACCTCATCCTCGACCGAGTCGATGAGAAGACGGACAAGCGTCTCGCGAAGCATCTGCTGTCGCTCTACCTCGAAGACAAACCACAATCTGCTCCGACCGCCAACGACATCCTGCCCGTCGAGTTTCTCACGTCGTACATCTCCTTTGCCCGCGCCAACATCAACCCAACAATTTCCCCCGAGGCCGCACAAGAGCTTGTCGAGTGCTACGTCGCCATGCGCGCGCTCGGTCAGGACGTCCGCGCAGCGGAGAAGCGCATCACGGCTACGACCAGACAGCTCGAGAGCATGATCCGCCTCGCCGAGGCGCACGCCAAGATGCGCCTCTCTGAGACGGTCACGCGGGACGACGTCCGCGAGGCGAACCGCCTGATCCAGAGCGCCCTCAAGACGGCCGCCACCGACGCCCAGGGCCGTATCGACATGAGCTTGCTGACGGAGGGCACCAGCGCCGCAGACCGCAAGCGCCGCAGCGAGCTCAAGGACGCTGCACTGCAGCTTCTCGACGAGATGACTGCTGGCGGCAACGCCGTGCGCTGGGGCGACGTAGCGAAGCGCCTCACGGAAGGCTCCAGCCTACCCATTGAGACGTCCGAGTTCAATGAGGTGATGCGAGCCCTCGAGGCGGAGAACGCCATCATGATCACGGGCGAGGGCGCCAGGAGAAGCGTGAGGAGGGTGACGGCAGTCGCGTAAAGCGCTCTAGCACCAAGACGTGCGTGGTGAGAATACGGGGGAGGCTGACGATTATGGGACTTGGGCAGGGGGCATGTTCAGAGGCGTCGGTGTTTGCTGTGGACTATTTGTCTTAGATGTCGGAAATCTTGCGAAGACTTGATGAATTTGATGTGAAATTATCAAACCTGCGATTGAACGTGATGGTACTGTCAGACATGCCGGCCATGATGACATTTTCATGGATCGGCAAGGAGTGAGAGGGGACAGAGAGGCCCATCCACATATGCAATTGAACTTGATCCATATGCTGAATTAACCAACAACAAACGTCGAAGACGTCGATTACAAAGGAATGCGCCGAGTACCCAACTCCCATCCCCTTGCATGCTCACAGCCGCTCCACGGCTCGCCCCCTAGACCGCTACCCACCTCTCTAAGCATATACACGAGCCAGCCAGCGTGGCTGCCCTATCTACCAGATCTTCCTGTCGCGACCCTCAAACGCAAAGTTGAGGGCGACGGCGATGATGAGGGCGCTGCAGAGCACGCTTGGGCCCCACTTGTCGTAGTACCTGGCAGCCTTGCGGTTCTTGATAGACCTGCTTCGGTACAGATAGATGCCCACCGAGTAGCAGAGACTCAGAATGGCAAGCAGGGTGAAGATTGCGGCCGTCCAGAACGACAGCGGGGTTGGGTGCGAGCCGAAGTTCAGCAGCGTGACGGCAATGGTGCCAATGTAGATGGAGTACTCGAGCTAGAGACGGCGTTAGCGATGAGAGATCTGAAAAACGCCACGGTTGTTGACATACCCATCCTAGGAAGGTCCTCTCGGCGGCGAAGAAGACCTTTGGTTCGACGCGGACGGGGACGTATATCTTCTTGCCCTTAGGGGCCTTGAACTTCTTGTGCTGAATGGCGTGAGAGCCAAACAGCATCGTCTGCCTCTCACTTCGAGGGACCTGCGTGCCACGGGGAGCAGGGACCAGGTACTTCAAAACATTGACGGTGCCCGCGCCAAATCGGTGTGCCTTGGTTGTGATGAGGGTTGAGTAGTAATGCCACCCGCCGATCCTCCGCGCTTCTTCCAACTCGAAGTTTTCGTCGTATTCCTCTTCAGAGTCGTAAATGGGGAAGTCTTCGTTGGCCGTGGGAAGGTCGACTGTCTGACCCTCGGTGTCGGTCGCGCCGGTTTGCAGCCCCTGGGCGCTCGATTGTCCATTCGACGTACCTGCACGCGCGGTACGGACAATATCGTCGTCGTCGTCAGAGTCCATGTCCTCCTCATCGTCGTCTGACGTGTTCGTTGTTCCCGACAGGCCGGGTCGGTGGATACCAAAGTCATGCGCAACAGGTTTGCGGATGTCTACGTCCATCTGCGGCATCCAGAAAGGGAGCAGATTAATGCGGTCGGGAAACAAGCAAGCCGTGCCGTGGATGAACTTGGAAAACTTGGGGACCGCCTCCACCAAGTGGGAGGAAATGAGCTGGCGAACCCACTCCGGAGGCTCTTGTCCCATTTGCGTCTGGAGCTTGACTTCGAGAACTGCGTAAGGAAAGCGCTCAATGTCCTCGGCAGGCAACTGAGAAAAGGGATAATCAATTCCAATGTCCATCCGTCGCCAGTTGTCACCGCATCTCCGGCGGCCGTCTAGGTTATCCTCCCGAACCATGGTTAGCTCAGTATCTAGGGAAATTCGGACTCGGGCGTCTGCCGGGAGCTGGAACGCCGTTCGGTTATAGAAGGAGCGGCAGACGGGCTTATAGCCCTTCTTCAGCACCGAGTACTGGATCTCGGACGCTAGCCGCTCGTCTTCGGCGATGGCCTTTTCAGACTTTTTGCCCTCCTTGCGAGCCTTTTCGAAGATGGCAGCAGGGAGGAGCTCGCCCCTAAGGTAAGAGTTGACGTTCTTCTCCTTGATGGCGAAGCGAGCCTTGACGGACTTTTCGCCCGTCCAGTCCTCTCGATGAGTTTTGCGCTCGACGAAGATGGTTTCGGTCTGCATGCCACCATACCAGCGAAGACGGATGGCCTCGGCACCCTCAGTCTTCTTCAATCGGCCCTCATACAGGTCCCACGTGTCCGGGTTGTCATAGTAGATGGACGTGATGGCGGAGTCGGCCTGATCAAACTCCTTGCTGGCATTAAAGACCAGCACCGGCAGATGCTTAAGGATGATGAGCTTCAGCTCCGTGACGTTGTCCGGGTGCACCCAGTACTTGGTGGTCTGCCGGACGAAGCTTGCTTGGCCACCGCCGGCGGCGCTGTCGCCCTTGACGGGATTGCCGCGGGTTCGGACCAGGTCGTACAGCTTGGACAACTTGATGACGGACGCGTCGTAGTTTTCCTTGTAGAACGGCTTGGCCTTTAGCCGGGTGTCGAATGCGGGTCGGAGATGCCATCCAGTCATTTTCTGCAGGCATGTGCGTCAGTCATACGGCAGCTGTAGGGACACAGGCTGGGACAGCTTACGTCGTGCTTCTTGATGATCTTGTAGAAGCCAGTGTAGTTGAGCTGGACGAACTTGGCGAGGTCGTGGACGTCGGCGATAATGTCGCTGAGGTCCTCCTCGAGCAGCATGAACTCCTCCTCGCTAGGTCCGCCCTCGCCCAGACCGCGCTCGTTGAGGCGATTGACGACATCCTTGACCTCGCGTTCGCTGACGGCGATGCGGCGCGAGATCTCCATGGCCTTAACCTGCTGCTTGGTATGGACCTTCTCCAGCTCCGCCTCGAGCTTGCCTATGAAACGCGTCTCATCGTCTTCGGTCCACTCCTTGCCGTTGGTGCCGCCGCTGGCACCCTTGAGCTCAGCCTTGAGGCCATTGTAGTCGATGTAGTACCATTGGTATTCGCGGATGACGCTCGACCGGAGCTGCTCGCCGAACTTCATGGCCACGACACCAGGGCGCACCTGGATCTTGCCGGGGTCTATGGGTGTCCAAGTCTTGTCCTGTGTTCTGAGATCATTAAGAATCAGCATGAGCGACCATGGCCAGACGACGGCGCGGACGAGAGCGGTGGCTACAGGAGCAGCGCAGACGGGGATATGATGGAGAAGAGTAGCAGCGCGCGGCGTCTGCGAAGCTGCGGAATCAAGGAGCAGGGTCTCACCAATTGAGAGATTTTGCGGCAGCGAGATGGCGGCCCGCAGCAGCAGCAGCAGCGACGAAAGCATGCAGGTGCAGCAAAAGAGCAAGCCAAGGCAAGGTCACGATGCCGGGGCGCCACGGCAAATCGTCAGAGGTGGTTGACCTGGCTGGGCCGCAAGCACCCCATTGGCGAATCATTGCAGCGTCCACTGCAACGTGGGAGGGGCTCCAGCCGGCACGAGAGTTCACTGGAGCGAGCCCCTGCTGCGTCCGTGGCTCCCTTCGGCTAGCGGCCCGGCTGGGATCCGCCATGGGCCTGGGCTCCGAGGGTCGACTCGATAAATTTTGATGGACCAGTACGAGAAGCTCCAGCAGCAACCGGAACGTCGGCGCGACAATAGAAGCACCAGTCACTGTCGTACTTGTGACGGCATACGGATTGTCGTGCCGATTGTCCATCCAGACTGTTGCTCGACCGCCCTACCCAGCTTCGCCCTACCCAGCTTCGCCCTACCCAGCTTCAGGTCCGTCTGTCCATACCCCGCCATGGCGACCTCGTCCATCGACGACTCAATGGTCGCGCGCATTTCGTCCGAATGCCCGCAAGACATCCGCGATGTTCTGTACCATGCCTGGGGTCATGACGTCTCCGACCTTAAGAAGTTGCTCGACGTCCAGGGCAGGGCCAGCGTGCAGGACCCCCACACAGGCGAGACTCCCCTCCATGCTGCCATCCGAGCTTGCGGGCCGGCCGCCGAGTCGGATGATGCCGACGACGGCGAGGATGGCTGCGTCGAAGAGGCAAAGGAGGTGATGCAGGAGCTCTTCTTCTCTGGCGCCATCTGGAACGACGTCGACAGCAATAATGAGACGCCCGGGTGCGTGGCCCGGCGGCTGGGCCGCACGGCGCTGTACGACATGTGTGTCGGCGCCGGTGTCCGCGCAGAGCTGCTCTTTGGCCTCATGGAGGGCTATGAGGAGCTCGAGTCCGGATCCGAAACTGGCGAAGATGTTGCGGAAGAGGGCGAGGCCGCGCAAGATCTCGTTGCCGAGGCGCAAGACGTGGAGGAGACGGCGGAGCCAAACGAGCGCGGCTTCGTCCCACCCGATGCGAAGGAGAAGCCCGTGACGAGTGACGAATACCTAAAATCCTCCCTGACGTACGATGCCGACAAACTACTGGACGCCGACCTCAACGGCGTCATGATGGCGTGGGAGACGGACATCATGCGCCGCTCCGTTGCCGCTCTCATCCCCGACGCCGAGCCCGGCAAGCGCGTCCTCAACATTGGCTTCGGCATGGGCATCATAGACGGCATGTTTGCCGACCTGAAGCCCTCTCGCCATCACATCATCGAAGCGCACCCATCCGTTCTGGAGCACATCTCTAAGCCGGCGTCCAACTTTGGCCCCAGCTGGGAGGCGAGCGGGCCCGAGCATGGCGCATACAAGGTCCACGCTGGCAAGTGGCAGGACGTGGTGCCAAAGCTCCTTGAGAATGGGGAAATGTACGATGCCATCTACTTTGATACCTTTGGGGAGGACTACTCGCAGCTACGCATGTTCTTCACGGAGTATGTTCCGGGGCTGCTCGACCAGGAAGGACGGTTCGGCTTCTTCAACGGGCTGGGCGCGGACCGGAGGATATGCTACGACGTATACACCAAGGTAGTCGAGATGCATTGTGCCGACGCAGGCCTCGATGTAGAGTGGGAAGAGAGCGACGTCGACATGGCTGGGTTGAATGAAGAAGGCAAGGGGGACTGGGAAGGCGTGCGTCGACGATACTGGACGCTGGACAAGTACCGGCTGCCGATATGCACATTCATGGGCTGATAGCCCATGGCATGAGAATACAAGAATAGATGAAGTTTCATCAGAAGCCATCATCAGCTTTCTATTTTCACTGGTCCTCGAGCTACCGTCTATAATCTACCATCTTTGACTTGTATGCCAAGCCCGTGTGGCCAGTTTCTCAAGATGCGGCGAAGCTGCTGTCCCCTTACTTGAAGTTTTCCGTATGCAGGATTCCAGCCATGTTTCCTGCCTTGACTCGCTTAAGAGTCAGCGCGGCAATAAGAGCGGCTCCGACACCGCTACCGTCCTCGGCCGCAAGAATCTCGATCGGGTCCTCCTCCTTAGGATTGGTCTTCTCAGGCCAGTCGAGAATCTCGCGCAGGGCCTGGGCGCCGCGGACCTTGAAGTGCGGGTATTTGTTAAACACCGATCCGTCGGCACCGACGTGGCACGTCCCGTATCCCTTCTTCTTGCAGATGGCAGCGACGCCGCAGGCCGATAGCCGGGCAGCACGGGTGCCGATGAGCTCGGCAAGCCGTCGAATAAGCTCCAACTCGGGACGTGTGCATGTGATGCGCAGCTTAGACACGAATAGGTCAAACGTCTCCTGCAAATTTTCGAAGGGGTCCCTTGTTGAATGTTAGCGAGCCATTATGCCAGCCAGCCAGCCGCTCCAAGACTCACTCTTCGATCGAGGATAAAAAGGAAGAGTCCAGGCTGTAAGCTTTGCGCAAGTGGGAGATGTCCTGGCCCTCAAACACATGCACGTCCTTGTTGTCATGGAGATCCACCAGGACGAGCCGGAAGATCTCGCCGAGATACAGACCGGCAATCATCTTCTCAAAGGCCTGCTGGCCAGGGCGGGGAGAGTCCCGATCAATGACCTTGTCGTAGTCTGTCCTCGGGAGGACCTTGTGCTCGTTGTCGAAGGCGCCCCACTCGCAGTTGATAGCCATTAGAGCTTGCGGAGGCAGGTTCAAGTGCTCGAGCTTCGGGATGGAGCCGCAGTTCTCCATGTAGGCGGCGTTGCAGCCAGTTCCGAAGATGCAGCCAATTTTCATCCTGGTGTCAGTGTACGCGGACGCAATCATGGTGCCGGTGGTGTCGTTGATCAAGGCAGCCAATTTGATAGGCACACCCTGGTGATGTTTAGCAATTGCATCTCAGTCGCGGCTTTGCATGTGGCTTACACGCTTGGCGAGGGCTGCCTCGAACATGGGTACGACATTTTCTCCTTCAACGCCAGAAATGTCGAAGCCTTTGGTCCACCGTTGAAGTATGCCCTCATCTATGTAGTTCTGAGTGGCGGGGTAAGAGAAAGTGAAGCCTAGGGGCAACTTGTCGATCTTGTCACAGTCGCCGTGGTGAGTCTCGATGAATTGGTACAGGCAGTCGGCAATGTATTCCCAGAGCTCATCGCCGCTGCCAGTCTTGAGCTCTTCTGGCATGCGGTACTTCGACTGGAGGATGTCGAATTCGGACTTCTGCTCGGTCAGGGTAATCTGGCACACCCGCAGGTTGGTGCCTCCCATGTCAAGGGCTAGGAACGTGCCCGTCTCGTAACCGTCAGGGAAATCCATGACCCACGTAGGGTTCATCGGCTGTTTCGATATTAGACCAGAGCGCAATACACATGCGATCTGCGTAGGTGTACTCACAATGCTGCCGCCTTCCACACTCAAGCCTTTTGTCACTCAGTCAGCATCGAATCAGAAGGAGGGATGATGCGGGCTAAGGGTACCTTTAGCAAGCTCAGAAACGAAGTGGTCGGTGATTTGCTTGAGCTTCTTCTGGTCAACCGTGAAGAGCTCCTCCAACCTCTTGATTTCGATGAGAAGATCCTTGGGAATGTCCGCCCTGGACCCTGCCATTGTGATCGGTGGTTAGCAGAATATTCAATGGTCTTAAACCCAGTATCTTCTGTAGGCTCAAGGAAGTATGGTGCAAGATGTAAGGGCCTCAGGGCTTGGGCGTAGCCGGCTGGATTCGATATTTATGAGAGATGCAACGGTGTGTGCTCATTGGACCAGGTGGACATGACTGGCACCAACATGCGAACATCATGCCCGGAGCAGCGCTCCGAATGCTGAACAACCCTTGAGCTCCCACAGCGTCCATTCCCACGGGATGTCTCGTGGTGGGGCAGAGCTTGGGGACCCCAGAAGCAGGGGGATCGAGCAGTGAAGAGGATCGACCGCCACGCCCCCCAACATCCTCACCCGTCACTGTGTGACATCTCGCACGGATGGAAGAAAACCTGGTCGCACGGATGACTGTAGACGTCATCGAGTGACGGACCAGGCTTGTTAAGAATGACGGTTAAGAATGGAGCTGTCAAAGGCGTCGAGCATCGTTCTCTGGCGCTACTGGCTGCCTAAGAGATGCCTCGGCCAGAATCACATGGAAGAGGTGCTGAGGAGTGGGCCGGGCAGAGAGCAGGCATTGAGGGAGTGGAATTGGTCCATTGGAGCCATGGCGACGAGGCGATAAGACTGAAAAAGAGATATACACAGTCCTTGCTTACCTTTCCTCGAGGGCGGCTGACGAGGTCCCAGACCAACCATTTTGGTTGAGGTTCGCGGGGTTTGGAGGGGTAAGGTAGCTGGTGTCGGGATCTTGTTGGGCCAGAGGCCGTGCTACAACGGAGAGATGTTCGCAAGGCGGTGAATAAAACGTTGTTGTGTGGGAGCACAAGAGGCGCCGCAGGAAGCCGTGATTTTGGGAGCGATATATGAATGCGCAGAGCAGAAAGAATTGTCAGGAGATGGTGGTGGTGAGATGCTGAAAGTTGCCTTACTCGCACATAGAGTTGGGGCGCCACGGGGACCAGCCAGCGAGAAACCGCCGACGAAGCCACCAATGACGCCAAGCTGTCCCGTCGCCGCCCACCGCTAGCACGCGGGATGGGGCACCCTGGGATTCTCTGCAGGGTGCCTGGATCTCATTACTCGACACTATTACATCGATGCCCTGAAGATTGTATGTATGTACGGAGTATGCTGAGCAGTCAGTCCGCCATGACTTCCATTGATGTGGTGTTGCTTGATCAAATGCCTCACTGCGTACCAATCAACGCCAGGCAAATGACAGTCTACCTCACGCACATGCATTTTCCAGAGCAAACATGGAGGCACATGCTAAATCTTGTTGCTCGTACGATAGCATAGGTTACCTTGCCAGCCTCGAGCAGCGAGTACGGAGAATAACCTTGACGCTGCTGTCTGGATCCATGCCCACCTCTGACATCAAGACTCGACGTCAGGCGCCAGGAGAGTCGTGCGTCGGTGGCCCCGAGATCCACCGGTCGATGCGGACCTGAGCCGCCTGCGGAGGCGGAGTAACCTGCTGCCGCAACTCTCCAGCAGCCCCTCCCCTGATTGGCTGGGAGCTCCCCTGGCAGCTCAGCGTGCTGCAACGTATGCCTTTCCAGGCCGCGTCGTAGGAGCTTGTGTCGCGAATCGACGGCACCATCTTGCGTGCATCCCCGATCCTTCAATCTTGGACGCGCACAGTCAATGAGCGCCCTCTCCGCTCATTCGACGATATGAAGCCCTTATCCTTCGCAACGGCGCTCCTGGGCTTGCTGGCTACCGAGGTTGCTGGCTCGCAGCCTGCCGCGTCCAAGGACGCCCTGCCCGCCGAGTTCAAGCCGCCGCAGGTCTTCAAGAACGCCAATCTCGTCCATGTCATCTCGCTGGAGAAGAACTACGCCAAAGAGCAGATCAACGTCCTCGTCGAGAACAGTTCCAAGGAGCCTCAAGATGCATACTTCCTCCCTTTCACCGCTGACCAGATGGCCCGCGTCGGCGGCTTCGAGGTCAAGGATCGCAAGGACCCCAATGCCGGGCCCTTTGTGGCAGAGGCAGTCGAGTATGACTCGAACAGGTACAGTTGGCCCTCCAGCGGCAAGCTATTTTCTCGCCATTATCTAATGAGTGCCTTGTCTTTAGTGACGTTCAGTACTATCGAATCCAACTTCCGACTCCACTCAAGCCTGGCTCCCAACAGACTCTCGGCATCTCGTTCTACTACTTGAAGGCGTACAGCCCTCTGCCTGCATCCATCAAGCAGCAAGACCAGCAGTTCCTTGTCTACAACTTCTCCGTCTACGCGCCCTCCGCGTATCCCACGTTGAAGCAGAAGACCGAAATCAAGACCTCGTCGTCTGCCATTCCCGACTACACAAAGATTTCCGGCAAGGATGGCAAGGATGAGTTCCCTCTGAAACAGGGCACCAAGCTCACGTACGGCCCGTTTGAAGAGAAGCCCGCCGGCGCGGTATCCCCTGCCCAGGTTCGGTTCGAGTTCACCAAGCCCGTTACCCACGTCTCTCAGCTCGACCGTGATATCGAGGTAAGCCATTGGGGAGGAAACGTTGCTTTCGAGGAGAAATACGCCCTGAGCCACCGCGGCGCCAACTTGTCGTCGCCTTTTGACAGGGTCAAGTGGGCGCAGTCGCAGTACTTCAACCCTGCAAGTGCGGCACTCAAGGAGATGCGCTTCCCGCTCCAGGTTGGCAGCGTCGACCCTTACTTCACCGATGCCATTGGAAACGTATCTACTTCGAGATTCAGGAGCAACAAGCGAGAGGCATTGCTCGAGCTCAAGCCGCGCTACCCCATCTTTGGTGGTTGGAAGTACCCCTTCACGATCGGATGGAACACCAACGCTGCCAACCTGCTGCGAAAGACGGCTTCCGGCGGCTACGTGCTCAAGGTGCCTTTCATGGAAGGACCCAAGCAGGTGGAGGGCGTCGAGTATGAGCAGGTCAACATTCGTGTTTTGCTTCCGGAGGGAGCTTCGTAAGTCTCATTGGATTGTTCAAGCATGGTTTGTTGACTGACAACTCGAGCAGCAACGTGAAGTTCTTTACGGCCGTACCGCAGTCTGCCATTACCGAATCCTCTGTTGGCGTTCACAAGACGTACCTCGACACCATCGGTCGCACCGCGGTGACCATTAAGGCGCGAAACCTTGTGGATGAGTTTCGGGACCGCGACCTGATCATCTCGTACGAGACGTCCCTCTTTGACGCCATGCGAAAGCCCTTTATCGTTTTCGCCAGCATGATGACCGTCTATGTTGCCGCCTGGGCAATCGGCAAGTTGGAGGTTGGATTTGCGAAGAGGAAGTAAAGTGGTGGTGCCCAGAGCCTTAGAAAGTGACTTTGGGGGAAAGGGTACCCTGTAACACCAGCTGGCGTTCTCAAAAAAATATGAAATGACATGATAGAGCCAAGATGGTACGCCGTGACTCTGGGCTCCTGCGCAGGGCATGGCATGCGATTACGAGCAAATGGGTGCATCTGTGAGGCTGAGTACTCCGTATTAGTTACTCATTCTCTGGTAGGGGGGGTGACGGCAGTGCAAAGAGATGACACGAATGAGCAGGGATACGAGCCAGGTTCTGGATGGGCTGGGCGCCTGTAGAGCCAAGACGGAGGCCGTAGCCACCTCGCCTCGTTTTTCAGGCGGATGGAGGCAGCCATGCGCCTTGGGACTTTTTGGTATAAGTTGCCGGCAGTCTCCCGCCCGCATTCGAGCCTCAGTTGTCGACGGCGAGGCCATCTTGTTCCCTGAGCTGACTTGCCTGAGTTCCGCACCAGCTACCACGCCTCGTATTCCCAACACCTCAACAACCACAACACTGCAGCCATGTGTTTCACGAGCGAGCCAAACACAAAATACTACTACCACGAGGAGGTGATTCCGGCGCGGCGGCACCGGCACCAACATGGCCATCACCATCACCACCACCACCACGGTCACTCGCCGCGGGCCAGCTACACGAGCGTGACGCGCCAACACTACAGCAGCAGTCCGCGGACGAGCGCCACCTACCACCGGCCCGCCGCGCCCGGGGCCGTCGTCTACGAGCGGACGAGCCAGACACGTTACTAGACGGGGTTGACCAGAGCTCCGCCCACTGCCGAGCTGCGCCGGATAGCCCGGCCGGGTCAGAGCGTGGAACGCCGTGTGTGCCGGTCGCCGGGAAGATGGGATGAACATTTGGGACAGACATGAGCATACGATCTGTTTTGGTTTTCTTGTCGGCGTTGGGGCACGGACGGGCGGAAATCAACGTCATGATAGCGATTTATGAACAGAGCGTTTCGCATCACTGTGCAGCCCTGTATCGCGGCAGATGGACAGAGAGCATTTTCGGATAGGCAACACAGCTTCAGCATCGACGACGTGCAGGCGTCATGTGTCCCCGTAGCCCGTTCCTCATCAGCGGCGCAGCCCCATGCAAACCCAGGCCGGCGGGGGCGGGGTTGGCTGGCCCAGCGAGCGGCTGATGACATCATGGGGCGTATGCCGTCACCGTTGCGACTTGCGAGCGAACGCCCAGGCATGTCTCATTTCAACGGAGACGTCGACTGTGTGTGGCCGAGCTTTGTGCCGCCTGCGCTACGTAGTCAAAAGTAGTCTTCGCTCTAAGGTCGTTCGAGCGGTCCAGGCTCTTCCCAGCCTTTAAACCCTGAAGCTCCCAAGCTCCCGTCTCTTCGCTCTTCCCCTCCCTCAAGCGTATGCGATAACTGTAGGTGTGACGATCGATCGACCGGGAAACAAGATCCATCGCGGATCACTGCCTGCTTCCTGCCTTACATGTACGTGTCCGTGATGCTCGTGGTGAGCTGCCAGCGGCAATTGTGGGCTAATAACTGCGTGGACAGAGCAGACCAGACCTTATCACGAGTAGCACCTCACCTTAATATCCGGAGCTCCTTGCGTCATCATGTAAGCAAACATCGACTGCGCAGGCTCAGGCTTGCTCCAGGCCTGTAGTTATCGCAACCTTCTCCAGAGCAGCCGTCATCATGTCCCGGTCCAGTTTTGACAGTTCCTTTTCGCAATTGTTCCCTGGATTCCGCCGCTGCCCTCCCTATGACGCCGCGACGACTAACTCGACTTCACCCTACAGGAACCGCGCGCTGTCGATCCGCTCCGGCAACAAGTCGAAAGGCTCGGGGTCGGGCTCGGGCGGGCGGACGGGCTTTTCCTTCAACTCGCTGCGCGGCCAGGTGCAGCCGGAACTCTCGCGAAAGCTCTACCGTCTCATCAAGTCGGAGAACAACCTCATCACGGCCTACGAGACGGCCGGTCGCGAGCGGATATCCATCGCGCAGCAGCTCTCTGAGTGGGGCGAGCAGACGGGCGATGACAGCCTCAGTGACATCTCGGACAAGGTTGGCGTCATCCTCAGCGAAATTGGCGAGCAGGAGGACACCTACGCGCACGCCATCGATGACTCGCGCGGCCGCCTCAAGTCGATTCGCAACACGGAGAAGAGCGTGCAGCCCAGTCGCGATGGCAAGGCCAAGATT
Source organism: Tolypocladium endophyticum (assembly GCA_024339985.1). NCBI lineage: Eukaryota > Fungi > Ascomycota > Sordariomycetes > Hypocreales > Ophiocordycipitaceae > Tolypocladium > Tolypocladium endophyticum. Next base: position 315,918 of record JALHBW010000138.1, read on the forward strand.
GCCGACGACATTGCCAAGCTGAAGATGAAGGAGCCCGAGAGCGCCAGGCTGGTTGTCCTGGAGCAGGAGCTCGTCAGGGCTGAGGCTGAGAATCTGGTCGCCGAGGCGCAGCTGACCAACATCGTGCGTGTCCCACCCAGATGATGGCCGGATAGATTTGGGCACAAGGAGATTTCTATGCTAACACGTCGCCATGAAGACACGCCAGAAGCTCAAGGAGGCGTACGAGGCCGAATTTGCCGCCACCATTGAGCGCGCCGAAAAGCAAATCATCCTTGCCAAGCACGGTCGTCGGCTCCTCGGCCTCTTGGACGACACGCCGGTCGTGCCAGGCGACACCCGCGAGCCGTACGCGGGAGCCCAGCAGGCTCGTCAAGTGCTTAATGATTGCGAGGACGACCTCAGGGATTGGCAGCCGGAACAGGAGGACGTGTACTCGGAGAAGGCGGAGGAACCCACCGCCGCTGCCAAGGGCAAGGACAAGGAGACGCTGGGCGAGGGGGTTGACCAGAAGACGGAGGAGACGGCTCCCGGTGTAGAGGGGACTAAGCTCAGCACCACTATCGAGGCTCCCTGAAGTAAGGGTACGCTCTACGCGCGGGGCTAGTATGTAATTGTCGGGCTTGGCTGGGTCGGTCTGATGTACTGTGTATTGCGTCGTGGGATTTCATAGCCTTCCGACCGTGCTTTTTCACACACGGATGCTTGCGTTGGTCTTTCGGCGAGGTTTTTACGACATTTTTGCGTCAGCTACGAAGTTGTCTTTTCAAGTCTTCGCCAATGTGACCAGGTCCTATTGATGTGCCGTTTGCAAAGTGCCCAGATAACTTGACATAGGGTAGGCGATGCCGCACGAGAGGTGAGCTTGGTCTTTGCCAACAACACTGACAACAAGCACATCATCCAAGATCGTGCTTAGACAATTGAACGTGCGGCGTCCCAAAGAGACTGAGTAAGCCTTAATACGGGCTATGCTGCGCCAACTGGGGTTCGACAAGACCGGCTGACTGTGCATAGCATGTGCATGGCAGCCCTCCCGGTAGCTTGCCGCGATGGACTAACCCCGATCGAGGCGGCGTCACATTGGGCACGCCAGCCTGATCGGATAGGGTATTCAGTCGCATGCCACCCACAAGGCTGCCAGAAGGGATGAGAAAATAAAACCAATCTCAGGCAACACATTCGTATCAGGAAGTCTGTGGCAGGAACAACGGAACGGGTTGAGGACAAGATGTCTTCGGTTTTCAGTGGCCCACAGGGGGCGGGTCGATTCGGGATGAAAATGAACCTACCCTGCATTGCCTGAAGGCGACCCCCCCCTTTTTTTCCCGCTTCGCCGTCCCAAATGGCAACGCCAGGCGCTGGGCCGAAGCAAAGAAGCACAGCATCCTGAGCGCACTGTGGATAATTACCTCGGTCTGCCATCGCCAGATCCTCCTGCCACTACCGCGCCCGTGCCGCTGCCGTGTGTATTTCTGTACCAGCGAGCCGTCCGCCCCTGGCCGCCGACCCTCCCCTCTCCCGCGTCGCCTTCATTTTCATGTCCCTCCGTGGTCTCAAGCAGCACCGGCAGGTTTTGCAGTGCTTGCCTCGAGCGACCCGCTGGGCCAATCACGGCTGCCTCGCCTCGCAACGGGGACACTCAGCCGCGGCAGCGATCACGACAGCGGCCTGTTCAGCACCTGGGCCGTTGGCGGGACCACTGACGCGGACGCGGACGCAGACTGCCGACACCACCTGCAGCGCAGCTTCCACCGCCCCGAGCGCTGCTGCTGCTGCTGCGGCGGCGGCCACACGGATCCATACGAGAATGGGTCCTCCTGCCCCGCCCCCTCCATCCTCTTATCAAACCTCCTCCCACCGCATCGACACCTCTTCCCAAAACCCGCTGCAGAGAACCGCGCAAATTGCTCGCCACCTCTCTGGATCCCCTGCGCACGCTCTGGGCCGTCAATTACATTCCAAAGCATCATTGTCCTCATCGTCATCTTCATCCTCATCCTCACCACCGCCCAACATGGCCTCCCCATACAGCCTGCGCAAGGTGGCGGCGCCCTACACCTTGGAGCACCGTGTTTACATCGAGAAGGATGGCGTCCCCGTCTCGCCCTTCCACGACATTCCTCTCTACGCCAACCAGGAGCAGACCATCCTGAACATGGTCGTTGAGATTCCTCGGTGGACCAATGCCAAGCTCGAGGTGCGTATTGCCCGTTCGCAGAGACTGCAAACGCCTACCATATTCTCCCATCTCCCAGAAAAGCTCCCTCTCCGATACTGTGGCACCGTAGAAACTGCTGACAAACCAATCCGCAAACAGATCTCCAAGGAGGAGCTCCTCAACCCCATCAAGCAGGACATCAAGAAGGGCAAGCTCCGCTACGTCCGCAACTGCTTCCCCCACAAGGGCTACCTGTGGAACTACGGTGCCTTCCCCCAGGTAAGAACGCAAGAGTCATGTCCGTCTGTGCTGTCGCTGACTCAAACCCCATAGACCTGGGAGGATCCCAATGTTGTCCACCCCGAGACTAAGGCCAAGGGCGACAACGACCCTCTTGACGTCTGCGAGATCGGTGAGCTGGTCGGCTACACTGGTCAGATCAAGCAGGTCAAGGTTCTCGGAGTTATGGCTCTGCTTGACGAGGACGAGACGGACTGGAAGGTCATCGTTATTGACGTGAACGATCCGCTCGCTGCCAAGCTCAACGACATCGAGGACGTCGAGCGCCACCTCCCAGGTCTCCTGCGTGCTACCAACGAATGGTTCCGCATCTACAAGATTCCCGATGGCAAGCCCGAGAACCAGTTCGCTTTCACTGGAGAATGCAAGAACAAGAGGTAAGTTCCTGTTACGAGGTACAGGCTCCAGTCAAAGACTGACAGTTCATTCTAGCTACGCCATGGACGTCGTCCGTGAGTGCGCCGAGGCCTGGGACCGCTTGATGACCGGCAAGACCCCGGCTGGCAGCGTTTCTACGTGAGTACCACTACAAACTCGCCCGCATTGACAAATTCCTGACACTTTGCCAGCGCCAACACCACTGTTGCGAACTCCACGCACCGCCTGTCTCCGGATCAGCTGCCGCCCCTGCCTCCCCACCAGGAGCTCCCCCCGGCCAAGATTGACAGCTCCATCGACAAGTGGTTCTTCATCAGCGGTGCCTCCGCTTAGAGGGAGAAGGAAGGCCCGCCTCAGCAGGCCCCGCGACAGCCGGGCTCCCGTCGGGAGGGCTCGCGACGGGAGGGCTCGCGACGATCAGGGAGCCTGGAGGTTATACACGAGTTACACGAGTAGGCAAAATATTAGGCTGCGAGGACAAAGCGGTCTCATGGATAATACACAAGTATTCTCCGACAGCGGTCTCATGGACAATATACAAGTATTCTCGCGTCGTGCCACAATATCGTACACGTCCGCCGTATTCTGGACCACCTCGTACAATCCCGCTCCGTGAAACGCCGTCAATGCATATGTACAGACAATGATATGGGTATCCTCAATCCGAGAGATCTGCTGCCTTTTGCAGCTGGCGGGAGTGACGGTCAACCTCTTCGACGAGACCCTTGATGTTGATCTTGCCGCAGTTGAAGCTCATTTCCTTGCCGTCCTCTGCTGCCTATTAGCGTCTGGCCTCGCAACCGTGGCACGAGATCCAACATACTGAATTTGACTTTTACGGAGCTCGGCTCTGTCGAATTTCGGGGCAATAGGGTTGTGCTGATGGCGGTGCCGGAGGATCGGGCATTTGGAGGTAGGAAGGTGAGGAACAGGCGCGCGGGTTTGGCGCAAGCCGAGAAGGGGTTGAACCGGGCCGTGACCTCAGTCATGAATTTGGTGATCATGGCGGCGACAACAGCGCAGCGCGCGAGGATGTCAATGGGCCGATTGAGGTGGTTTGCCTGGGAGTGCTCCAGGTCGCTGAACTTTTGGATGTCGCCTCATGGGGCTGCGGCACCAGCCAAAAATAAAGGTCACGTGCGCTGCTCCTCGCGGCCCAGGCGCCTGGTGGGCTAAGAAAATATCCCACTGCGGACCGCCTCGCACTCTCTTTTGCTTCCTGCAAGCATCGTCCTCTAAACAACGCCGCGCTTCCATGCTTCCAAACAGAGAAACCTGCGCAAGCAGGCATCTCGAGCCCTTCTTCTTTTCTGCCTTGCAGTTGAGAGAAGGGTACCTCCTTTGCATGTGAGAAATTCGGAGTAACTCTTCACCGCGCTCGCGACGCTCTTTTGTCGTCTTGGCCTTCGGGACTGGCTGGCAAGGGAGCTCGTGGGAAGGCCACCGCAGTCGCTTGCTTGCATGCGAGAGGACGGGTCTGCCCGTGAGGGCTCGGCGTCACTCGACGCCAGCAATATGGCATCAGAAATAGCAGGGTCCTCCGCGAGGGGGATACCCTATGGGAAGCCGTTGCGGAGATTGTGTTTTGACACTTGAGTGCGATGCGTGGCGTGGCGGAAGCCATGATTCGATTCCGATTATTCTGTTTAGAGGACGATGCTTCAATCTTTCTTCGGTGAGTGTTGCATCCTGGTGGGTGAGGATAATACTAACGGGCGCTCCTCCGATATGGAGAGGGGCTTCTAGGGCGGCGGGAGGGGAGGAGTGGACTGGATGAAACGGCGAAGGGCTTGAGGGTGGCAATGGTTTTGGAGTGGTTAGGAGAAAGAGCACGGTTATTTACAACAATATGACTTTTCATGGCCCAGATGCATCTCAATCGTCCCAGTGCTGTTGGGTTCCCGGCTCGATGCTCCATGAGTCACAGCCCCCGGCAAAATGTTTGCATTGCCAGACGGCGCATGCCAAGAAGGAATATGTTATGCCGTTGAGCTTGCAAAGCTTCCAATTCAATCAGTCCCCGGCAGTCGTAAGAGCCTTGAGAAACCGAACAATGCAGCTACCGATTGTTCCTCCATGATCAGTGCTGCTGAAGCTTGAGCTTCTCTTACAGTGGGGCCAATCAGAAGCCGCTGGGCCTGATACCTCTCCAGCCACTGAGGGACGTCACCAGCCCCAGCGGCACGGCTGTCTCAACTTGGCCTCATCATTCGGCCAAAAACAGCATTTCGTCACTGCAACATACACGGTATCACACGTCGTGCCCTTACGCCGACGGAGTCGGCCAAATACGCCCTCAATGTCTCTGGAGGGATTGCAAGAGCGCCTGACGGCTCTGCAAGAAACGACGTCGCAGCTCAGGGAACTGATCGATCGACTCGCGACTCTCAAATTTCAGCCTGGCTCGGTCCCCTACGACACCGACGAGGAGTGCAGCTTGAGCGGCGAGCTCAGCGCCGAGATCGGGCAGCTTCTGAGAAACGGCTTGGAAGAGCGGGAGCTGCTGCAGGAAGAGTTGAAATACGTGCGACCAGAAGGGCACGACAAGACGAGGGTGCAGGATGGGGTGGACAGAGTGGGCAGCGAACTGGCCAGGTACGGTTTCTGGTAGAGATGTGAATTGACCGGGCCAGTATATTGACAAGTGTGCAGTCACCGAGGAGCTTTCCGAAAAGCACGGCTTGCGGCAAAGAAGAGCCTCGAGGAGGCACAACGGCAAGAAGTGGCGTTGCTCATACGATCCTTTTCGCGTCCTGCCGCCGACGCGACGTCTCCTACGCTCGCAAATGACGAGGTTTCCGAGCCGATACCCTCCCGTCAAGTGCGGTTCACACAACAACGCCAGCACCAGCAGTCGAGTCTCTCTGAAGAAGACCAGCAAACAGTCGGCGCAAGCAGCAACGTCACCAACGCGCTACGGCGGACGCACGACCTCATAGCCACGGAGCTTTCGCGCAGCGAGTTTGCGCACCAGACGCTGACGGAGTCGTCTGCGGCGTTGAAGCAGCTCAACGAGTCGTATACGTCGCTTGACTCTATGCTCGCGAGCTCGAGAGACTTATTGGGCACGCTGCTGCGCTCGCAGAAGAGCGATACCTGGTACCTTCAGACCACGTTCTACATGCTCCTGGTGACGGGGGCTTGGCTCGTGTTCCGGAGGATTCTCTACGGGCCGACGTGGTGGCTGGTCTGGCTGCCGATGCGGCTGCTCTTCGGGATCGGGACGAAGGCTGGCAACGCGGTCATGCAGGGAAGAGGCGGTGTCGGCGAATCTGATGAGGCGCATCTAGGGGGTACAGGGGGCGGCATTCCCGTTGAAGGCTTGCCAAACGACGATCTGCCGGCCGCTCAGGTGGGACAGGAGACGGGGAGTCCCTCGCAGGTTGGCGATTCGGACTCCATAATTGACCAAGTAAGCAAGGCTATAGATGCTGCAAATGAGGCGGCTGCGTCGCAGGCGCCCGATGGCGAGACAGAGGGAAGCGAGCAGGAAGGGAACTCTAAGAAGAGGATGTGGGAGGAGACACAGGGCGTGGTCGGCGACGGCCCCAGTAGAGACGAGCTGTAGGACCAGTAGACAATTCACCTTCATCTTATATCGTCATACGGATCTGAACATTCTTGATGATTGACAGGGGACATGGCTTTCTATTACCCTGACGCTTGAATGTTATCTATCATACGAACGGCTCGTCAGGACCGGTCCGGCGCAATGCGAGGGACATCACTGATCCATGGAAGGCCCAGCTTCTTCATCTCGACGGCCAGTTGAAACAGGTAGTCGAGACTTTGAGTCAACGTTAGCATGCGCCTGCCTGGTGGGTACTGTTTGCTTGCTCACCTCTCACACTGCGTCTTGGCCTTGTGGACATTGTCGCCCCAGACGTAGACTCCATGCCTCCTCACGAGCACCGCGTACGTATCTGGGTACTCATCCATGGCGGCCTCGAGAAACTCAGTCAGGTCCTCCTCATGCGGCGTGTTCTCGATGACGGGGATGCGCAGGGTGTCATGGTAGCCGAGGTTGCCCTGCTTCTTAAAGCCCTTGCCGAAGCCCTTGATCTGCTCTATGTTGTTGATCTCAAAGACCTTGCTGTTTCCCTGCGATTGCTCGAGCAGCAGGGTGACGAGGACAGCCCACTGCGAGTGGGTGTGGATGCAGCAGCCAGCGCCGCGGCGGGTGAAGGCCGCGAGGAAGAGCGGCGTGCACTGCGACGGCTTGTAGCAGGGCGGGGAGCGCAGGTAGGTGCGCTGCTGTAGGGAGGCATGCTGAGCGGCCAGGGAGAGGACGTAGATGTCGGTGGCCTTCATGAGTTCCTTCTGGACGCCCGATGGGGCGATGTAGACGAGGTCACTGCGCGAGGATGAGCATTTCGATGAGAGACTAATGAGGGAATGAAGGAAAGCAAGAAAGAGAGAACAAGCTGCTTACTCGTCTCGAATGGAACATCCACCGCCTGTGCCAGTGACCCAGCCGAGTGTCCAGAATTTGGCGCAGAGGGAGGGGATGAGGTTGGCTGGGTGGTCAGGATCGGACGAGGTGATGAGCTGGTCGGGGTGGCCATCGAGACGCGGTCGCTTGCCTTCGGGCTCTGCGGTGGCTGCCATTGCTGCCGTAGCTGTGTTCAGCACTCTTAGTATCCCCTTGAGATCGAGGGTAAAGTCGTCGTTCTTTTCGAGGTGTCGTTGCGAGTGACTTGACGGCGCGGAAAGCTTGCAAGCAGGGTGGGGCTGGGCTAACACTGTCGCAAAGCACGTCAAGGCGGGAGGGGAGGATGATGGCATTTCACACGATTCAAGCATTACTTCCCTCTACGGTCTTCGGCGCATCTCGACCCATCTCACCCAGCCAACGGCTTCTGCTCTCCATGAAAATATCTCTCTCGTACGCTTCCCGGCTCATTCCCCGGCTGGCTCCGCAGACATTCTCTCTGGCTCCGAATCCCATGTACGGGAAGCATCGACGTCCACCCAGGGTCCAGAGGGGAGGCTTCACTCCCGTAATCCCTCCACACCTTCACGGTGACCATTTCCGGCGTCGCCCAGACAGAGAAGTCTGTCAAGCAAAACACGCAGTGACCGAACCTCTCGCATCCCATTCCCTCGTTATTATCGTAGTTGAAAGCCGCATCCACGACGTCACGCAGCGTCTCTCCCCTCGCCTGTGGGAGAACCCCCCAAGCTACACACTGGTGCGTGTGTAGTTTTTCTGTTTCACTGAAACCTCCGTACGCATAGCCCTGGTGGCAACAGGCTGCGATCTTGCCCAACATGTCCCGCACCACGGGCCCGCGGTGCTGGAAAAAGCTACGTACGACCTGCCTCAGGTAACGCCCGCGGACGACCTTGCAGTAGTCACCTCGCGTGACTATGGCGGTGTGCAGCAGGAAACGCCCAGATATATAGACAGGATCCTCAAACGTTGGCATCATAAGCTTTTCCAGATATTTCTTGTGTGCCCTGTCAAGGTGCCCGTGCTGCCTCATGATTCGCGCGTACTTGAGTGTGAGCTGGACGTGGCGATGCTCAGGGAAGAGAGGGCGCTTCTTGCATCTTGCGTCGCGAGCCAACTCCCGTGATGTTTCCTGTTCATAGGGGCAGTCAGGGAGTCTCGAGCCGCGGCTCAAAGGGAGATCCCTAACTTCGACAGGGTGAAGCTTCACGCAGTGCATGCAAGTCCAGCGGTCGGGAAAGCGGCGAGCCCGGTCGGATAAGTATTGCAGGCGCTCCGACAAGAGGGGATTCCACCAGACATCTTGGTATGAGCTTGTGCGCGGGTCGGCATGGACCTGGACCTGGACCTGGCCAGCCGAGACGAGGATGCGTCGCAAAGCGCTGCAGCTTTGGGAGAGAAATATCCGGCTGCAAAGGGGGAGATGATCCGAGATGACCAAGAGGAGCTCGACAGGCAGTTCAAGAATGGGGCAGCGCCCTTTGGGGCTCTTTCTGACAAGCCTGGTTCCCTGCGAAAGGCGCTGCGCTCCCTTTTTGAGCCTCGCAAGCCAGCGAACGGACGGTGAGCTGTCACTGGTGCTGCACATGTTGCAGGAGTTTAGGAAGCAAGTCGGCATTCACAACTTTGAATTAGGAATCCTGGTTTCTGCTTCAAGAGCCAAGGCAGCCTGCATGGGATACTTGTGTAGATATACACACACGAAGCCTCCGGGCTCCATCGTTAGACGTCGCATGGCTCGCCTTATGACTTACTTTAGGCCATTGCACGAGAAATAACTTTTGCTGGCATATGTCCCAAGCTCTGCCATCAACGCTTAGCGCAACTGTTTTTTTTTTGTGGCAGCTGTGGTGCCTTGACATGCGAATAGGTGCAGCTTTGCCCGCCTCGCTTGCTTGTTCTCGCTTAATAATTTGGTGGACAGTCGAGGAGCTTCGGGAAGCCATGGCTGGTGGGAAGAAAGTGTGTTTAGCCTTCTCTCGCTCCGATAGTCAACCTAGATCACTTTCTTCTCCCTCTAGCTCTCATCTGCATTCACTTTTATTCCGCCGGGGGGTTCGGGATTTGGCACCCGAGCACTCGCATAGATACGAAGACAACTCTTTGGTCTGTGTTCCAAGACGGGTTACTGATGACCATATCGTGGCGGGCTTCATGCTTTTGAGGCCAAGGGGGGCGCAACCTCCACAGAGTGTAAGTAATAGCCACATAAGTTGTCGTGCGAAAGCAGACTTTCCTGGCTGACTTATTGCCCCGACGGCCCCCCGCTGAAGAACCCAAAAGCGTAACCCATCAGAGGCACGACGATATGGCTGCACAGCTGCAGGTTCAGCAGACAATATTCGAGACCAAGCCGCCACGTCTGCGCACGGATTTCAACGCTCAGCTGGACGTTCTGCGCGCAGGATTTAACGCGCAGCGGGACGCCTGGGCGAACCCAAGGAGGAGGTTTGGCCCCCCAGCTGGATGGAAGACAAGGAGAGAGAAAGGGGCAATTGCAGGTCTAAATTTTTTACTGCGCCGGGTGGCTACCTACCTACCCATTCATACGCCCAGCGAGGCATTGCAACTAAGGTACCTTATGTTTTTGCATATACTACCACGCTCTGACTTCCAGGGTAGTTATATTAGCAAGACCTGCCTGCACGGGGGCTTTCCACTATAATTACATGCTGCTACGATGCGAGCATGCAACCCTGCCCAAGTACAAATGTAATTTGTGACGCATTGTCACGAGCCGATGCAGGTAGAGTCCACGTCACGGCGCTCTCAGAGTGGCGAGAGCAGCTTGGTGATGCTCCACGGAAGTCGCGTGCTGTAGACAATGCCTCATAAGGTACGGATAATTACGAACTGCATTGGCTGGAATGCGCGGCGCGCAACGGCCGCGCATCCTCGCCTCCCACGACGTCGCCAACAAAGACAAAAACAAAAGGGGCGGAATTCCTGGTCGCTGTTGTTGCCTCGCATGGGCAGCGGTGGCTGAGACTGAGTTTGGACAGCTGCTGCTCAGCCCCCTGGACCGCCCATGCGGTGGAGCAGCGGAAGAGAAAACGGTTGGGCCCGGCGAGCAGCCGATCAAGGGCAAGCCAGGGGCATCCAGGTCGCGGGCGTCGTCCGCAGTGGCGCCAACACGAGCTCTGAGCTTGGCTGGCGAATTGCAAAGGGGGGGCCGCGGCTCCAGCGCGACTCCATGGCCTCCATCGCCACGCGACCGTTCCATGACACACGATAGCTGCTCCGGTCCGTCATCGAAGAAGACCAGCACGAGATTGCAGGCAGGCGAGCAAATGAAAAGGAAAAGAAAAACCATCCAAGTTTGGGCAGCTCGTAAGCCGTAATTATCGCGCGAATCGTGGCACCGCGCCCCGTGCAATTTGCCGTTCCCCAGACGCCATGCTAGGCATTCGATCTGCATCGGCGATCCGCAGCGCGCCCAGCTATTCTCAGACAGACACGAGAAGGGGGGCCAGTCGTGCCATGACCGCAACAAACATGGCATTCGTTGTCGCCTCCACCCGTCCCGTGTCAGGCGTGAAAAACATTCGCCCATGACATGCCATCCCTGCTGCCCTGCCCGAGCCGAAGCCGCCCACTGCCGTCCATTGGCCTGACCCCTGCCTTGCTCCCTTCATAAAAGAGACGCGACCCGCCGCCTGCTCGTGTACGGCCCTCTCCCCTTCTCCCAACCCGTAACTTTGTTCTCTCGCTCTCGCATTGCGTTCCCCAGTCACTCGCTACTGTAATTGCTTCCAAGACTCTGTAAACCTTTGTAATACCACCACCCGGTTCGACAACATGCGTTTCTCCGCCCTCGTCCTCACTGGCGCCCTCGCCATGGCCGCTGCCCAGAGCAGCGCTGCCGCGCCCTCGGCATCCCTCACCCCGGAGCAGCAGCAGCAGTCTGCCTGCCTCAAGAACTGCAAGAGTGGCGACGTCAACTGCCAGGCCCACTGCGTCGGTGTACGTTGCGCTGCGAGTCCAGGCCAGGTCCACGACGCGGGTTGCTAATCTTTGTTGCCGAGCAGGTCCCCAGCCCCAACGGCAGCCAGGTCGACGACACCACCGCCTGCTCCATGAAGTGCTCCCAGGGCGACAGCGGCCCGGCCGCCACCAAGGCGTACGGCGAGTGCCTGGCTGAGTGCCGAAAGCAGCACTTCCTCGCCTCCGACGGCACCCCCCAGCCCACTGGCAGCTCCGGCTCCGGCTCCTCGGCCGCCGCCCCGTCCGGCAGTGCTGCCACCAACGTCGCCGCCGTCACTGACGCCTCCGGCACCATCTCGGCCGGCCCCGCCGCGACCTCGCTGGTGGCTAGCCTCTCCTCGGCCGTCACCTCGGCCGTTGCCAGCATCTCCTCGGCCGTCGAGAGCGCCAAGAGCTCTGCCTCCGCCGCCGCCTCCGGCGCCAGCTCCAGCGCCTCTGCTTCCTCCTCCAAGGGCCTGGCACCCGCTGCTACCGCCGCCCCCGCTGCTGTCCTCGGCCTCGTCGCTGCTGTCCTGGCTCTGTAGATACCCTCATGCTCTTTGAGGAGAGTTGTGGAGCCGGACCGCGGATGAGCGTCGGATTGGACATAATGACGCGCGTGTTCTCTATTACATATGGACCTGAACCAGGTACGGGGTCACGTCAGGGAATGGGTGGGAGGAAAGGATGATTGGATAAGATTGGGATGGAGATAATTGGGTCTTTTGAAAACATTACTGAACCAATTCTGTTTCTGTCTATCTGGCGGTCCAACTACATTGCTCATGTGACCGTTCATGCCGATGTGCATGCTTGCGACGTAAATTATATCCGCGACTCGGCCCACAGTGATCCCGTCGAACCCCCCTAGACGCTCTCCTAGGACTAACAGATACGGAGCCCGCATCCTCTGTCATGCACGGGTGCCATGCCGTCGAAGCAATCATGTCTCGTTCCGTCAATCTAAGAACATGAGCTCAGGCAGTACTCCGTATGCGTCGTCACAATGCTGGGTCAAGGGTTGTAACGAGATATGGACACAAGAAACCGTGATGGCACGCTTGAACTATAGCCTGGAGGACGAGCCGCCGCGCTGCCGATCTGTCGATCTGCCGACAGAGACGGGGCCGAGCACGATGCACTGGAATTGGCAATCCAAGCGGCGGTCAACGGCATATTGGTGATGGCGTGTAACGATGACCAGTGGTTGCCGGCAAGGGAATCGGGAGTAAATCACAGCCACGAATAGGTAGTGCCAGTGTTTTTCATCACGCAACCTTGTCCCCTTTACGGGTATTCCCTTTAGGGGGGTTTTTGGAACAGAATTTTCGACTTCCTTTTGCCATTTTGGCATGATTCATATGAGCTAGCCCTTGAACACTGCGAATGTAGAATCTTGCAGCAGTGATACTAGTACAGCTTGGACCAAAGCAAGGGGCTGTCAACGTCCAATCTCATTCGCGTTTCTCTCAACGTCCAACCTTATTCGCATCCCTTCTCCCCCCCCCTTAAACACATACCCGAGCATTTTGAGAGGCTAGTCTATTGCAGGGTCGGCATGTGCACGGCAGCCTTCTTGGCCACGGCGTCGGCGCCCTGCCACAGGGCCGTCACGGTCTTGAGCTGCGTGTAGAAGTTGACGCCGGGTCGTCCGTAGAACGTGTTGGCGCCGCCGCCCGCGATGCTCTTCTTGTTTCCGGTGAAGGAGAACATGGGCAGCGGGACGGGGATGGGCACGTTGATGCCGACCTGGCCGGACTGGATGTTGCGGCGGAAGGTCTCGGCCGTGGGGCCCGAGCGCGTGAAGATGGCCACGCCGTTGCCGTACTCGTTGGCGTTGATGAGCTCGATGGCATCGTCGATGGTCTCGACGTTGAGGCACACGAGGACGGGGCCGAAAATCTCCTGCTTGTAGCACGTCATGTCGGGCGTCACGTTGGAGATGATGGTGGGGCCGATGAAGTTGCCGTTGGGATACTTCTCGGACTTGAAGCCGCGGCCGTCGAGCAGGATCGTAGCGCCCTCCTTCTCGGCGCTGTCGATGAGGCCCTCGATGCGCTGCTTGCTCTCGGGCGAGATGACGGGGCCCAGGTCGGCGCCCTCCTCGAAGCCGCCGTCGACCTTGAGCTCGCGAGCGTGCTCGGCCACCTCGGACAGCCACTCCTTGGTCTCACCGACCATGACCAGGGTGCTCAGGGCCATGCAGCGCTGGCCGGCCGCGCCGAAGGCGGCGCCGACGACGCTGTTGATGAAGTGGTTCTTGTTGCAGTCGGGCAGCACGGCGGCGTGGTTCTTGGCACCCAAGTTGGCCTGGACTCGCTTGCCGTTGGCCGAGCCGCGGCTGAAGATGTACTCGCCAGCCTTGTTGCCGCCGACGAAGCTGATGGCCTTGATGGCCGGCTCGTCCAGGATGAAGTCGACGGTGCGGTGGGCGCCGTGGATGATGTTGACGACGCCCTCGGGGAAGCCGGCCTTTTGGACCAGCTCGGCGAGGATCATGGCAGCGCCGGGGTCGCGCTCGGAGGGCTTCAGGATGAGCGTGTTACCGGTGATGGTGGCGATGGGGATGCACCAGAGGGGGATCATGGCGGGGAAGTCTAGGCGTGTAAGTCACTCGACGGAGCACAACAGGACGCCACGGGCATCAGAATCGACTCACTGAACGGGCAGATGGCGGCAACGACACCAAGAGGCTCGCGGTAGGTCCGCGTCTCCATGTCCTTGGCCACCTCGAGCACCTCGCCCTTGAGCAGCTCGGGGGCGGCGATGGCGGCCTCGGCGACCTGCAGGCCGCGCAAGACGTCGCCCTTGGCGTCGGCGAACGTCTTGCCCTGCTCGAGGGTAATGCTGGCGGCCAGGCGGTCCCAGTTCTCGCGGATCAGCTGGACGAAGCGGAACATGACCTGCTGGCGGGCCAGGACGGTGGTCTGCCGCCACGACTCAAAGGCCTTCTCGGCGCTGGCGACGGCGGCGCGCATCTCCTCGTCGGTCATCTGCGGCACGCGCGTGACGAGGTGGTTGGTGGCCGGGTCGGGCAGGTCGATGAACTTGTCCGTCTTGGACTGGACGAACTTGTTGTCGATGAAGTAGGGCGTGTTCTCGACCGTCTCGATCTTCTCGTGCGTCGTGGGGTAGCTGGTGGCCGTCGAGGCCATGGCGGCCACGGGCTTGAGCTGCTGGGCCGTGGCGTGGATGCGCCGGGCGGCGACCGACGACGGGCTGTTGGAGACCATCTTGGACGCGGCGAGCGTCGAGCGCGGAGCGGCCGAGGTGGCGGGCGAGCGGCTGGCGCTGGCGCTGGCAGAGACGCTTCGCGATATGAGCCGACGCATGGTGACGACAAGACTGGCGTGTCAGACACGGACTTGAGCTTGACGTACTGGGGCTGGCTTGATGGGTTTGCAGCGGCGACGTTTCTGCGACGCCGTCGACGATATTCGCCTCTTATGAGGAGCGGCTACGGACGGGTGTGGAGAGGGGCTTTGCTTGGGGAAGCTGGGGTGTGGGGGGAGGCAAAAGCGCTCCATCCTCGCCCATGACCAATCAAGGCGGCCGCGGGCACCGCTGAGCCGATGCCGCCGCATGCCGTCAATGCCGACGGGCTGCCGACGCCCTCTGGCGTTACCTAACTCTTAGACCTTTGCATTAGACCTCCCATCCCATCCTGCCTCGGAACTGCGACTCGAATTCCTTGACTGGCTGCTACATGCTTCCGCGACATCGCGAACCGCGGTCGACGAGTCATAGCGCAACCCTCGTTACCAAACTCTTAGACCTTTGCATTAGACCGCAGTATTGCCTACTGCCCACGGCTTACCATTGTGGCATACGCAGCGAGTACTCAATACTTGTTCCAGTTACCGACCAAATATTGCGACATCACGATAGCGGAATCAACGCGCCGTACCGCGCTTGTCTTGAATGCAAATCGTTCCGGGTCCATTCAGGCCCTGGCCTGCTTATGATTACACGCATACATGTTTGATTCGCCCTTCCAAATTCAATGCGCCGTGCTGCGTCGACCCAGGCCACTTCAAAAGACGTTCCGTGCTTACACCCTGGCCCAACGAGCAATTTGGCTCCAGGCGACTTTTAGCAGTCATATTCCTTTATTGCATCTTCTGCCTTGCCATGATTTCCTCCAAATCTTCAAATTGACGGTCCCCCGTGCCCGTAGGCAGTGACTCTGCAACCTCATCTTGCTTTCGGCGTGAGCGCCGCTCCGACGCCTTATACGCGACGTTCAACGCCTACGAGCTGCTGCGGGTGGTGCGCTTGTTGAGCTCAGCCTTGGCCTTCTCGGCTCCGGTCGCAGTAGCGTCCGCTGCCTTGTCCGCGGCCTCCTTGACCTTGTCCGAGGCGTCCTTGGCCTTGGCCTTGACATCCACCGCAGCCTTCTGGACGGCGGGTGAAGAGCCACCGAGACCAACCAGACCGGCCACGACGGCAATCAGCGTCACCACGACAGCAACGATGCCGCCGGCGGCCTCGGGCACAAACTTGATGGCCTCAATGGGGTCCTTCTGGGCAATCGTGAGGAATAGGTTGAGCTTCTCCTTGACGTACAAGACTGGGTCGTCGAGGAACACCAGGTCCGAGGGAGACTTGGGCTTGTCCTCAGGCTTGGGCTTGTCAGCCTCGGCCAGTGCCTGCTCGACGGCGTGCTTCGGCTTGAACGTCTCGGCAGCCAGCTTGTCGGCATCCTCGATCGAGTGGCCGATGTAGATGTTGTTGAAAGAGATATCGCTCTGCATGGTCCAGATCTCGAAGCCAATGGCGCCCATGGGCTCCAGGTTGGCGGGGTGCTTGTCCTCGAAGAAGCCGGGGTTCTTGATCTTGCGGGGCGCCCAAGGACCCTTGTATGCCGGGTTGTCAATGTAAGGCGCGGTCCACTGGCCCTTGTACTCGGGGTTCTTCTTCATGGGCTTGGTCCACGGGCCACAGCCAGAGGCGTCGCCGCACTTGGGGTTGGGGACAGTGGGCGCGATCCAGTCACCATCCTCCTCGTCATCCCAGTCCTCGGGCTTCTGTGCTTCGGGATCGGGGATGGTGCTGGGCTCGTTCTCGAGCCAGTCCTCAGGCATGGTGGCCTCCTCGTCGACAATCTCAAATGGCGCGTCCTCGTCCCAGTCCTCGGGCTTGGTAGCCTCGGGGTCAGGAATGCGAGCCTGGTCGACCCAGTCCTCAGGCTTGGTGTCCTTGGGGTCGTCGATCTCAGCCGGGGGGTTGATGGCCGGGGAGAAGTCCTCGAGGAGAGAGCCGGTCTTGACCTCCTCACCGTTCTGCCTGATGGCATAGGTGTTGTTGGGGTGCACGATGAGGGTGTAGAGCTCGGTGGTCTTGACAATCTTGGCCGTGGGAGGAGACGACAGGTGCTTCTCTTCATACTCGCCCGTCTTGGGGTTCTTGTGGTTGATGATGAAGTGCACCTTGTTGGTGTGACCGCACTTGTCGGGACCGAACATGATGACATAGGGCGTCTTGTTGCCAAACTCCTCCTGGTGGAGAGCCTTGTTGTCGCGCAGCAGCTTCATGTAGGCGCCACCGCACTCGAGACCCTCTGGAAGAATACTGTGTCAGCCGCGTGTCGCCAATGCTTCGAGATACTTGGGGGGAGTGCTCACTCTGAAGCTTGACCTCGTACTGGACAACAAGAGTCTTGCCCTTGTTGTCGATCTTCTTGGGGAACTTGGCCGAGATGGCGTGGTGAGCAGCTGGGTTCTTGACGACGAGGCCCTTGTCGCCGTGCATGCCCTTGTAAACCGTGGGCTCTTCGACGGCCCATTCGCCGACATAAGCCCACTCTTCCTCGTCCTTGCCAGTGCCCTCCATGTCCTTCTTAGCGTGAGAGGGCTTCCATCGCTCGTCCCAGTCGTCGGTGAACTGCTCGAGGAAGGGGGCCTTCAAGGTGGTGGGCTGATGGGAGCGTCTTGGTTAGCACTGGTTGGGGTGCCACGCCAGATTGCCAGACTGGCGCCAGCAGAACAGGCGCAAGGAGCAAGGACTCACAGTAAAGGTCGGGAGCTCAGGGACTACAGGTGACTCCTGGGCAGCATCCTCAGCGTGGGCGGCTCCCGCGAGGAAGGCAGCCGACGCCACGGCCGCGACAGCGTTGAACTTCATTGTGAATGGAGCTGGGTTCGGTCAAGAAACGGAAAAACCGAGCGCACAGCGCAGGTGCACGAGATGCAGAAAGGAAGACAAGAAGCCAATGGGTTTATTCCCAGGGCGTGCTCGAACAGGATCGAGGTGAAGAGGGAAGAGTCGTGGTCGGCGACTGGTGCTTCTCAGAGAAGTTAAAGCCACGAGCGAAGTTAGTTGGCGGGCCTTGAGGACACGTAGAAGCTACGAGAGCGCCTCAGGCCAGGGTCCAGAGCTTGGGGGTCCCAGCCTTCCTGCCAATGCGGGGGTGGTCGAAACCACAAAGCTACCTTACCTGTACAAGTACCTTACCTTCCCTTGCGCCTGGGAGGTACAGTACTTGCTGTGGGCCATGGATTTGAATGCCCCCAGTGCCCAAGCGGCAGGTACCTGTGGCCGCTAGTACGCCATGGGCTGGAGCTGGAACTGTCTAGAAACCAGCGAGGACCGACGCATCGCAGTAAATCAATTTGTTGCATCTTCTCGACATGAGCACGCGTCGCTTGGTCTTCCTGCATGGAATACAAATGCACGGACTCCATACAATGCAATGACTGGTAGGACACTCGCGCAGCCGCCGTTTGCTCTCCAGAAGAAGCACCGCGAAAGTCGTGCGGTGAATCGAGGCCACGGGCGCGGGCGCGGGCATCCGATTCCATTCCAGCATCGTTCACCGAGCCGTTGCAACACGTGCGCCGCCCTTTGTCGAGGCACGACGAAACCAAGATGCCACCTTGCCAATTCCGAGGTCCTGAGGGCCCACCCTCACGATGCTACAGATATGCCTGTCTTGGCGACGATATGCCAGTCCTGCCATGTTTCACTTCGGCGGTATTTCCCGCAAGCCAACGTAGGTAGGTAGGGAAGTAAGGAAGCTTGACACCTTAAGTACTGTCCGCACGCAAGTAGGCGGGCCGTGGATGCAGGAACCCATTGTCGTCTATTGTGCCCGACCCCATCGGAGGTTGGGTGGGTACGGAGTATTCCGTACTCGTACCTCAGTCGATAACAAACACACCGTGCGTCAGAGATAGTAGATGCTCAGTCGAATGTCTCTTGCAGCGGCTCGGCAATGCAGAGTGCTCCAGTATAACAGAAAGCAGAACTCGCCGACGCCGTCTCGCCCATTGACAAAGATATCCAAGTCTCCGCGGCACCGTTTACTCTTGCAACAAATCTCTGGCGGAGCCACGGTCAAACCCAAAGATTCCCCCGTCCGCAATTAATGTATAACGACTTCCCTATCATCGGCATCGCTGATGCAAGGGATAAGGGTCACAGTGACTCGGCGTCTTGCGACAAGAAGTGTAGCTTTTTGCACACGATCGCCACGAGAAACGTTATGTCAATTGAGCCATGACTCTTTATGATCCCGAGTGTGCGGCGTGTCATCGTACAGTATTTCCTCTGTTCCTTCTCATTTTAGGGTCCTCAGTGCCAACTCCGCCCGATGCCCGTCTGCTCAAACCCAAACGACGCCGTGTTCGATGAAATGACTTATTTACTGAAGGAATGAACGCCTAGCGCAGGCAAGCTCATCAACTATTTTGGCCGTGACACCTTTGCGATCATAAGCGAACGGGGATTTTGCCCGCCTCATTATCAATTACGTTGACGGCGGAACCTGCATGAATCCCGCGTAGTAGTCATCCAACCACCGTGCAGCGTCAACTCCGGAGTCGTCCACGTTGGAGTCCCAACGTCCCACGGATCCAACGTAGCCGTCCGGACGCACATTGACGATGGCGACGTCGCCCGGCTCGAGGGTGCCCAGCCACTTGTCGGTGCAGAGCTGGCCCCTCGTGTCTTGCTCGGGAATGTCGTCAAGATAGATTGTCCAGCGGCTGTCCTGGAGCATGGCTGGGAGGTCCGAGATTTCCATTTCGGCCTTGGCCATTGTTGCTGGTTCTCGGGTTAGCACTGCGACGAGATCTTGGGCTCCAGGGGTACTTACTGATGAGAGCAAACGTAAACAGGTGGCTGACGGCTGTGTATCGCTCGGGGCGGATGTATACATCTTCAGCCGACCCCTGCCTCGGTTGTGCGGCATAGGAAGCGCTTGCAGCCGCGGATAGTTGGCTCACAAAAGATTCCTGGGCCGCGATTGCACGGCAAAAGGTCGCCAGGAAAGGTGCCGCTTGCTGCACGTCCCACATGAGCAAGAAGATGCGGAACTGTCCCAGCATGGGAATATCCAGCTGCACATCCACCGGGTTGGAGTCAATGTAGCGTGTAACCTTGGCCGGCGGCAACAGACATCCTGGCCTGGCGTCGCCACCCGCAAAGGCAATGCCCGCGGCCTCGTCTTTGTTGAGCGGGCTGGCCCCGTATTCGGCTCCTATTCCCGAGATGAAACGGACATTGGCCTTGAAGTTCTGGGCCAGAGCCACTGCGTCTCCTCCGGCGATCTGGTTGGCGTGCTCGTAGTCGAAGTTGACCAGATCCAGGGCAATCTTCCGTCGCTCCTCCTCGTAGCTCTCGAGGAAGTTGGGCTTGACCAGACCGCGAACAGCCAGGTTGAGCTTCCACGAAAGGTTCCATGAATCATGCATGGATGTGTTCATGCCTTGTGCTGCCTTGGGGGAGTGCGTGTGGCTGGCGTCACCGGAAAGGAAAACTCGGGTCTTGGCATCCGCGAAGCGGCTTGCCACGCGCTGGCCGACCTGGTAGCGCCCAAACCACTCGATGTACTTCCAATCGACGCTGAAGGGCGCCATGATCTTCCTCGCCTGCTGCATGACAAAGTTCTGGCCCAGTGCCTGACGGTCCGTGCCAACACACGACTTGAGTTCGATGTAGAACCTGGTCATGTTCCTCTCCCGCGGGATAATGAGGATGGAACCATGCTCCTCTGAGTAGACCAGAGTCTTGGACCACAGGTCGGGGAAGTCGGTGATGAGCTCGCCGTCCAAAACGCCCCAGATGGCGGCTTGCGACATGCCAACAGCCTCGACGTCGGGAATACTCTTGCGGACCTTGGAGTGCGCTCCGTCGCCTGTTCGTCGGGTCAGCCTGAGATAAGGAAAGGAGCGCGAAGACTACGGTGACACTCACAGCCTACTAAATATTGCGTCAAGACGGTTCGCTTGTCTTGGTTCACGTTGGTGCGGCAATTGACCTGCAGTTGCCCCGTTTTCCCAGCGGCAAATTCGTAGGAGTCGAAGGCCATGTTCCTGCGGACCTCCTTGCCGCGCTTCCGCATGTCTTCGATGAAGAGACCCTCGACGATGCCCTGGTGCACCAAGAGGATGTACGGGTCCAGGACGTCAATGACGGGAGGATAATGTACTTCACGCCCCAGCCGATGGAGGGGCTCCTCTGCGGTGCTACGCCAGAATGAAATGTCGAAGACGCGCACGCCGCGCTGGAGCAGGATATCGGCCATGCGAAGCTGTCTGAACGTCTCGATGGTTTTCGGCTGCAGGCCGTCTGCCCTGTGCGCGCATTGGTGGTCAGCTCTCGGTCAAGCCAGCGAGGGGCGTCGCAACAAGGACGCACGAGTAAAGTGGCGAGGGGCATATTTACCTTCCGACAGGAGTCTGGTCTGCGCGATCATCAACAACCTCGCAATTGATGCCATATCGTGTCAATGTGGCGGCCAGCATCAGGCCGGCGGGACCTGCGCCAACGACACAGACTTGACATTCCGTGGGAGGTTCAGGGAAGCTCCGCAGGAGGGTCAGATCGGCGACGGCGTCCTGGTCATCCTCCTCGTTGACGGGGGCCAGTTGGCGCTCGAAGTCGATGGCTGGACTGTCCAGGGGCGTGGTGCTGCCATCGAGGATGGCAGGCGCCATTGTAGCGGCGGCAGCGCGAAAGCGCGGAAGAGACGACTGAGGCGTTACGAGGCTGGCCGTGTTGGCGGTGAGCGAGGTGCCTGGCCTTGCCTGGGACAAGGCGATGACGGTACCGGAGATGGGATGAGGCCCGGCGATGCTGGCGAGGAGCGTGGAGGAGCGTCCCGTATTTCAACCAACGCGGCGGGGCAGGCAGGATGGTCGGCGCCGGCGTTGGCGATGGTTAGGGCCTTGAAGTACGGGCTCGTAGTGGAGGGCACGCAGCGACGTCAATGCCCTTGATTAGGGAGGGTGGACGGACGAGCGAAAGCAAGAGTCTGCTCCGTCGCCGTTGGCAGGTCAGAGCGAGGTTGGCTGGCTCTGCCTCGACAAAGGCCAAAGGCACGGGTCAGCAGCGGGAACAGGCCGCTGTACAGGGCCTGGATCTGAGATATACAAGATACGAGTACGGCTTTCGCGTGACACAGCGGCGGGCTGGGGTCGCCGGGCCCTTTGGATCTGATATAATATACTCCGTTGCAGAAGACGGCTGCTGGTCCGTACCTTACCGTGCGTGTGCCTACGTCGCAGTCGCCTGGCCTGCGCCTCACGAAGTCTCGTCCCGCGCGAGGCAGCGCGCACCCGGCCGCACGCCGCCGCGCACACACACCGGTTTCAGCAGGCCCCCGGGCGACCAGACATGGCGGGAAAAGTGGCATGATACGATTGCGTGCTGCGTAGGCGGATGGGCTCGTGAGGCCGCGAAATGGGCTGATCTCGCTGACGGGGTGCTCTGGGGTGTAGGGCGCCGCTGGGGCGCCGATTGGCCGCATCTGAGATCGCGCAGCGGCGAGTGGCGCCACCTGGGCCCAGCCCTCTCCACTGCTTCGACGCCTGCAGGCTCTGCAGGCTCTGCGCGCCGCCACACCCGGCACTCGGGAGCCCGCTGCTCGAGGCACGGCTCGTCGGGTCTGGCGGCTGATATACATACAAGTAGCTCCAGCGTGCTGCCAGCGTGCTGCCAGCGCCCGGGCTCGCCGGCCTGCTCCCGCCGTCCTCCCGCCTCCCTCCCGCCTCTCTCCCGGCTTTACCTCGTCCGTGCGGGAAGCCCAGGCGGTGCCGCTTCGTGCGCGTGAGTCGTGCGCGCGCGATGCTTCCGCGCTTTCGACCCGGCGCGCGCTCGATTCTGCCTCCGGCCTCCCGGTCGCGATCCTGCCGGCCGGACCCAGTCGTTAATGCCGCCACTCGATAGGCGAATCCCAGCCTACCCGCCAGCCCCATCCATCGTGGCATCGACAAGAGAGAGAAGTCTACCGGCTACTGACGCGGCCATCAGCCCACCACCGCCATGTTGGGTCAGCATCTCAGCAATCTCATTCCACTGCTATGCACCAATACCTGGGATCTCTGGAGAACCTTGATCCTGGCGTGCCAATGGAGCGGCCATGCACACCAGTGAAACGGGCCCACTCTGGCTTACACACGGGCAACACAATATTAGGGGACGTCATCCCATCAAGACAGCTACACAAAGCCAACAATTTCAGATTGTCTGCACAGGAAGCTTGCCGCGAATTACAATTACACGCCTGCATTATCAATAGTCACGGTGCCTAGCTCACATCTCTACTCGCGAGAAACCAGCACCGTACTCTGGCTCGCCTCCACCTGCTGGCTATGCTTGCCCTCGTACGAGGCGTCGACGTCCTCCACGACCTGCCTGCCGCTCCAGTTCTTCATGCTGCCCTGCGCCTTGGCCCGCAGGCGGATCGAGTACCAGTCCGGAAAGGCGCGCAGAGCCGCGAGTGAACCCCCGGCGTTCGGGAGGATGACATGACCGCTGCGTCCGGTGAGAACCTGCCGCACCACGGCCTCTGCGATCGAATCTGGCTCTAGCCGCGGCAGCACAAAGCCTGACCCCTGGTTGAAGCCCTGGAAAAGGGCGGTCCTCGTGTGGCCCGGATGCACCGACACGGTGCGGACCTTGGGCGCATTGTACCGAGTCGTGAGCTCCGACGTGAGCCCTTCGTGGAAGGCCAGGGCAGCAGCCTTGGAAGCGCCGTAGTCGATCATGTTTGGGATAGCCAGCCATGAGGCAAACGATGAGACTGTGACGACCATGCCGTGGTTACGAGCGATCATGTTGGGGAGGAACGCTTTGGTGATCCAGAAATGGGCCAGAGTATTGACGTCAAAGGTGAAGCGCACATCTCCGGGCTCAGAGTCCAGCAGTGTCTTGCCTCGAGCCACGCCAGCATTATTAATAATGACGGTAGGGTGCCCGACCTCGGCCCTGATGCTATCTGCCACGGCGTTGACGCTCTCGGGCGACCTGATGTCGCAGTGGAAGTGGCGGACTCTAGATGCTGTGATGCGTTAATGGGGTACTCGAGGACTCGGTTTGCCCCGTGAAGTCGGCACGATTAGACTTACATGTTGCGAACGACATGGGTTGTACGTCGAGCACCACCACCTTAATACCTTCCTCCTCGAAGAATCGTACCATCGACCCGCCGATGCCCGCGGCTCCGCCCGTGACTAGGACAATCTCTCTGGACCAGTCGTATCTATCATCCGACCAGTTATTACGGACTCGCTCAGACAGCCAGGCGCTAGCCCGGCGGGCGAGTGCATAGTAGAAAAGTATTCGCAGGCGCCTGGCCGCCGTAGGGTGTAGGATGGAGAGGTCCTGGCCTTTCTTGGTGAGACGGGCAAGGAGGACGAGTGGCAGCAGTAGGGCCGGGTTGAGGGCAGTCCGGCGTATAAGCTGGAGGATGACGTCTGCGCAGAAGCCCTCTCTGGGAAGAACGCCGCTGTGCATAGGCATCTTGGCGTCGAGGCTGTCGCGCAATGGATATCGAATAAAGATATAGATGTTGACGCACACGGACAGCTAAGACTGGATTGTCGAGTCTGGCGTGAAGAAAGTACGACGATTCGTGGGAACGCGCAGTGTTTCCTCCAAACATGTCCCCCGCAACAGAAGCTCTCCGTTCCGCCATGCCTTAGGGCGAGCTGCCGTAGGCTGAATGCGAGGCTATGTGTAGGAGCAAGCCGAGGTTCAGGTGTGCCCCTACGGTGTGCGGGGAAGCTCGAGGTTGTCCCGTCTCGCCGCTCATGAAATCCGGGGTAGCTTGGCCGGCTTGCATTGATCGGCGTCCCAAGTTTGAGGAAGAGGAGACCAATGCAGCGGCCCGGGTCAAGGAAATGGGAAAAATATTCGTTGGCTGGTTGTGAATACCCGGTTCTTGTATGCAATGGGATAGAGCGTCTGCATGATCGTGGTAGCCCGCCCAGGTGGCCTCCGGCCGTAAATGGCTTCTAACGGCGAAATCTGGCAACGAGACTGCTTTACGGGGTGTTTAGGAATGTACTGTTAATTTGGATCAGCCTACCGCTCCGACCAGCAACTATTAGGCTGATGCGGATACGGTCCTGTGTAGTATGATATAGCAATCCAAGCGCCGGCGACGGTGAGAGACAGCTTGGGGTTATGGTGTGTGTTTTACTTTCTTGACATTCACAGCCTTCCCCACGTGTTTTACCCTGTTTGCAGCTGAAGCCAACTGCAAGCCATGCTGGGGCTCTTTATTCACTGTCTCGTCTGCGTTAGACATCAACCGACGTCAACGTAGAAGCAGCGCGGCGGACGCAGGTCCCGCCAAGCTCCACCATTCCCAGAACTGGCCTTGAGTGGCGTTGCCGGTCCTGCGAGCAAGGAGTGCGAGTTGCGTGGTCGTCTTTATTTTCCCAGCTGCTTTGTCTTATCAATGATGTTTTAATAACTCTGCGACATTGTCGTTGTTGAGAGCAGAGACTTGGCAGAGGATGAATGGCCTGGACCACTCTACGCGTCTATCCGCAACCCCACACCAAAAAGAATGGGCGGAAAGCGCATGAGATGACCACCTCACTGCCGCCCCCCCTTTTACGCCCAAGAAGCCTCACCCAACTCATCCAGCCCGAGCCTCGCCAGTCCCGCGCCATGGACATTGACGATATCCTGCGCGAGGTCGACCCCTCCTCCGATGGCATCCCCCCGGGCACGCGCGACCTGCAAGCCCTGACGCGTCACTGGGTGGCCGAGAGGTCGGCGCCCGAGCTGCTCGAGTGAGTCTCTTACACGAACAGCCGTCGTCTCTGAACTGGCTCACTGACATGCCACCGCTGCAGCTGGCCCGCCGACGGCCTCTTTGAGCGCGTCAGCGATCGCGTCAAGCGGCAGATCGAAAAGGTCGAGGACATGACGGGCGACATGGACCCCAAGACGAATTTTGCCCTCATCGTCATCCAGACCGAGCTCGAGCGGTACAAGTTCCTCGTGCGGAGCTACCTGCGCGTGCGCATCGCAAAGGTGCCCTTGAACCCTCCCCGATGAGAGGGAGCCTCGCGGCCGCTGACCTCCGTGGCAGATCGACAAGCACACGCTTCACTACCTCTCGACCCAGGAGCTCCGCGACCGCCTCTCCCCCACGGAGCTGGCCTACGCGACGCGCCATCAGGCGCTGCTGCACAACCACTACCTGTCATCCTTCCTGGCCTCCTTCCCGCCGCAGCTGCAGAACCTCAACGACACGGCCGGCAACGTGAGCATGATCGACGCACCGGACCTCGACACCGCCGTCTTCGTGCGCATGCTGCACGACCGCGACGTTCACGGGCGCGGCACTGACGCCGACAACACGCTGCCTGCTGAGAATGGCGATGTCCTCATCTTGCGGTGGTCGAGCGCCAAGGCACTGGTTGACGACGGGGACGCCGAGCTGGTGTGAGGTGCCTGAGCTCAGTTGAGTTTGACTGCACCTCTACTGGGGCCAAGCCTTACCAAGGGCCCCCGCGGACGGCGACCATCCGAGTTTTGGTCAGACAACTCGCTTCGCCGTCGACTCATTGTCCGCGAGAAGATGTGCTTCCGCCACTACCCTGGATCTGCTGACCCCATCCCGGTCGTGCTGAGCCCGTCCAATGGCGCAGACGTGTGTGTGATCGGCTCGTCGGCGCCAGGCCATCGAACGCTACGTCGGACAAACCCGCTTCGTCAAGCGTGAACGATGACATGAATTTATGGACCGCGTGATGAACCGCAGTACGTCGCCGACGACGTGAAAAGAGGTGGATCGCGACAAGTCACAGTGACGACCCAGTCTCGCAGCAGGACGTAAAGCATATAGCCTCAAAATCCCATTAGGGCGCCTATAGAAGAATGCAATGCTACTTTCATGCCTAATTCCGAATGTTCCAGAGCCTAATCTTCCCGGCGTCGTTGCCCACGGCCAACAGATCGCTCTCCCTGCTAAACGCCACCGCCGTTATCCGCCCCAGCGGCGTCTGCGTCGTCGGCCAATTTCGGTATACGGTGCAGCTGGGCAGGTGCACCAGCCTCAGCGCGTCCTTCTTCTCACGGCTCCCGAATGCGAGCAGCTGGCCGTCTGGCGAGAACGTCAGCACCGTGATGGGCGTGACTAGCTGCTCGAAGGTGCGCGCCGGCGTCGGCCGCTCCTTGAGGGTGAGCTCGTCGCCGGGAACGATCAGCTCGCTTCGATCGTATATATTTGTGATGCCGGTGTTTGAGCCGACGGCGACCCACCGATCATCACCGAGCGCCGCAGGACCGCGGTGGCCGCCAAGAGCGATGACGATGCCGCCGATGCAGCCATCGTCGTGCCAGATGCCGAGGAACGTCTTGCTCTCCATGCTGTACTCGCCAACCTGGCCGTCTCTTCCCAGAATAGTCATGCCATCTCCCGTGCTCCACCAGGCAAAGTCGGCAATACCGTTCCTGCTCTGTAGCCTGGCAGCAGCAATCCACTGCATGGTGGCGACGCTCAAAATGTTGATGATGCCGCCCCCCTTCCTCGTCGACGCGACCACCGCCATATATCGCCCGCAAGGACTCAGCTTGAAGCGCTCCATGGACTTGTGCTCCAGACGATGACCGATGATCTGCGAAGTCTTCTGCACCACACCAGAAGCCAGATCCCAATGGTGGAAGTACTTGCGCCGTCCAGCAAAGAAGATTTTGTCGCCTTGCGGATACAGAAACTCTGCCCTTCGTATATCTACTTGCTTGACTTGGACAGACGTCAATTGCGGGTTCGGTGGTTGGGCGTCGGGCGCGATGTGGTGCAAAAACATGACCGACGCCTTGCTGGCGGAGAGGAGGACAGGGTATTCGGGGTGGAAGGACAGGCATTCCACGGGCATCTTGTGCTTGTCGGGGATCTCCCGTGTGCGCTGGATGTCGATGACCTCGGGCCGCAAGGGGCGCTTCCTGGAGCCACCCTTGCCGGCCAGCTGGTTGACGTCGCGCAGGAACTTTTCGAGGGGCTGCGCCGAGACATCGGAGCCCGCGTCGCTCTCAGAGTCGCTCAAGGAATCCGAAGCGGCAGAAGAGCGCCGCCGCCTCTTGGCGGGGCGGCCGTCCAGCTGCTGCGCCCACGCCGGCGCGGGATTGAGGCGCAGGAATTGCTGTCGCAGTCTTCTGGAGTATTCGGTGCCACTGACCACGTCTTCCGCCTCGGTCATCCGCAGCTTTCGCAGCCTCGTGGCGCCGGCGAGTGAAATCGCCAGCCGGTCATCATCGCTGTCTTCCCAAGCGGGAGCGTCGCCAGGCTCGGTCGTCTTCGGGCCCGGGGCAGGCTTCGCGGCGGCAGATCCTGCGCCGGCAACACCTGTATCGATCATGAAGAGGTCGGCATCTTCGACGTCCTCCAGGCCACCCGTGTCAGCGTCGGCCAGCTCCAACTCCTTGCCGTCGGCCTCTGCGCCGTCAAAAAGACCACCGTCTTTGAAAAGGTTTTCCCGGAAACTCGTGGCGTTGCCCAAAACCAGCCGCTCCAGCTCCTCCTCGTCCGAGTCTTTGTCAAACATGAGCGCGGTGGTGGCTCTGTTGTTCGTCGTGTCGTGGCCCGTTTCAGAGTCCGACGAGAAGTCGGCCTCGGAGTCCTCGTGGTCCGAGGTCCATTGGTCTTTTTGCGCCGCCATTTTGTCCAGGCTGCCTCAATCGTGACGAAGCAATGCGGTGGTGCAGCTTGCCTAACATTTTTTTGGAGGGTGGTGGAATTTTTTGGGCGCCTGCTTCAGCCTTGCAGCAGCCCCGCCCCGTCGGTGGGGTGCCACCGATATTGGCCAATAGCAGACGCTTCCCCGCGAGGCTGATCGGCTTCCAGCTGCCATGAATCTGTAAATCTTATAACAACATCCTCGCTCGTGAACTGAGGGAAACTCATCGCTGCTGATATTACGACTACTTCTATGTACGAGACACGGCTTTGGTGAGATCGCGCTCCAGTTGCCCTAGATTCGGGCTCACAGACTCTGAGCACTTGAGCGAGAAGACGGCGCCTCTCTGCGCCACGTCCACCAAGTTCTCGACGCGGCCACCTTGTGCCAGCCCGCAGATCAAGACGCCCAAAAAGGTGTCGCCGACTCCATTGACGGAGACAATGTCCTGCACCGTCTCCACGGATGGGAACATCCTCATGTAAATGCCGCCTACAGAAGGGTGGTCGACGGCGGCCCGCGTCAGGATGAACTCTTCGGCGTCTCGGTCTCGCATCAGGGGATCATCTCGTCTTAGGAGCGTAGTGAGAAGGACGCCCTTGGGCCCGAGTTTCGTGACGAGAGTGGGTATGTAGGGGAGGAGTTGGACGGATTGCTGCGGCACGCCGGCGTCTGTAAGTTCGGTCGACGTCAACCTCGTGAACCTGTCTCGTGCGCCTCGCATCCCAAATGAGTCTATAATATCGAACCAGTCGCCCAGCTCGAGATAGCCGTTGTCCATGGCCTCCGAGTACATGGCCGCTAGCTCATATGTGTTGGGTGAAGCGAGGTCGACACTCGCATGGGGGAAAACACCGAGTCTGGGAACGCCCTTCTGGGGCCAGAACAGTCTCTTTGACTTCTCCACCGACACAGGCTCGAACGCAACCTTGGAGTGGTGGTCGTTGCCTGTGCGAATCCACGTCCTGAGGTCCCTGGCGCCCCAGTTACCATCGACAACTAGCCACTTGGGCGATGTCGTCGCCACAGCGGACTCCATGTGGTCATGATCGGAGTGTTCCGTGAAGATGCCCATATCTGCCATGGCCATGACCAGATTCCTGCTCCCGTCGTTGACGGCGACATATTGCGCAGTGCGGCTTCCGGGATGATATTTTTGGTCCAGCCTTCGGACGAAAGTAGTGTCCAGTCCAGCCGCCTGTAGAGAGGAAAGTACCGTTGATCCAGCCCTGGGGTCTTGTCAATGCACGTCCTGAAGACAGGAGTCAAGGGACATTGCTTACACGTCGTCGCCGACCATGCTACAAAATTGGACCCGGGCCTGTCTGCTGGCCAAATGAGCGGCAAGCGCGACATTGTGGCCGACGCCGCCAATAGACTGGCTGATACGGGCAGGATTCGAAGTGAGCGGTTGCGGAGCTGTCTCGCCCGGCCTCGTGCTCGCGAAATCACAGCTGAGGTCGACGGCTACAGCTCCAGCTACGAGAATATCGGCTTTAGGATCGACCACCCTGGCTGGCTTCTCTGCGGTCTTCAACGTGTTGTATGTACTAATACTATCTACAATTAGAACTAAAATAATCGATGTCCAGTCACATCAGCACTTACGAGCTCATCACCGGCTTTGCGTCTGGCGACAACAAGCGCGACAGCTCCACCGAGATGTTGGTCGCCCGAATGATATTTGCTGTAACCAGAGCCTTG
Source organism: Tolypocladium endophyticum (assembly GCA_024339985.1). Classification (NCBI taxonomy): domain Eukaryota; kingdom Fungi; phylum Ascomycota; class Sordariomycetes; order Hypocreales; family Ophiocordycipitaceae; genus Tolypocladium; species Tolypocladium endophyticum. The sequence goes on from JALHBW010000138.1 coordinate 345,796, forward strand.
TTTGCCGTGACCGCCTGCGCCCCGGTAAGCTGCTTGAGCCTCTGCAGCACGTAGGGGGTGTTTTTGCTTCCGGTGAAGCCCTTCTCGATCGCTTCCTGCACAGCCAGCTCGATGGCCGCGCCCATCTCGTCCGAGGGCACAGCGAACTCCTCTGGGATAGGGTTGGCGAAGAAGATGCCCGACTCGATGCCCAGCTGCTCCTGGGCGAGGATCATGGCCGCGGCTTCCTTCTCGGTGTAGACGACGGACGGGCTCTGCGTGCCGCTATCCCTGGCCCAGAAGGCCGGGAAGTCGACTTTGCCGGTGCGTCCGTCGGCAAAGGTCGACACCAGGCAGCCCTGCGTCTCGAGGTACTCCAGCGTCCGGGGAATGTCGAGAAAGCCCTTGCAGCCGCTGGCAATGACGGCTACTCTGGTCCGGCCCAGCTCCGTGAGGTCGGCAGACACGTCCATGGAGCTCTCGCCGCCGCGGTGGACACCTCCCAGGCCGCCGGTGCCAAATACTCGGATGCCGGCTAATCTGGCCAGAAGCATAGTGCCCGCGATTGTGGTGCCGCCGTGAATCTTCCGACCAGCGAGACCCTATGTGTGCATTAGAACTTGTGCAGTATCACAGGAGGGCGGGTGACCCTTGCAGGAAACCAGAGAGGGGACTGACCATGCCTGTAAGATACGCAATGTCTCTCCGCGAGGCCTTGACGGTGCCCTCGTCCTCAATCATGCGGATGATTTGGTCGGGCGACACGCCAACCGTGGGAACACCGTCGACGACGGCAATGATGGCAGGGATGCCGCCGTGGCTGCGGACGAGGTCCTCATGCTCTCGAGCAAGATCCTTGCCCATGGCGCCGTGGGTGTAGATTGTGGATTCAAGGGCAACCACGGGTCTGTTGCCGTGGACGGCGTCTGCCACTTCATCAGAGACACGAAGCAGGCTCCGCAAGGAAGACGACGCGGACGCCTTCGGGCTCGTCGCGAAGCCGCGTCGTGAACAGGGTGCTCTATCCTGGACACATTGGGGAACCTGCTGGGTGACGGGATGCGAGCATCGCACCAAGCCGACACTGAGCGCGCGGCGGCCCGCGGGGAGTGCGAGCCGGGCCACTTTCATGGCGGTCGTTGCGAGCGCGATTGACACCTCGTTGCTTCGTCTTCGCATTCAAGGTCCCGAAAATACTGTGCTGGCCCTAAAGTAGCTGCCAGCAATGATGCGCTTCTTTGTCAATGGAAAAAGGAGGAGGGCGCCGTGTTGGTTTATAAGGTGTACGAATGTGGTGCCGGCCGGACGGCGTGTGAAGTTGTCGTTATGTCACGCCGGTCCACCCCTGGCATCGGAGGAGGCCGTTAGTGCAATGGCCCCAGCCCCGGCCATCCGCCTCGCCTCCGCGTTCCGGGACGCTGCCCCGTTGTTATGTTGATGCAAGCACTTGGCTTTCTCCTGGTGAGCCTGCTCCCGTCCTTGGGCAAGCACTGTACATTTTCATACAGAGTTTTGTCAAGCGGAGTTCCACAAATGTCGTCCAAAGCCGTTGCTAAACATCAGACGCCTACCAGACACCGTTCCCGCTGACCCAGCCCAGTGCATACCCCGCTAACGATCAGTGGACCGACAGCGTTGGTTAGGCCTCGGGAGGCGCCGTACTGTACGAATGGATAGTAGATGCGCCCCTGTAACCCATACAGGGAGGGGCCAGCTCCGGTGCAACAGGTCTCGTGGACGTCATGACAATTCGGGATTCCCATGAGGCACCTCATCTTATTACGCCTCCAGCTCATCACCACCACCGCCGGTGTCTTTGTCCTTGCCCAAGCATCGCCATGGCCCAGCATCGCCTTCAGCGCCTGGCGAGCCCATCGCCTTCGTTCTCGCTGCTGCTCCACCTGCTGGGCATCGCCTCTTTCGGCTACAACTTCTACTTCCTAACGATATGGGACACGCCGCTCGCGCACGCCTACGGCTGGCACTTTCAGTTCCTCACAATCATCGGGCTCGCTGCTGCGCTCGTCTCCTTTACGCTTGGCGCGCTGGCCGACGTCACGCGCAGCCCTGGCCTCTTTGCTGCCAAAAACGTAGTCTCGGTCGTCGCAACGCCGCTGGCAGCCGTCATCTCGGCGCTCTACTGGGGCATTTGCGCCATTGACCCCGAGCTTCTCGTCCAGGACGGCTTCGAGCTGCCGCTGCTGGAGGACATGGGGTTCCATCTGGCTCCCGTCCTGTTTCTCACGTTGGACCTTGTTTTGCTGAGTCCCCCTTGGACGATTCCTGCTTATGGAACCATGGCCTTGAGCACGGCCCTGGCCTTTGGCTACTGGTACTGGGTAGAGCTCTGCTTCACCAAGAATGGCTGGTAGGTGATCTCGGCGCACAGTGTTCCCAGAAGCGTAATCAGCTCAACGTCGCAAGGTACCCATATCCTCTGTTTGGACTGCTGTCCACGTCCCAGCGCGTCCTCTTGTTCGTATTTGCGGCAGCACTAGTCACGGCATCATCAGGCATCCTCAAGTGGATCTATGCCAGCATCAATGGCTACGACGGTGCCGTCAGGGAATCACATCAGCCCCTCAAGCCCCTCAAGAAGACGGAGTAAGGCAGCATTTAAATTTTGCGGTGAACGACCGTTATACTTAAGGACGATAACGCCAACCAGCTCCAACAATTATTCAGCGCGTTCCAACCATCATTACACCCTCCGCATGATAACATGTAATCAACTTACAAGCGGCATAAGTGACCCAAACATTCATGCAATTTAGAGCTGGGTCTCTCTTTTTTGGGGGTTTAGCAAGAAACCTCAATGAGGCCAACTCCGGCGATGGTATTCTCGTCGTTGGCCTTGGCGCTCTGTCCGTCGGCGGTGTTGAGAGTGACATAGACTTGGCCAGCTGGCGCGGGCTGTCCAGCCATGGTAAAGTTGGCACCGGGAATCATTGCAGTGTACTATATGATCATTAGCAGACGCATGGGAATGAATACAAATCACACCTGACTTACGTCGGTTAATCCGTTGGCCCCTACGGGGACGTAATAGGTCTGTAAGCCCGAGTAGAAGACAGCGTACACTTTGGTACCCTGATTGACCTTGCCGCTCTTCAAGGCTTGTGCGTAAGCCCCCGGGAAAGTAATGGTCGTCTGGCCGCAGCACCCGGTTGCCGGCGTGGCCATGAGGGGCGGAAACGCCATGAAAGGCAGCGTAGTGCCTGCAGGGAGGGCCTTGATGAACTGGGCGGCCATGGAGAACACTTGATTGAAGTCAAGTGGCGTGTCAAACGGATCCGGGAAGGGTTTCTCGCCAAGAGCCGCGCGGATGTACGAGGCATGACGCGCCTCGACAGTCAGGATGGAGCCAGCGGCGGTGAGATATGTCTTATTGGCGATGACGGCAGCAGCACCGAGGTAGGCCGAGACGCCGACGCCCTCAAGGACGCTGGCGAGACCGACGAATGATTTGGCATCCTTGACGGGGAAGGCAAAGGTCGGTTCGGCGACGGCCTTGGCTCCGAGAGCGGTTGACAGGAAGGTAACATGAGTCTGAACGCTTGTCAATACTCAGAAAATCTCACACATATGAAGATGCGCAGACTGCTCACCATCTCATCGCTGTACACTTTCTGAAGGTTCGCGTAGAAGTCTTGCGAGAAGCCGGCGGCTGCAAAATCATTCTGGGTGTAGTTCTGCAGGCCCTCCTGGTAGAACTTGCGCTCGAGATACTCCAAAGTAAGGGCGTAGTTGAGGATGTCAATGTCGCCATTTGGGGGCGGGTTGAAGTCATTTCTCTTCTCAAGAGGTGCTGCCACGCTCAGAGGTGCGAGACAGACCGCGAGGAGGACCAGCGAGTGGTGCATGGTGTCAGGATGTCTCAGTGATCCGACACAACGAACGAGTTGCAAGCGTGTAAGTGGATGTGGAGCCGCGCGTCAGACTTGATAGCTTGCTCTAAATTTGACAGAGTCGCATACTAGGAGGTCTTGCTTCGAGAGCAAAATGCCGTTGGTTTCTTAATATAACACTTTCTCCGAGTGGCCAACTTCTTCCGCCGCATCCTGCGCAGCTGCCACTCACACGCGATGAGGAGAACAGTCGCCACAAGACGGCGGCCCATCAAGGATCAGATATGCATACACCATCATTCCTGTGTTCCTTGCAGATTCGAGCATCGGATAGAGTCCACGCTACGAGTAGTTGCCGTGTCGCCGTCCCAAGTCTCCGGTTAGAGGTGTCTGTGGGCAAAGGCTCATTCGCCGCCCCTCCGCCGCTAAGCCCATCGGATGCCGGGTACGAAAGCCCAGTGCCGGCTAGGGGTCGCAGGAAGCAAGCGCCAATTGACGATTTTGGAGCCAGACAAGCCGGAGTCTCCTCTCATGTTGCTGCTGTGCACTCACATGTGGCGAAGATCGGATAGCGGAGATCCGACGCACTAGCTGGCCTCCACCACACCATGGCATCGCGAACCTCTGGTAATGCTGCAGCACACTCAATCTACGGCAGTCGGAACGTCGTGGAGCCGAAATGTACTCCGTCATTATTTGTATATGCTGTTTACAACGCCCTTTCAAGAACCAGTGGCTGAAGAAAAGCGCGCCCAGTTGAGAGAAGCGCAACAAGCCAAGTCTACAACTGTTGAGTGAGGCTATACCCAATGCTTACAAGTTCGACTTGATATCCCCCGGATACTGCGCCCGCCGGAGGATGGTCCTCTGAAGATCTGCGATGCTCTTGAAGCCGGAGAGGCCCATTGTAAGATCGAGATCAGCCAGAAGCCCAGCCAGCACGGCTTCAGCACCTGCCGCGCCATCGATGCCCAACCCGTAGACGACTGGCCTGCCGACGAAGACGGCTTTGGCGCCGAGGGCGAGCGCCTTCACTATGTCAGCACCCGTGCGGATGCCCGAGTCGAAGAGCACGGTGATGTTGTGGCCCACAGCATCTACAATTTCCGGAAGCACGTCCAGCGTCGCCACGGCGCCATCCACCTGCCGGCCGCCGTGGTTGCTGACGACGATCCCGTCCATGCCGTGCTGGACGGCCAGGCGAGCGTCGTCGACGCTCAGCACGCCCTTGAGGACGATTGGCCCATCCCAATGCTTACGCAGTAGCGCGAGGTCCTCCCAGCTGCGGCTGACGCCGGGGAAGCTCTCGCTGATCCAGTACATGGCGGCCGCTGTCTTATTTTCCTCGGGCGTCTCGCCGTCGCTCCTCTCGGCAAACTTCCTGCGGAAGACAGGGTCCTGAAAGCCCACCTCATCACCCTCGCCAACAATGAAGGGCACGTTGGCAGTGTCGAGGTCCCATGGCCGCCAGCCCAGGGTCCAGGTATCAAGGGTGACGACCAGCGTCTTGAAGCCGTTGGACTTGGCGCGGTGCAGGATGGACGCGGTGATTTCCTCGTCCGCCGGCCAGTACAGCTGGAACCACTTAGGGCCTTCTGGGCTGGCTTTGACGAGCTCCTCAATGCCCGTGGAGGATGCGGTGCTCAACGTAAAGGGGACGCGGAGAGCCGCGCAGGCGTTGGCCGTGCCAATCTCCTTGTCGGGATGGAAGAGCGCCTGCACGCCAACGGGCGCCATGAGGACCGGCGTGTCTACGCCCTCTGCGTCAGTGATGTCACGTCCCGTGCAAGCCGCGGGCTACCTACCGTATTGCTCCCCGAAAAGAGTAACGCCGAGGTCCCGGGGGTTGGACGGCCTCAGCATCCTGGGGACAATCTTCCACTGGCGGAACGCGAGACGGTTGGCATCCATAGTCGCCGATTCGCCGGCGCCGCCCTTGATGTAGTTGAAACCATTCTTGGGCATTTTCTTGAAGGCCTGCTCCTCGAGGCTGTTGGGGTTGGTGGTGACGACGGGCAGCTCGCCTGCGAGTATACCCTTTTGCATCACCGTCTGCAGGTAGGCCGCGTAGGGAACCTTCTCGCTGTCGTCGCCATTGTTGTCTGACATGTTGAGAGCCTTGCTCACGGTGAGTCCGCTGTTTGCTGGGCGCAGGTTGGGGGCTTGCAGAGCAAAGCTCCGAGAGATTCACTGAGGCGGGAAGCCTGGATGGCAACGATATGGATGCTTATATATTGGCTAAGTGAGGAGAAGCTCGGATGAACGAGCCTCGGCAAGCTTGGGCGACTTACTGTCCGCCCCTCGCTACCGAGGCCGTTGGATTCGCGGGGCCAACCCAAGCCAATGCACTTTGGGCGTCTAGCAAGGCAGACAGCTGCAGGAGGTTCATGGGGTTGCCGCAAGCTCCAGTAGCCACGCGTGGGGTCGCCCAAGGTAAGGTACCTACAGTGGGGTGCACCCACAGCCCGCTAGACCAGCAGCTCTCCAACTTTCACCCATCGATGTACTTGTATGCATCGGCGGGCTGAAAATTCCCAGCTCCAGCCAAATCCAAACCAACATTCCGCTTCCTACGCAGCAGCAGCCGCAGCTCCACGCCGCCGCCGCGATGGCAGACTCTGCCGCAGACGACGACAATCGCTCGCAGCAGAAGCGCAGCCATGCCCAATTCGCAGACCAAGATGGCGCAGATTCCTCGTCGGACGATGATATGGGCCCTCAGCTGCCCTCCGAGGCCCCCAAGAAGAAGCGCCGCGTCCTCCCCTACGAAAAGCTCTACGTCGCCGCCCTGCCCCGGTCCGCGCGGTATTCGCGGTCGCTCATGCACAAGGAGCAGCTACTCTTCGCCACCTGGACTCCCTTGACCGACTTCCTCATCACATCGTCAGTCGACGGCGTCGTCAAGTTCTGGAAGAAGATTGCCCAGGGCATCGAGTTCGTCAAGCAGTTCCAGGCTCACAATGGCGAGGTCACGTCTGCCTCTATCAGCCAGGATGGTCGGAGCTTCGCCACGGCCGGTGCCGACGAAACCATCAAGATCTTCGACGTCGTCACCTTTGACCTGCTGTCTGTCATCTCGCTCGACTATGTCCCCAAGTGCGTCTGCTGGGTCCACCAGAAGGGCGCATCGTTCCCCCAGCTGGCCGTTTCCGAAGACTCCAAGCCGCTGATACACGTTTACGATGGACGCGGCCAACGCGAGGAGCCTATACACACCATCAAGGGCCTGCATCGGAGCCCAGTGCATCTCATGGCCTTCAACGATGTTTACGACTGTGCCGTCTCAGCGGATGAGAACGGCATGGTCGAGTACTGGCGCCCGAGCGGAACATACGAGAAGCCGGACAACGTCTTCGAGTACAAGAGCTCTACCAACCTGTTCGACTTCAAAAAGGCCAAGTCGGCCCCGTCGTCTCTCACGATATCGCCCAACGGCAAGAGCCTCGCGACCTTGTCGTTTCCCGACCGGAAGATACGCATATTCGACTTTGCCACAGCGAAGCTGCAACGCACGTACGACGAGTCGCTGCAGGCCATCGAGGAGATGCAGCAAGCCGGCGCGGCGTCGCAGAAGCTCGACAGCGTCGAGTTTGGACGGCGCCTGGCTCAGGAAAGGGACCTCGAGACGCAGACGCTGCGCAGCAAGGCCAACATCATCTTTGACGAGTCGGGAAACTTCATCATGTACGGATCCATGGTCGGGATCAAGGTGCTCAACACCTACACGAACCAGATCGTCAAGGTCTACGGGCGCGACGAGAACCTGCGCGCGGTCAATCTCTCGCTGTACCAAGGCCAGCCCCAGAAGAAGGGCATCGTGTCGGTGGAGATGGGTGCGTCGAGCAATCCGCTGCTGCAGGAATCCGAGGCGCGCGATCCGGTGCTGGTTGCGACGGGCGTTGGCAAGGCGCGCTTCTACATGTTCACCAACGAAGAAGACATCTCCAAGTCGACTCGAGACGTCCAGAACGAAAGACCGACGACGCTAGGCGGACCCAAGAAGGAGGGCAATGCAAGGCGAAAAGAGACAGGGGACGCCGCAGTCCTGCACACCAATTATGGCGACATCCACATACGCCTCTTCCCTGATGCGGCACCGAAGGCCGTGGAAAATTTCGTCACGCACGCGAAGAGCGGCTATTACAACGACACCATCTTCCACCGCGTCATCCGCAAGTTCATGATCCAGGGCGGCGACCCCCTCGGCGATGGCACCGGCGGCGAGAGCATCTGGGGGCGCGAGTTCGAGGACGAGTTCAGCAGCCTCAAGCACGACCGGCCCTTTACCGTGAGCATGGCCAACGCGGGGCCCAACACCAATGGCAGCCAGTTCTTTATCACTACGGAGAAGACGGTAAGTGGTCACGCAACCCCCCGGCTCACGGCACCCCTGCGCGATGGAAACGTGAGGCTAATTCGCTACCCATGGCTTGGTCATGCAGCCCTGGCTCGACGGCAAACACACAATCTTTGGGCGAGCCACCCAAGGCTTTGACGTTATCCACAAGATTGAAAATGCGCGGACGCACAAGGAAAAGCCCGAGGAGGACATCAAGATCGTCAACATTGATGTTGCGTAAGTAGGCACTTTAGCGTCGGGCAGAGCCGGTCAGCCGCAGCACCAAGTGCCGGTTGGTGGTAATTATTTTTTACCGAGCACCCCATTTCCCAGCCGGCTTTGCCCCTTCAGCCGCGGATAGCGAGACCAGGGTTCCGCCCCCCGTCACTTTGGGCTCCTATACTAGGCTGGCGAGTGTCAACCTGCTATTGGCAGCCCCAACCCGTTGGATCGGGACGCCGGTGCGTCGGGCCATCAGCTACGAGGAGATGGGGCCAGCCGTTGCTGTAGACCGATCGGACGTGCTCCGTGACCTGCGTCTAGCTGAGGGTCCGACCCTTGTAAGTGCTAGCAGACGATTGAACACCATCTCAAGATCGGCCGGGTCGTCGTCGAAGACAGCCCGTATAAGAGGACGTATATGAATCAATATTCCCGCTATTGGGCGTGACGGCCATCCTGTTCCCATCTGCTTCTTGGCGCGCCTGCAGGACCCAACTCCATGGATCGGGTTCGTAATTCGTTTCCTTGTCATACAGCAGCCGGTCGTCACTTTTGGTGCTTCATGAGGAGCCACGGACCGCGGAGCATACTCGTGCCTACTTCGCGCAGCACCGTCCATCTCCCAGCAAGCAACCTATCGTCTCAACGTTTAAGGTGATCCCCGTCGCGCACGAGGCGTGGCCGCAGAATGCCGCGCCCCAACCCATCTGGCGCGTCGGAGCGAAAGCGTCGCAGCCGAAAGGGATGCTGGTGAGTCAAGTCACCGTCTTTACCACTTGTCGAGTTCGGACCGTCGGCGTAATAGGACGTGGGGGCTAACAAAGCCTCGCAGGCCGTGTAAATCACGCAAAGTCAAATGCGGAGAAGAGCACCCAGCGTGCAACAAGTAGGACGCACCGTCAGGCCTCCACCCGGGGATTGCTACTAATGCCCGAAATTCTCGCAGCTGCCTCAAGACGGGCGATGTCTGCGATTACAGTATCCGCCTGAACTGGGAAGGCCGCCGCACAAAGCGCTCGTTCCCACGTGCAAATGGCGTTGGAAGGTCGCGGCAGCCGATAAAGCAAGATCAATGGTTCAACACCTTCGCCAACGAGACGCCGCAGCCGGCTGGCTCGCCAATGCAGCTGTCGGACGCAAAGGCGTCTCCAGAGGCAGACTCTCCACAACTCTCTTCCAGGAGCAAGAAGCGGGCACTGATGCCTGAGGAGCTCACCATTGTCGACGAGACTCCTCCGAACGTGGGCTTAGTCGCCGAAAGACTTCTCGATGATCTGCAAGGTGTTGGATTCATCGGCGGCTCTCCGCGGCAAGCGCCCCAGGCAGTGTCACCTGGCCTGCATGCACGCCACAAAAAGACCAAGTCCTTCACCGAGCTCAACGAACTTGACCTCGGTGAGACGCGCCCCTCGTCAAGCCCCTGTCTGGCTCACATGCCCGCATCCCCGGCCCTGTTCGATTCACCTCTGACTCCTGCAGCGTCTTCGTACAGTGACGACATTCTCTGGAAGTCGCATTGGCTGGAGAGTAAGCCACTGGGTTCGCCGGATTCACGTCTTTCCGTGAGTAGCGACGTCATCGATGCGCACGACCTGTTGTCGTGGTATAGTCTTCCGGGATCGCTCCTGGGGGCAGAGGCCGAGCACAGGGACGGCGGCCGACGCTTTCACGGATACGATCTGGGAAAGTGGGACGAAGACATGGTCAGTAATGACGACGACAATGCCATCTCTCTCGTCCCTCCTGCAGGGTGTGAGCCCTTCAGCTGGATTGCAAGTTCCGACGATGCCAGTAGGCTGACGCATGGCCATGTCTGTGCCGGCCAGGAAGGCGGTTACTATGATCAGGCCGTCTCCATCCTCATCCCGTGGGAGCTGGAGCCACTACCAGACAAGCTGAGGAACAACAAGATGAACTTGATCTACTTTCATCACTTCATTGATCACACCGCAAAGGTACTGGTGCCGTACCATGAGCTGGAGTCAAATCCGATGAGCAGCACTCTGCCACGGATGGCCCTTTACAACGATGGGCTAATGAGTCTCATCCTTGCCTACTCGGCGGCACATCGGGCTCGGACCATGCAGTCCAGTATGCCGGGCATGCGCATGGCTCAGTGGGCACAAGCTGTCTTTTCTACACTCAGGGAGGGGCTGGCCGACAAGCAGCAGCCGCTGTCCAATATAACATTGACCATGTCAATCATGTTGGCGTCCTTGGAGATTGTGTCGCCAGGGGCTCTGGGCCACGGCATCTCCTGGCGCCAGCACCTGAAGCAGGCCGGCGAGCTCATGGCGAGACGGCTGGAAGACTTGAACATTGGTCGGTTCGACCACCGGCACGACGAGGAGTGTCTGTTCACTCGCAGCTGGCTCGCCAACTTGAACATGTTGGGCACTCTCAGTCCTGCTCCGAGAGACGACACGGCCATTCGCATCCACCCACTGAACATGGACGTCTTGATAAAAGACATGGACGAGGTCGACTGCATCATGGGGTTCTCGGCAAGATGCGCTCGGCTTCTGAACCACGTTGCTGGCATGGCGAAGCTGTGCGACAGGGAACGGATAGGGCCCAATCACCGAGTGCTGTCCGGCTGGATCCCCCGCCCAAAGACCATAGAGCTCGCCCTATCCCTCGAGCAGCAGCTCTTGGAAAGCATGAAGCAGTCGTCGCGGCCGTGCTTGCATGTGCGCATGGGCAACATACAAATGCGAGACCTAGCCGAGATGGCGGCCACCAACGAGGCGTTTCACTGGGCTGGGATCGTCCATCTCCATCGTCGGGTGCTGGGCAAAGACTCGAGCCATGCCGACGTTCAGGGGCCGGTGCAGCAGATCGTGCAGTGCTTGGAGCAGACCCGAGTCGGTGGAAACGCCGAGGCGGGCTTGCTTTTTCCGATGTTCACTGCGGGATGCGAGACAGCCGACTTGGCTCAACGGGCCAAGATACTGGCCAGGATCAAGAGCGCTGAGACGAGCGGCATGGCGCAGGTGCGTAGAAGTGATCGGGCGTGATGTCTTCTTAAACGGTTGCTAATGCGGAGACAGGTACACCAGGCAAGGCAATTAATGGAGAAGGTGTGGGAGAGCGGCTGTCCATGGGAAACAATGATCAAGGACGAGTTCATCGGGTAGGGTCGTGTAGTTGGCAAAGTACACGTTGTCGTCGTATTCTGTATGGAGTAGAAGGGTAGCTGGTGTCCAGCTGGTTGTGCAACAGGGGTAAAATACATGGCGAGGTCCACCGGCGCCGCCCAGCATGTCTCGGCACGGCGTTGTGCGACATCAATGGCTTCCGATAACAGAGTATACCTGACTTTCCTTTGATTGCAAGAGTTGAAGTCGCAAATCGGTCCACAGCCCTCGTTACCGCCACAGGAGGGCCAGACCTAGGACAGTCGAGTCGGCAGGAGAAGAAAGGCCTCCGCTATCCTACTCCGCGGCGGATTATGCCATTCGACCACCGGGATACTCCGAAGGACTGAACGAGAATTCGCCGACTGCCTTGGATAACTTGCGTCCCTACGGCCCCTCGGCCTCCAACCTGCGAGTGCCCACCATCAGCTTCACTGTTGAGAATTGGAAGCCCAAGGACCTGGTCGAGGCCATCGAGGCAGAGTCTAATTTGCATTTCGATGGGGCGCTTTCTACTCGAACCGGCTGGTCAGAGACACGCTGGGGCTGGACGAACAAGGTGTTGTACGCGTGAGCATGGTTCACTATAACACAAGTAAGCCAAAGTACCAATCCGTCTACCATGCAACCAGATACTCACTTTTTCCCCTGGTCGATGAAGTGAATGGCCTGCTAAAGATACTGGACAAGGTGCTTGAGAAGAGTTGAGGGGTCAACTCTTTGTCGTGCTTGGCGACACGAAACATGTGCACGTGGAAATCAGCAAGGTATTTACCTGACTTGTCTATAGTCAATGTCTCATTTACAATTGCCACTTCTCTTATCCACAGCGTTCCGTAGCTGGGCAATAGCCTCAGCCGGATCCTTAGCGCCAAAGACAGCGCTGCCGGCGACGATGACATTCGCGCCGGCATCAGCCGCCTGGTCGATTGTACCGGGCCCAACACCGCCGTCCACCTCTATGTTCAGGTCGGGGTATTTCTTACGCAGAGCTTGCACTTTGGGCAGCTCGGATGCCATGAATTTCTGCCCGCCGAAACCGGGCATGACGGTCATGATGAGGACCATCTGTTAACCGTGCGTTAGCCGACAAGCCCGGTGCCCGTGGGGGTGCGCGATATATACTTACGTCAGGCTTCTCCTTGGGGTCGGACGTTTCCAAAACGTCCCACAGTACGTCAACGGACGTGTCCGGTCGGATAGCAATGCCAGCAAGCAGACCATTGTCGTGGATGTACCGGATGAGCTCCTTGGGGCTTGTTTTCTTGTCGGACGTTTGCTCGGGGCTTTCGGCGGCGGTGGAGAAGGCAGCTTCGTAGTGAAAGCAGTACAGGTCACAGCCTGCATTCTTGAATTCCTTGACCCATTTCTTGGGCTATGCGATGCACCGTCAGTATCCAGACTCTCTCAGCCGCCACCGTTTGCCGAGCTTGTTCATGTTCACCTCTGCGATCATCATGTGGCAGTCGAAAGTGCCTCGGCCGTTGGCTTCGGTAGGCCTATCGACGTGGCCCCTGATCTTGGCAACCACAGGTGCTCCGAACGTAATATTAGGCACAAAGTGCCCGTCCCTGAGTCCTGTCAGCCTCCGGTAGTCTTCATGCATGGGCGCGCAGCATACATGATGTCGACATGGAGCCAGTCAGCGCCCTGCTCCATCGTGCGGGAACATTCATGGCCGAGCTGGCCAAAGTCGGCCGACAGAATAGACGGGGCGATGATGGTTTTCGGCGCCATGATTGTGGGGTCAATGGACGGGAGCGAAGGAGAGAGTTGCTCGTGGACAGGACCTGGAGTTGTCAACGCTGATGCGGCATCGCGTGGTAGTCTGAACTGATGTGCTGACGGCCCGCTCTGTGGGCCAGACGACGGTGACGCAGAGGTCCCACCGCGCTGCTCAAGGGCATCCGCAGCGTGGAGCCGAGCTTAGTCGAGATTAGCCTCACGGGCATCGCTGCATGGCGTGCTGGAGCGAAAAGAAGGACGCCTTGTGGCCAATGGTGGCGGGCCAATTGGGCAGCCCGCCCGCCCCTCAGCCATCGACTCATGCGCCAAGCTCCAGCGCCGACGCCGGCGGTTGTTCTGGATAATTTTTGGACGTCAGGTCAACTCTCCCACACGTCATCGCATACAGCATTTTCCAGTCTTGTTTTGGCATCCTCTACGTCCTACGGCTAGCCAATTCATCTCTGCAGTCTGTTTTCTCGTGACCCCCTGGGCCCCTACCCTCTCATTCACAATGTCGGTAAGTAATGACCCCGCCAAAGGCTGATGATTCCTCGAGGTGGGGTGACTCACGAAGACGCAGTTCTTCATTGAAAACAAAAATGTCGGCAACAAGCAGGATTCCGAAGACTGGAGAAGTGAGTGTGTCCATGTATTCCCATACGCCCAGGCTAACGGTGCCCAGTTCGCGGCTACAACCCTTTGACATCCCCCGACCTGCTCCAGCATGAGATCGCCCAGACACCCGAGTCCAAAAAGACGGTCATCGAGTCGCGCGAGGAGGTCGTCTCCGTCGTCAACGACACCGATAGCAAGGGTCGCCTGCTCGTTGTTGTTGGGCCCTGCTCCATCCACGACCCCGAGGCCGCTCTCCGCTACTGCGACCTGCTGCTCAAGGCCAAGGAGAAGCACCAGGACGAACTGCTCATCGTCATGCGCTCGTACCTCGAGAAGCCGCGCACCACCGTTGGCTGGAAGGGCCTTATCAACGACCCGGAAATTGATGGCAGCTTCCAGATCAACAAGGGTCTGCGCCTGGCCCGTCAGCTCTTCGTCGACCTGACTTCCAAGGGCATGCCCATCGCCAGCGAGATGCTGGACACCATCTCCCCGCAGTTCCTCGCCGACCTGCTGTCCGTCGGCGCCATTGGCGCGCGCACCACCGAGAGCCAGCTGCACCGTGAGCTGGCCAGCGGTCTGAGCTTCCCCGTCGGCTTCAAGAACGGCACTGACGGCTCGCTCGGCGTCGCCATTGACGCCATTGGCGCCGTCAAGCACCCTCACCACTTCCTGTCCGTCACTAAGCCTGGCGTCGTCGCCATTGTCGGCACGACGGGCAATGAGGACAGCTTCGTCATCCTGCGCGGTGGCACCAAGGGCACCAACTACGACGCCGAGAGCATCGCCCAGGCCAAGGCCGCTCTGGAGAAGAAGGGTCTGCGCCAGAGGCTCATGGTAGACTGCAGCCACGGCAACTCCCTCAAGAATCACAAGAACCAGCCCAAGGTCGCCGCCACCCTGGCCGAGCAGATCTCCAAGGGTGAGACGGCCATCATGGGCGTCATGATCGAGAGCAACATCAACGAAGGTATGTCGTTTCCGTCGTCCCGCCCCATCGCTTCGACACTAATGCGCCTCCACAGGCGCCCAAAAGGTCCCAGAGGAGGGCAAATCAGGGCTCAAGTACGGCGTCAGCATCACCGACGCCTGCATCAGCTGGGAAGACACGGAATCTGTGCTCGACACGCTCGCCGACGCCGTCAAGCAGAGACGCAAGGTCCTAGGCGTCAATGGCAAGCCTTAGGCTTGGGTGCGAGATGTTTTCTTTTCCAAAAAGCGACACAACTTGAATTTTCGCCAAATGGTTTTCACACAAACGAACAGAGCTCTTCTGACGAGGCTTGGAGTTGCGAGGTACTCAGGATGTCATTTAGTGATGCCACGGTTAGAGGAACATTTTCAGCTCATGATTTGGCTCTGGAATTGTGCCGGAAGTGTCTTCAACTGATCAGAACCCTACGCCGGTCAGTCCAGATTGGTGTGTTACGGATCATCGTAGCCTTGAATGAGCGTTTCCTCATTGTCAGTGTAATCGACGACTCGGGCGGAGCTCGTTGCGAGCTCGTCATCCATTCACACGTACTCCAAACCACCACTGTTCTCTCTATTGGCCATAGAGTCAACATTCGAATGACGGCAAGTCTGCGGCACCAACATAGCAGCCGAGACGCTCTCAAGGGCCCGCTTTCAACACTCTTGGACTCACACGAGTGGCACTGACACTCGATGCCGCAGCGTTCTGGGCATCAATTCAGCCGATGATGTAGGTGCTGTTTTAGATTTATTTAGACCCGTCTTCAAAGCTCGTACAGTGGTTCGCCCAATATTAAATGAAGTCCGTACTTACACGTGGTTATTGCAACCTGGCTGGCTCAGCTGGAGCAACTGTACTGTGCTTCGCACTGTAACAGGTAGTGCTTACTCTGTGCGAGTGGTAGCGAGCCAATGCGCCATATTCACACTGTACGATGCTGATGCTCCCCTTGCACCATGCTGCGGCCAAAAATTGGCCTACAAGCCGCAACTCGAAACGGTCCTTCACATAAACCTTCGCGACTCCGCCCCATCACCCTCTTCGCGCTTCATGGCCGCCTTACCACGGTGAACTTCTTCATAAGGCTCTTTCTCTGATTCCTGCCACGGCATTCGACGACAAATCCTTCGCGTGTCCTCCCCCGTCGCGATTAGCCGAGACGCGCAACAATGCCGCGCCACTACTCCCCTCCCGACTCGCCTCTGTCATCTATGGTCTCGGAGGAGCCCTACGAGGAGGACGCCCACGAAGATGACGAGGAGACATCCCTTCGCCCCTTGAAGCGGCAAAAGGTTGAAGCCGGGTCGACTACGTCGTCCGCTGTCGTCCCAGATGCCGAGCCCGAGACTGTCCCGGAGCAAGATCCCCTCGAGGGCATGTCCGACGTCTCGTCCGATACATCGGGCGACATTCCGAGCTCGCCCATCAATGCGCGGCTCGACGAGGAGGACTTTCAGGATCAAGTGACAGTTTGCGACTGGGACGGCTGCCCAGCCGGCGACCAGCGAAACATGGACAAGCTGGTCGAGCACATCCACAACTCGCACATTGAGAACCGACAAAAGAAGTACACGTGCGAGTGGAAGAGCTGCAGCCGCAAGGGTCTCCCCCACGCCAGCGGATATGCCCTCAAAGCCCATATGCGGAGCCACACGAGGGAGAAGCCGTTCTACTGCTACTTGCCTGGTAAACTCAAGTTCCCGCAGCCTCTGGACACGGTTAGCAATACTAACACATATGCAGAATGTGACCGTTCTTTTACAAGATCCGATGCTCTTGCTAAGCACATGCGAACCGTTCACGAAACCGAGGCCCTCCGACCCTCCGACCCCGTGCCAAAATCGATGCAATCTGGGCCGTCGAGCAAGGCGAGCAAGCTGAAAATCATAATCAAGACGCCGCAAGCTCACGGCGCTGGCGGCGAAGACGGCACGGACGGATCGGTTAATGGCGAGGATTCCAATTCCGACTTCTTCACGGCACTTACGAGCGAGCTATTCAGCGCCGAAGAGCTGGCCTACCCGGTGGACAAGCTATATCGCAAGTGCTATTGGGAGTCAAAGTGGGCCGAGGAAATCAGCGACTCACTCAAAAAGGAGTGCAAGGAGCTGGAGGAGACATACTACAAGGAGTGGTTGGAAAAAGAGGTGTTGCTATCGCAGGTCATCAAGAGTGAGGTGGACTGGCATGAGCGGCGCCAGGCCGTCCTCGCGGGTGCAGCTGACATGAAGTTGCCGGGCGCCGCGGAGGGCAAGACTGGTGAGCAAGCTAATGGCGTCCACGGAGGGGGCGACGCAACGGCGACTGCGAAGGTGGCCCAGGCTACGAAAGCCTAGATGGCTCCAGCATTGCTTGCGGTGTCTGGACATGTCGAAATCGAGCAAAAAGAGTGGCAGTACAGGTGGTCTTGAAGACATGGGGCGAGGGTACTATGGGAGTTTACGGAGTTTGGCCGTGTACAACCGGAGCCACGAGGAGCGTCCACTGTGTTTGTTATTATTATTTGGTATGGTTTTATTAGATTTGCTGCCATGGGTCGCCATCCATTAGCACATTCTTCCCCTGGTTAGGAGCAATTCCCAAAGCGAGCACGAAAGCCGTTATACCTCTACGGGGACGCATCACCGCTTTGTAATTTCCAACCATGTGAGGGCTGTCCACATCAGATGCACTGCATCAGCTTACGGACCTGCCCACGAAGAGACCGCAATATTGCAGCAAATGAATCACCGGCGTTATGCATGTTTGAGCAATGGGCTTGCCGCAATAAAGCCGCGATGGGCGAAAGGTCGAACCTCTACGGCGTCGTAGCCACCTACCCTGTACCCCAGCTTGGGGCGGTTACTGGTACGCCACCATGAGCGTGCCGATTTCGCAGCGCGTGGGGCGACTTGGGTCAGCCATTTCTAATCCTCGACTTTTTATTGATTCAGCTGCGTCACAAGCGCTAGATCATTCCTCCTCAGTACGATACGACGCCCGTTCAAATACGCCGTCAAAGCTTGCTCCAATTTCCAGCCTCCTCATCTTCCGAACGCAATCCTTGTTTGAGGCGCGAGGACTCGGAGGACCCGATTCCAACGTAGTGGCGAACATCGCGAACCGCTATCCGAGCCGAAGCAACTAGGACTACTACCTATCGCTGCCGCCTCGAACTCAGAAACAGCCAGACGCCGCCTCGCCCGCCGGCGAGGCTCCTCATGCTGCAACATGAGTGCCATTCTCTCCGTCGACGACCTCAACGACTTTATTTCCCCCGGCGTTGCCTGCATTAAGCCCATCGAGACCCTACCCGCCGCCGACCCTCCCCCGCAATCCAACGAGACAGAAGTCATTCTCGACGGCACCCCACAAGCCGCCACCGCCAGCAACGATCCGGCGCAGATATCCCTTACCGACTGCCTCGCGTGCTCCGGTTGCGTCACTTCAGCTGAGGCCGTCCTCGTCAGCCTCCAGAGCCATGCCGAAGTTCTGTCGACGCTCGATGCTTCGCCGGCGCTGCGGGTCGTAGGGCCCGATGCCACCGGCGGCTTCGCAGTGGAGGGGCTGGAGAATGAGGATGCGAAGCTGTTCGTTGCCAGCGTCAGTCCGCAGTCAAGGGCAAACCTGGCGGCTGCGTGTGGGAGCGGTGTGTCGGAGCGCGAAGCCGGCCGCATGATTGAGAACCTCCTGCGAGGGCCCGCCGGACTGGCCAAGGGGGGCAAGTGGCATAACCGGTTCGCCTGGGTGGTGGACACCAATGTGGCGAGGGAGGCGACTCTCGTCCTCGGCGCGGATGAAGTGCTCGGCACCTCAAGAACGACACTGCCCGCCCCGTCACAGCCGATTTTGGCCTCGGCCTGCCCTGGTTGGGTTTGCTACGCCGAGAAGACACATCCTCACGTCCTCCCCCACATATCCCGGGTCAAGTCACCACAAGCCCTGATGGGGACAATGCTGAAGACGACCTTGAGCCGAAAGCTGGGCATCCCGCCGAGCAGAATATGGCACCTAGCTGTGATGCCATGCTTCGACAAGAAGCTCGAGGCCAGCCGAGAGGAGCTCACGGATGAGGTCTGGGCCGGCACGGGGCTGCCGGGCCGCGGCGTTCGGGACGTCGACTGTGTCATCACAAGCAAAGAGATGCTCATGCTCGCCGAATCGAGAGAACTTAATTTCCTTAACATGCCCAGGGACCAAATCTCTACACCTCAACCAGAGCCGTTTCCAGACTCGAGGCTACACGACTTCCTCTTTCCCCAGCAGGGCACGCGGAACCCTCCCCGCGCGGCTGGCTCCTCGGGTGGTTCCCTATACCATATCCTGCAGAGCCGAGCCGCTCAGATCCCTGGCTCTGACATCCAAACGAACCGGGGCCGCAACGCCGACGTCGTTGAGTACCTTGTCACCGTCAATGGCGAGCCGATATTCAAGGCTGCGCGGTATTATGGTTTCAGGAATATCCAAAACTTGGTCAGGAAACTAAAACCTGCTCGGCCGTCCCGCATGCCCGGCGGTAAGCCCTTCGGAAGTGCTCGGCGGCCCGCAGGTAAGCCTGCCGGTCTCGAGTATGGCTATGTTGAGGTCATGGCCTGTCCCGGCGGCTGCACCAATGGCGGTGGTCAGATCAAGGTCGACGACCACATCGTCGTTGAGCGCAAGAAATTTGTTGGAAAGCCAGGTCCACAGGAGCAGAAGGACTGGCTGGCGGAAGTCGACGAGGCATACTACTCTGGCGACGAGAGAGAGCGGGAGATTAGCGGGATCTGCGGAGATGTTGTCGGTGGCATCTCGCGATCGTATATTCATGATACCCTGGCGCACTGGTCGGACATGACGGGCATTGGTATAGATAGACTGGCATTCACGAGCTATCGTGAGGTGATCAGCGATGTTGGAAAGGACAAGGCCACGGACGCCGACAAGGTGGTTCAGCTGGCCGGCAAGATTGGAGGCGGGTGGTAGTTTGGTAGTTGAAATGTGCATCAACTGCCTCTGGCGCCTCGGCGCGTAAAGCCCATGCCTCCTCGTCCGCTGCCGTCTGGTCCCCTGGGTGCCCGAATTGGTTGTTGCGGCTCGTCTCTGGGCTGTGGACTCATTGTCGGAGAGGAGCCCTGAGGCCCTCGTCGTTGAGCCAGGGAGTCCGGCTTGGACGAATACCCCGGGTCGAAGAGTTCTCTAGCTGGCCCGTTTTGGTTGGCCTGTCGTCGAATGTCAGGCTGCTGACGGTTCACGTCAAAGTCTCTCCTTTGCCCGCCTCCACGACCCCGGCCGCGGCCCTGCGCAGAGTGGCGGCTGTCGGAGCGAGGCGGCGTCACCGTTCCAGGTGACGAGCCGCCGGACGATGGAGCAGACTCTCCGAAGATCTTGGCCCGCGCCTCGTCGTAGCGCCGCTGCTTCTCCTCGCGGTCCCTCTTCTGCTTCGCCCGGATCTCCTCGGGGCTCAGCGGCACTTCCTTCTTGTCCTGGTCGTCGGCATCGTCGAGGCTGAGCTGCGACAGGCCAGTCACAGGGTCCTTCTTCGCGATGACGGGTTTGCGGCTGAGGACCTTAACCTGCGGCTTGAAGTTGGACGTGAGAGGCACATTGTTGTTGGCCTCGAGGTAATGGAAAGTCTGGGGGGTAGCGTCTCTGTAGAGACAGATGATAACTCCATGTCAGCACCACTGTGACTTCTCTGTAACAACGCAGCTGCGGTGGGTGATCTTACGCAGACTCCCATAACCGGCGATTTGTCTCGGCGTGCCGTGTCAGCCGCTCCGACTTGGTGAGAGGCACCTGTGCTGCGGTGTCCTCGATCGGCTGCTGTGATTCATCCCGTGCGGCGTTGTCGGCCTGTGTCTCCCAGTCGTCTTCCCATGCATCAGGCACCGCTGCGGCCGCCTTCTTCATCGTGGGCGGCGAGGACGAGCGTCGGAGCAACAGAGGTGGTGGTTGCCAACAGCACAGAGTCGACGCGTCTCAAAGGATCTTCTCGGTCTCGGGCGGTCGCGTGTGCAACGTCGGCGCTCGGCGGGAGCAGGCGAGGCGTCTGCGCATAGGAGCCAAATTGTCTGGTGGAGGATACCATGAAGGATTCCGTGGATGCTGTTGTCCTGAACGAGTGGCCGCAGCTCGACGGTTTTCGGATCCGTGGGGCTTTCACGAGGGCGTTTTCGGGTACTCTCTAGCCCTCAGGAGATACTTGACCCATCCCAAAATTTTAGCGGCGTCGCAAAGTCCCCCTCTCGCCCTCGCAGGTACATCAGATCCCTGGAAACAAGCAGGGGTCGGATGGCGGGGTGAGCGGCTGTGGCGGGGCTCTTCGAACTTGCCCGACGGCCGGTGCCGCGCAGCAAGGACAGAGGTGAACCTTGCTTGGCCGTCGCCGACAACGTACACGGAGAGCTTGTAGAAATCGGCCAGGCCCTTTTTTGCATATCGCTCCCGGCTCACGCGGCGCTTACACCACGTTGCACTTCACGGCACGCCTCCACCATGGCCGCTGACCCTCGCGCATCTCAGATGGAGGTTGCTGAGCCGATCACCCCGGCAGGGAGCGCCGGAGGCGCCCCCAGGAAGACCAAGGACGATCTTGACTGGAGGATGTCGAGGCTTGCAGACCAAAACTTCAACATCAGTATGCGCCCCCGTCCCTTTTCCTCGTGGCACCCTTGCTGACGGCAGTGTAGAAAAGTACCCGGATCCCCTGGCGCCGCGGCATGGCGTCGACCCCCAGTTCTATCCCAAGGGGGTGACGCTGGAGATGGAGAAGAAGTGGCTGGCCAGGATCCAGGCATTGAAAGATGACGCTGCCTAGCTCATACATCCGCAGAAACGGGGCAGCACCAGGATACCTGAGTGTTTTTATTCACAGTGATACTCTCTGAATACATATATAAAGACGCAGCCACACACTTTTCATCGTCTCATCTTCTCCCGCGGCATTGGTTGATTTTTCAGATGAGGCACGGGCTCTTGAAATGCTATTTCATTGATCTCCACAAACGTTTGCAACTCGCCCTACGGTGTGGAACATAAAGCTGGCCCCGGTTGGAACTGCAGGTATAGCAGCAGCGATAGCAACCCCCGCCGGCGCAGTGATGTTTCGACTCAATGTCACTGTACTTGGGTCACTCACGGACAGATATCTCCTCAATGTTCAGCTGGCCATGATTGTTGAGTAAAGTAAAGTCCCCTGAGATGGAAACAGGCACCGGATAACCAGTGTTCCGTACCACGAGACGGAAGCTTGCTCGATTGCTACGTGATGCATGCAACCGCTCTGCAGGTGAGAGATGCCGGGAGAACCGAACGCCACAGCTGCGAAGATAGGCAGGGCAGGGCATTCCGGCCACGGGGCTGGCCGGAACACGGTGCGACGTCGCATCGTATCGGCCACACCACCAGGCTATTACAGGCGCGCATGGCGGGCTGAGGCTGAGCGCTGCCGTCGCTTATGGTAACGCTCGTGTGAGTCCATGCATGCGACCAACAATTAGGGTAGCGTAGCATGCGCCTGGCAGGCGTAGAAGCGTCATCGAAGCCTTGGCAGCTGAAACGTCTTGCGAAACACTGGAAGACTGTCGCAGGCTTACTGATCTGGATCCCAAAGTAGACTGCCTGTCGGCTGCTGCGGTAGAGCACACGGGCTGGGGTGTGGCTCATAATGTCAATGTGGCAACGCCAAGCAGCGACTCGGAAAGCTGAGATACGAACTGGCCAAGGGAGGTGGGCAAGCCCAACAGGCGCGCAAGTAGAGTGACTGGCCAGAATGCCATCCAGGGCTTATCTGGATCTGCCGTCAGCGGTTGCGCATTTTCTCTCTCGATGGCTCGTGGTTCCGTCTGGACTCCGGATCGCCGTCGATTGCTGCACTGACACGGCTGGCCCTTGTCCTACCCGTTGCTGATGACAGGTCAAGAAGCATGAATGGACAATTATACTTCCCGGGGGAGCACAAGCTAACCGTCCATCTGCCGCGACGGTTCAAAGCAACGACTTGCCGAGCCATTCACCCGTCCTGATTGGGCCGTGTCGACCTTCGGGAAAAACTTGATTTTAGTTCTACAAACGAATCGGTTCCAGTCCATCCGCCTGGCCCCTTAAAAACCACTGACGTCTTAAAGTTGCCAGCCAAATCAATCCCATTTCAAGTCTTCATGCCCTGCTAGTGGTGGCTGGTTCGCTAGTTTGCCATTATTAATAGCAGCTGCATTCCAGCGCCCGATGTATCGATTGGCTCGACCAGATCATCTCGATCGCTGTCGCCGCAATATGTCTCTGATTCATGACGAGGTCCAAAGGTGGGCGTGTTTGATAGGTCGCGCGCTAAGCCGTGTCATCCAGGCTTTGCCGTGAACTTGCTTTCGCTGTCCTCTTGTGGTGCTGCGGGGCCGACATTAGGCATTTGGTAATATTAGCACATGGGTTTGTAGCTGTTCGTATTTTGCCGTGATGCAAGGTGGCACGGATTACGAAGTACCGGGTACGAGTACATGTGCAGCCAATAGCTGCTTTATTGCTCAGGGGGCCAATGGGCTACCTTCGGCCGGTTGGTGTCTGTGGTTGGTCGCGGCAACATCCTGGGTTGCTTTTCTTCTCGCAGCAATCAGAAAGCCCTGTAAACTGACAGGCTCAGCTTTTCATTTTTTATTTATTTATTAAAGTGCCATCAACAGCATGTCAGCCTCTCAAAATACCCTTGGCAGCATTTTTCCCCTGTCGGAAACAAAAGCGCGATAGCCCGCGTAGATACTGTGAGACACTTGCCCAATCCAGATATCCGGGACTTCTGATGCTGGCGATTGCGTCACTGCCAGCCATGTCTCACGCCAGCGTTGTGAGTTGCACTCGCTCCAACTTGATATATCGAAACCCTTGGCCAGTCCCTCTCTCATTTCTCAGCATCCTAGGCCCAGCATTGCCGGGCGGGTCGATCGTGATGCGCATTGGGCGAGCTATGATACAAGCGAAAATGGTTTTCGAATTTGAGCGCTGCGATGACTTTGCTCATCGACCTCATCGACCGGCCAAACAGACCGGGCCAGAGGTAATCCAGGGGTCCTGGCACGCCCGCCAGAAGGACGATTCCATCTGTTCCTTCAACATTCACCGCGACGATGCGGCCCTGGGTCGTGGCCAATACCCCGATACCAGAGCCTTCTCAAGCTCGCGGCATTGAGCAAGATCACAAGTTGGATGCTCTTTCGGCAGTTTTCTTTGCCCTGTTCAGGGTCCGTGACTGAGAACAATGATCTCATTGTCGAGCAGACTGTTCGTCGTTCGTCCGTCTCGGGCGCGTGTAAGATGCGGAAGCGGGAACGGATCGCCAGGCAAATGTGGCGCACTGCCCAGCGTGGCTTATGGCCAAGCTATTGACAAGATCGCGGGGGCTCTATGAGAGCGTCATCCCCCTCACTACCGGCTGGAATTGTCTGCAGATCTGCCAACCGAAATAGCAGTTGCGGCATATTCAGAGGCTGTTGCGGCCAAGGCCTTATCTTGCACGCGAAGCGTCTTGAACCGCTAGGGTGCATCGTTTCCAGACGTTAAAGGATACTGGGTTGTCTTGACGTGCGGAGAAAGGGGATCAGCGGTGGCTCCACGGAGTAATAGTCCGTCACGTCACTTCGCCAGGTAGGGGAGCCGGCGAGTGCCGAGCTCTCGTGGATGGAGACCGGCAGCCTGGATGCTGCTCCCTTGCCAACCTAACTTAATGACAGGGAGCTTGGGAGGCTGCTCCTGAAATTACTTGGACCAGGCAATTACCTTAGGTATGCAATGACGAAAGCTCGTCACCGGCCGCGCACCGCAGCCCGCATGAGCGTGCATCGCAGACACCGGAAGAGGCGCTCCATACGGATAGTACCTCGAGGTAGATATCTTGCTCCCCGCATATGGCGCGCATGCGAAATGTCGCGGCTCGGTGCCGCTGGCTGCAGCGACCTGTACAGATTACTCGTACCTGTATCCAAGGCAAGGTACAGTGCCTTATTACTCTCCCTGCCTCGTCCCCGGGGTACGAGTACCTTCCAGGTTCCCTTACAAATATATGGTATGGTTGGAGCCCATATTTCTCAGCTTGCCCAGCTTCTCGCCCCCCAGCCAGCCGAGCTTGCGTGAGCTGCCTTCAACCGGGACGCCCCCAGCGGCCCCAGCGCCCCCTCCAGCGCCCCCAAAAAGCACGCCCTCTGCTGCACCGACTTCCCCAACCGCCGCGAGAGCTTGCTACCTTCATCACCAGCATCGATTCCACCCTGAACAAAGCTTGCGACGCAACCGACTCTCTGCTGGCTGCTCGACGACGGCGCCACATTCGATCCTATCGTTCCGTCGTCTCCAACACATACTCTGCCTACTCGAGACCCGCCTGACCCCGCGTGCTGTCCCGCGACAGGGCAACTGACTCCATCCGCCGCCATGTCGAGCACTGCTGAAGGCGCGCATGCGAACGCAGGCGGCGGTTTTGACCTTCTCCGACGAGCTACACAGGCGATGATGTCAAAGTACGTTGCGTTGTGTTTCCTACTGCTCTAAAAAATTCCCCCTCCATCCTTCTCCGCATCGAGCTCGCAGCTTGTGCCCGCATCGGCCGTCTGAAGTACACCAAGCATCACCTCACCCAAGTGGGCTTGCAAGGCGCCGTTCCCCATCGCCGCGCTCTCTTCTGGGACCAAGGCGATCCATCCGAGCCGTTGGCTTCGCACAGCGGCGAGTGGCACCTCGACGGGGCACTACTCGTATGCGCGAGCAGGCAGCGAACCAGCCGTTCGTCACCGCGAGTCAGCGTGTCATTCCGATCGCTAGCCCCTCACACCCGTCCTCCAGTGGCTTCCGCAGCGGCTTAGTGAGCTGGACCAGCACTCGGGAAGCACTGTCTGGCAGCCACACTGCGAGTACAATAGGTGCTTCAAGATCGGGCGCCTTGTCGCCGCCTCCCCCCGGGTCGCTGCCGACGGACGCGGACCCAAGGGACGCACGAGCCCTTCGCAGCGGTACTGGCGGAAAAGGCACCTTGCCGTGGACGGCGACCAACAAGCGCCCGAGCAGAGGAGGCGCTCGTGTCTGGCACAGGCTACATCCAATATATACTTTACCTGGGCGCATGGTCCGGTTCCTGACCCTTCGGCGAGGCCGTTGTGCGCAACAGCCAAGGCGGGAGGCATCGAACTCTGTTCAGCCCTTTGCCTTGCACACCGGCCATGCGGCGGAGGGCTGACTCGGCGTGCTGACTCGGATCGCCCATGATGGCGCCATGGCAATCGGACCTTGAGAGGACGGCTCTGCCAGCGCCTGCCGCGGGCCCAGCGCCGTTGTGCGGCGTCGACACCCCGCCGTGGCCTCTGTCGAGCGTCGACACCCCCACTCTTTCCACATGGCCGCTATGGAGCAAAATTCAGTCATCTCGTCATCTCCTTTCCGCAGCGCCTGCGAGTTTGCCCTTGCGCGTCCGTTGTCGGATATGCCCTCCCGAATTCCCACACTGCTGGTCCCAGAGCCCAACGGCGGCCTGGCGGCCCTTTCTTCCGTGTTTTCCTCGTCCCTTTCTGCCTACCCTGCATCACCGTCTGCTAAGCCTGTTACTCTTCGCAACCCCCTCCCCCCCTTCCCTTGGCAAACCGCTATGAACTAGTCCTTTCACAGGGCTCTGGCCGCTTCCCCCGCCGTCAAAGCTGCGCGAAAATTCTTTTTGCATTTTTTTCTTCTCCATTCCGCAATTGATTGCCTGCCGCAACAATGCAGGGTGTTGACCGATCCACTAGAACCGCTGCTACCGACGAGGATGGCGTGGACCACATCGGCACTGACACGCCGCGCTCCGGCATTGCCACCCCCCAGCCTGACCTCCAGGACAAACGTCTACCTGGAATCATGAGCTACTTTGGCCAGGTTCGTCAAGACCCTTCTGCGAGCGAACCGTACTCGTCTGTCTTTCTGCGACCTGAAGTTGCGCAACCCTTGGATCACGAGCGAGCCCGGCAGAGCCAGGCTGCTGCTTCGCCCAAGCCGCGGCAATCGCCGAGTCTTGCCGAGAGCTCTTTGCCTTGCAGCAAGACTTCTCTTGATGCCCGCCCTCCCCTGCAGTTCGACAGCATTGGTCTCAGTCCCAACGCTGCCCAGGAAGCACATTCGCCGTCTCTTCCGTACCCAACCCCTCCCGCTTCACAATCATCGTCTTCTGGGGGCTCCATGACACAAGACTCGAGGTTGTCGAGCGGCGCCCCGCGCGCAGCGGTCTCGGCCGACGCTCGCCCAGCTAAGATGTCACTGGAGCATGGAAGCCGGCGAGATTCCTCCACTACACATGATGTCGCCCAAGACACCAGTTCCGAAGCTGAGACAGCCACTGTCCAAAGCGGTTGTCCTGTCTCATCTGAGCATCGAGAACAATCTCCATCCACGCATCCACCTCCAAACGCTACCTTTGCTTCCATGTCTAGCAGGTGGTATTCATTTGAAGGACTCAAGGAGCTAACTCGTGGTGTGATATTCAAGAGCGGCTCATCTACCCCTACGAGAGCACTGTCTGCTGCTCATTCGTCGCAATCAGAGGGAAAGGACACGCCCGGACGAACCAGCAACGATGGGGCTGATACGAGTGGGACACAGACGCCGCGGAACTCGGCCACGTCTGGCGCCGAAGCTCCGGCGCCAAAAGGGAAGCTGACGATTAAGATTGCCGAAGCAAGAGGGCTGCGGAAAGGCCGTGACCCATACGTCGTGGTAGTCTTCCAGCGGAGTGAGCTTATTTCTGCCGGCCCGAGACATTCCGAGGAGGACGCCAACTTGAGCGCGCCGACGTCCGCCTTTGGTAGCGTTGGCGGCATTCCGATCCAGCGACAAGGTAGTGACTCCGGCCGCCCAGTCGCTATTCCCATGCGAAGCCGGCAGAGCAGCAACACCAGCATCTCCGACTACAATACCTTCCGAAATCGAACATCTCGCGCCCCCTCTTCGAACCCAAAGTGGGACGCAGAGGCTGTATTGTATGCCAGCTGAAGCTTGCGTTTTTTTTTGTTACGGGACAAGGGCTAATTTGGAGTAGTGATGTCGTTGAGTCGGACATGCTAGTGGATATTTCCGTGTACGACCATACGGCCACAGGCGAGGAATTCCTGGGGCAAGTTGACTTTCAAGCCTCAAGGGACAACGATGGTGTTGTGAAGGGGTGGTTTACCTTGAAGGGCCACGCGGATACTATTGCTGAAAATGCCCCCACGGGCGAGATATATGTCGAGGCCTTCTACCAGCGGACCGAGAGGAAGCATTTCGGGCCTAGCGATTTCGAAATCCTGAAGCTTATTGGCAAGGGGACCTTTGGCCAGGTTTATCAGGTCCGAAAGCGGGACACGCGACGTATCTACGCCATGAAGGTGCTGCAGAAGAAGGTAATCGTCCAAAAGAAGGAGGTTGCGCACACCGTGGGGGAGCGCAACATTCTCGTGCGGACGGCCATGTCCGACTCTCCGTTCATTGTCGGCCTCAAATTCTCGTTCCAGACACCGTCAGAGCTGTACCTGGTAACGGACTACATGTCTGGCGGAGAGCTGTTCTGGCATTTGCAGAAGGAGGGTCGATTTGACGAGAGACGCGCCAAGTTTTACATTGCCGAGTTGATTTTGGCCATCCAGCATTTGCACAACAGCGATATTGTGTATCGCGACCTCAAACCTGAAAATATCCTTTTGGACGCCAACGGCCACATTGCACTGTGTGACTTTGGGCTATCCAAAGCTAATCTGACCAAGAACGACACCACCAACACATTCTGCGGAACGACGGAGTACCTCGCACCCGAAGTCTTGTTGGACGAGTCTGGGTACACGAAGATGGTGGACTTCTGGTCTCTGGGCGTGCTGGTGTTTGAGATGTGCTGCGGCTGGAGCCCCTTCTACGCAGAAGATACACAACAGATGTACAAGAACATCGCATTCGGCAAAGTCCGCTTTCCTCGCGACACGCTCTCGCAAGAAGGGCGCAACTTCGTCAAGGGGTTGCTTAACAGAAATCCCAAGCATCGGCTCGGCGCGACGGACGATGCCGAAGAGCTCAAACGACACCCGTTCTTTGCCGACATCGACTGGGATATCCTCGCCAAGAAACTCATCACTCCTCCTTTCAAGCCGAAGTTGAAGTCGGAGACCGATGTGTCCTACTTCGACCCCGAATTCACCACTGCTCTCGAACAGAACGGATCGCTGAATGAGCGTGCGGCTGCATTGGCGCGAGGCTACGCAGCGTCCACCCCTCTTTCTCCGTCAGTGCAGGCCAACTTTCAGGGCTTCACCTTTGTCGACGAGAGTGCTCTCGACGACCATATGAGGGATCGGTTCCGAACCACAGACGATGAGGACATGGACGATGCGCACCACGCGAATCATGACGACGACGACTGGGACAATCTGGACGATATTGACCCTCGCAAGGCTAATCGCATGAGCGGCATCGTGAAGACGTCGTCGCACGCGGACGAGCAAATGGTTGGCGGCTCACACTTCGACGTTTGATCAACAAGAACTCTGGCGGTTCCAAAGTTAGTCTCATCTCGGTTGCCATTGATGGCGGCGCATCATCGTTTTCACGACTCTGGCATGAAAATTTAATTACGGTATGATTGCATCAAAGGAGGGGGTGGCTGGTTTTGCATTGCATTGTCCAAAGGGTAGCGGAGCAGGAGGATTTTGGCGTTCCGGCTGCGAGGAGGACTATTTGAACCGACCTTCGATCCAAGACTGATTAGTCTCAGGCTGCTTGCCGAGTTCCAAGAAGTTTGTTTCCAGAAGCGATGGGAAACGAGTCTTCGTTTGGTGCTATTTGTTTTGCGCCTGAAGTTGCTTGCTGCAAAGCTTTTTTGTACCCCGGCAACGAAGGCCCTGCCTTGGATTAGGACGGCCTTCAGCTAATCGATGAACTCTTACGTACATTCACGCATGCCTACATACTGTTCGCACAGCATCATTCATGATGAGTCGAGGGCAGCTTGCGTGAGGGCAATGTGGGGTATGCTCGCAGGCTGTCCGTCCGGCCTTGTAAGTGAATACGTGGAGGGAATTATACTTTACAGCTACAGGCACGACGCCAAACTATTCACTAGGGAAAATAGTTCGGGGCAAAAGAAACACTGTTTGTGGACAAAGCGTGAAAATAAGGATACTCTCTGTGTTGTTGTTTCTTCTGTCGCATTGACGTAACTCGGTCGTGCCTTGTATAGCCCATGTGCACAGCCGTAGGAAGCGCATCGAGACATCAAGCTAGAAGCGTGGATCCTTCAGGCCCTGTGCCTTGTCAGGCTCTATGACATTGTCGTCACCATGTGGCCAGCTTGGGGCTTGGAGGGCGGAAACACTCCGTTCACGATAAAGCGCAGCCTTGATTTTGATTTCGTTTCTTTGCGCAAGGTTGAAGTCCTACACCCAATTGAGGCTGCTTGGAGGAAAATGTACAACAGGATGATCGACACCATCAATGACCTGTGCTCGTCTAGGATGCCAACACGCTCTCTCGAGTCAATGCAGCTCTTCTTCTACTCGCTCCGTCCCCAGTCTCACACGTTCCGCCGCGCTTGCATCCGTCGCCTTCCCGTCTTCATGGACAAGGGGAAGCGATTTAGTGGGACTCGTCCTCCTCCTCAGCCTCGAGCCAGTCGGCGACGCTGGCGGTGCTCTGGCTGGTCTGGGCGGTGGCGTCCTGGCCCTCGATCTCGACGACCATGTTCTCGTACTCCTTCAGGCTGCCGGCGAGATCGGACTCCTCCGGCGACGCGGGCGTCTTGGGCATGGAGAAGCTCTGGACCTGGCCCTCAGCATCGGACTCCTTGACCGCGGGCATCTTGTAAGCCTTAAGCTCCTTCAGGTAGAGCTCCTGGACGAAGTCGGCTGCAGGAGGCAAGAGACGTTAGCAATATGTACGTCATCATCGGATAACATCGCCAGGGCATGTGTCGACTCAATCTATGCTCGGGCCACGTTGTTGTCGCTGGTGTGATGCGGCGGGGATCGGAAAGTTGGCAGAGGATAGGCTCGGCTGTGGTGGTGGGAACAGGCGGAGAATCGCGACGACATCGTGGCCGGGCATAGCATGTCGGTCGAATCCATCGCCATCGACGACCTTGAGAAATAATCAGGGGAGCGCGCTCTTACCTCGTCGGGACACGGTGGGAGCGATGAAGCTTCGGACCTGGACGTTTCGTCTCGCAGACCGAGCGACGGCGGCAACGGCCGAGCTGGCGCGCTATAAAGACAGTCAGCCAAACGTCCCCATGCGTTTCGACGCGGCGACGAGCGACGCGGCAGGCGCAGGAAAAAGCTCGAGGAGGACTCACCGAGGCCCTGGACAGTTGGCTGAGCATTTTGAATGGCTGGGCGTGGCTCAATCGGGAACCCTGGGGATGGCGGGAGGATGGACTGAGGGTTTTGTGAAAATCGTGATGTCGTCGCCCGGCTAGACTGGAGTTTCTGCCTCAGGTTCCCCACCCGCCGCCCCTTTCAACCGCGGGTTCTTACTGCACGTGACCTGCACGGTTCACTAACACGGGACATCACGGTTCATTCACCCGCGGCAATTGATGCAACTTGCACGATGCAGCGGTTCAAGTGTCCGCCAATTCAAGGGATCTCTTTGGCCAGATGGCGACCGAGCATGCGATTGTATTGATGCCTGGAGACCAAGTGGCTTCACAATGACGGTGTGAGTGCAGTGACCAGGGGGCAAAGGGTGCCCGCGTGGTCTGACGATGTCTCCCGACAGCTCCGTTCTCGTGCGACGCGGCAGTCTGCGGGTGATTCTTGAAGTCTTGTGCCGACAATCCATTAACCGAGTCTATTTCACGAAACTGCAATCACTGAGCACCCTAGATGCAGCACACATTTGTGTCCCCTGGGCCGAGCGACACATGACATTCCAAGTCTAAGCAGCCTGATCTCGATGTACCCTTTCTTCCAACACACTTCGAAGCAATGCTGCGTCCATTGACATGCACAACTTCCCCCGTTTACATTACATGTGCACGCTGTCCTAAGCAGAACCCTCCCGCTCTTTTGCCTCGGGTGGTACGGGCGATGGAGAGTCGTTGCCCTTACGGCGCCGCCTGGTCCTTAATAGGCCAAAGACAAATGCGCCCACGTAGGCCGACGCGAGAAGACAGGCCACGACAATATATGCAATGCAGAAACGCCGGGGGGTTCCCGCGAGCTGAATGCCCAAGCCACCATTGACAATGCCGATGATGATGAGCGCGCGGCCGTACCATATGTGGACATAGCTGATGATGCCGCGCCCGTGGTACTTGAGAAAGTGTCTGTGATGAAGCCATCCAAGGACAGGTTGCAGGCCCATCAGTGCAACAACGATGACACCAAGTCGGGTGTGTGTGTTTGTGAAGAACTAGTGGTACATGGTCAGCGTAACTGTCGACGCCAGCGCGTCTCAAAGCACGGGTACTCGCCTCGTCAGCGCGAGTGGCCAGGACATATCCAACGCCAAAGCCCGCCCACATGCCGAGAAAGACGAGCATTTGCCAGCTGGCGTGTATGATCCATTTGCCGATCAGGGGCATCATCATGGACCCGATGGGGTATCCGACGACGAATACCAGTGTCATGAGAATGCCGTGGGCATATCTCAGTGTCTGGCTGGGCGAGTCATCGTTTTCCGTCACTCCATTTCCGTTCCCGCTCCCGCTGCCACTTGTGTCGTTGCTTTGGGGGTTCAAGAAAGGATTCGCGTCGGAGCTGACACTTGCTTTGGTTAGATCCACGGAGAAGGTGTTGTAGGCCTGGTGGAAAGATATGGTTGCCGACGTGCTCTGGGAATTCAGAGGGCTGCCTGCCAAATAGGCGGCCAACCAGCCGCTCATGCCGGCGAGGTTGAGCTCGGTGCAAGCACCGCACCGGACGTTGGCTATCATCTGGCCGTCGCTGATACCCGATCCCGCAAGGAGCTCGACGTCGCTCCGCTGCACGTACTGCGGCATGACGTGCCCGACGCCTCGCCTCGTGCTGAGCGTCACATTGCCTTTGCCGTCGGCATACATGACAAACATGTCGGCGCCGCGCATCTGCGAGCCTATGCCGAGACCAACCCACTCGAAGGTGGCCGGGGCCCTGAGCTGGAAGTAGACATTGCCCGACCCCGACTTAGCAGAGGCTTCAGGCACTCCCCATTGGAAGCAGACCTTGGGCGCGGGACAGTACGAGGATGTTGCGCCCAGGACCTGGGCGACATCTGCGGCGACGAAGGTTGTTGAGCACAATAGATCATCAGACGGGGAGGCGTGGGCAGCTGCGACGTACTTGTAGCAACGACGGCCGCGACGGCCGTCTTCATGGTCAGTCTCATTGTGTAGACAGAGTCCGCCGAATATCGAACTGCAGCTACACTCAAGAAGATGGCACAGCAGTGAGAACAGGACACGCGCGAGGGTTAAGTCAGGGCGAGAGAAGGAGATGTGTTGGGAGTTATGCGCAAAAGGTGATGAGAATATGGCGTGCTCACAAGGAGGCTATATCGGAATGACGCACCGACGGCAGAGACGTAGTAAGACTCGACTTAACCAGCGTGCCAGGTCCAAGGCGGGTGGAGGCGCACCCCCTCTGAAGTGCCTCTTACGGGACAGAAAGCCAATCCAAGATGAACTCAGTTGTCTGAGTCGCCAGCGAAGGCGTGGCGTATACGCCGCGAGCGCCGCCAAGCAACACTGCCACAAGCTGACTCCCTGTGCTACACTACACTGCACGGGCCTTAGATATCTGGATCAGTAGCGTTGAACCGAGACATGGGCATCAGCAATTAGGCGGCTTGGGATTGGCTCGAAGGGGCCAACCGAGGGACGTGTTTCGGGCTGGGCTGTTTCCGGGGCAGGGCCTGGGCGCCATGCGGATGATGAAGGTAGAGATGATGGGGCATGCCGGCAGACGCCTCCGGAGAGTTTATCCCAGGGCAATTGCTGAACCAGTCAGGCTGCGGCCAATGTCATTCAGCTGACGTCGTTTTGACTTTGTTGGCTTTCGAGTACTGCTGTAGACGAGATCTGCCGCGAAAACCTAACTGGGCGACAGATCAGGCCCTTCCCCACGGGCGATCTCGCCCGCTAAAAGGTCCACCCACGAAGTACTATATCGGGAATCGCCAACCCCATTCGTTCGTCCGCCGGGGCACTCAATCGCTCCGACGCGGGCACATCGTCACCCGAGAGCTTCCCGATCAGGCATCACCAAATCATCATCTCCAGGTAGGTAGGCTTCTCAACGCCTCTCCGGCATTCCCCGCAGAGTCGTATCGACAATCGACGGCTCCTGCATGACGCCCGTCAATTCGTGAAACTTGGCAAAGCTCCAGCTGTGCCTCACAACTGCATTGGCTGCCTCCCACCTCGCGTGTGCCAGAAGCACATACTCGTACATGGTGCCGATAATACCTCATCCGTCAGTGAGCAAGCTTGGCAGAGAAAGGCCACGCAACCCATTGCGAAAATCTTGGACTGTGTCGGGCAGCCCAGCGGCAGCCTCCCTCAGCAATCGCGTCGCCAAGATGTCAACTGCCGAACTGCCGCCACGGGGCCGTTACGCCAAGAGGCTGACTCAAGCCGGATTGATGCTCGCTGAGCAGCTGCTGCAAGAATTTCCGATTCACGGCATCGTAGCACTACCGGTTGTCATAGTAGATCTCCCGCTATGTATTCCGCCTGTCAAAGAAATGCGGTGTTCTCATAGAACCAAACTGCCGACCTCCTCCGTTCTAGTCCTGGGCATGATGAAACCAATGCAGTGATGCGCAACGCAAGAGCATGACAACTTAATATACCGCCGGCCGCGACGTCTGTCCATCATATTTGCCATGCACAGGTCTTTCCTTGTTTCCTCCTTCACGTCAATACATCCCCTTCTCGAAACAACGCCCTAAGTTCCCAGCTGCACGCACGCTGAAAAGAAAACGGAAAGAAAGAAAAAAACACCGTAGAACCATCAGGCCCCGTTTGCCAATGGAAACGCATTGCTCTCGAGCAGGCTGGACGATGCCACGAAGCTGAAGCCTCCAAACATGTCGTCCTTGTGGCTCGATGCGCCAGCAGGCCACGGATCCTTGGCCGTGATCAAAGGGCTCATGGCCAAGTCTGTGAACTCGGCAGCAAAGTTCTCGGCCAGCTCTGGGTCTGTGATCATGGGCTGAATGGGCGGCTCCAACTCGCGAGCTTCCAGCTTCTTCCAGTCGATCTTGCGAAAGAACCTGTGCTTCTTGAGCGTTTGGAGGTCCTTTGGCATCACCGCCCCAAGTCTCTTGTTTGGATCCTTCCTCAGGAGGCGCGTGAGCAGGTCCTTGGCGTCGGGGCTGAGAAAGTACGGCAGGATCAGCTTCTGCTTGACGATGTTGTCCTGGATCTTTGCGTGGTTCTGGCCGCGGAAGGGCGGGTTGCCCGTCATCAGATCGTAACCGAGAGCCCCAAAGGACCACCAATCAACGACTTTGCCATACTTTTTGCCGAGGATCACTTCAGGGGCCATGTATTCAACCGTGCCGAGGATCGAGTTGCAGCTCTCCGACTGCTCCACCGACACCTTTGAGAGGCCAAAATCCGTCAGGAGGAGGTGGCCATCCGCATCGAGGAGGCAATTCTCGGGCTTGAGGTCGCGGTACACGACCCCCATGTCGTTGTGGAGGTGGGAGATGGCCAGCAGCATTTCGGCCATGTAAAAGGCAGCGACCGACTCCGAAAACATCTTCTCCGTGTTCAGGTGGGTGAACAGCTCGCCGCCCTGGCCGTACTCGAGAATCAGGTACAGCTTTTCATGATCCTGGAAGGCGTAGAACAGCTTGACCACAAAGGGGTGCCTGTTGACCGACTCGAGTATCTGCCGTTCCGTCTTGGTCTGCGCAATCAGCTTCTTATGCACGACGAGGGACGCCTTCTTGAACTGCTTCTGCGCATAGAGTCTGCCCGTCGCGCGCTGCTTCACCAAGAGAACGGTGCCGTAAGTGCCCTTGCCGAGGCAGCGGAGCGGCTCAAATTCCTCCGAAGTCATCTTCCGCTTGGGGTTCAGGCCGCCCTCGAGGCGCTCCGGGAAAGTCGATCGATCTCGCACACTCTCGCTGACGAAGTCGTTCTCGAGGTTGACCTCATAGCTGGTGGAGCCGTTCTCCGAGCTCTCGCTTCCGGCCTCGCTGCGTGCGCCGTCGCGGCTCTGCGAGCGACTGTCCATGGCGCTTCGGATGCCAGACCCGTGGCGGGCCACGGAGCTGGAGCGCGACGACCGGTCCAGGCTCAGCGGGTCCATCTGCTTCCGCAGCTGGGCTATGCCAGAGACGCTCGGCGACGGCACTGCGCGAAGCACCGGGCTGCAGTTTGCGCTGACGACGTCATCAATGGGGTTGCGGCCGCGGCGAGCGGCGAGACGGGGCGTGCCGCAGGGCCCATGGTCGGAGTCCTCGTCGCCGGACGTGACGGGTGTCATTTGGAAGCCGCGCACCGTGGTGAGCGCGGCGGGCGCCGGGCTTATCATGACGGCAAGTGTGGTACAGGTGTATTTTCAAAATAAGGTACGTCGATCGCAAAGCGCCCTCGCAACACGCTGCGACCTGGCTCGTTGAATCCGGTCGCTCAAGTTGTGCCACGGCGGCGCTCCGGATCGGCGCGCTGCTCGGACTCGAAGGGAAGCTGGATCTCGAACTGGCTGGCAACACGCATCTGGTACTTGAAGAAGGAGGATCTCATATGGGAGGGCTTGCGTATATGCATTGGGTTTCGTTGGCAGGTTTCGGGGGGTAGCTGTGGATGTAGGATGCGTTGTTCACCGGATGGTGTGAAGGGGGGAAGGAGGAACGGGGGAGAGACAACAGGAGCCAACAAGGAGACTTTTATTGGAAAACCCGCCTGAAGTCAGCCGGCGCACCGCCTCAGCTGGGGCTAGGTTTTACTTTTTTTTAAGACCTTAAAGCTTGCCATGCGCCGTGTCCCCGCCACAAGCAGCGGCCGTCGTGGGGCGGACGCAGCGGGACGCAGCCCTGCTCCAGGTTTTCCTGTCAGAACGCGAGAGCCCTGATTCGACAGCGACGCAGCCACCGGCATGGGTCGCGAGCCTTGCCGCCCTGTACCGCGCACCGACCAGCCGATGCAACTCTCCAGGCTCAGCAGAAGTCAGACCGCACGGTATTCGGGTGTTACATGCTGTTGCGGGTTACTCCTTAGCGGCTTGCAAGTTCTTGGTACTCCGTAATCATCCCAGAAATGGCTCGGCTGATCGCGCTCTCCACCTCATGACGGGAAGACGGTGCTCTCTGAGTTGGCGCGGCATATACTCTGTCCCAAGAATTCGCAAACAAAAATGCACCGGTCCGAAGCCTTGGGAGCCCCCTTGGCCCTGTCCAAAATATAATGTGGGAAGAGAGACAAGGCGTTTGATCCTCCATGCAGCCATTTGCGTCTGACAAGCATCCTTCTGGCAGAGATTCTTACAACTGTCTGATTTCTGCGCACGGACGACACGGACGATCCTCCTGCGCGCGACTTGCCAGCCAGCCAACGGCCCCACCCTAGCAAGTGCCTGCGCCTGCAAACACCATCCAATTTTTGGGTCAACCTACCGCGAACCTACGGCACCGTAACTTTCAGATTCGCCGGCACCTGCAAAAGTCGCCCGCGCGATACGGCCCCCAAACCCTCCCACGTCGCAGCCCCGGCTCTCGCACGCGTCCGACTACCCTCGCTTCCCGCTGAAGCCTGACAAAGGAATTCTGTCCCCCTGAACAGAGCTCGAGGGCCTCACTGTCG
Source organism: Tolypocladium endophyticum (assembly GCA_024339985.1). Classification (NCBI taxonomy): domain Eukaryota; kingdom Fungi; phylum Ascomycota; class Sordariomycetes; order Hypocreales; family Ophiocordycipitaceae; genus Tolypocladium; species Tolypocladium endophyticum. The sequence goes on from JALHBW010000138.1 coordinate 383,363, forward strand.
GCGACGCCGCCGCGGTTGCTCGTCAAGATGATGCACCCGTCTCGGCAAGCATACGTGGAGGAGGCTGAGCCCGCCACGGGCCTCGCCTTGGAAGACCTCCCTGATGATCATGACTACGATATGCCGATGGTCTCGGCTGACGGCACGTCCCAAAAGGCTTCGGCGATCCTGAACCAGTTCAACCGCAAGCGCCTCGCCGCCACCATTGCCGTGCCCACCGACGATGGCCGCGTCCGCGCCAAGCTGCGAGAGATGGGCGAGCCTATAACGCTGTTCGGAGAGGGCCCTGCGGAGAGACGCGACCGTTTGCGCGAGCTTCTGACCATCCAAGCCGAGATGTCGGGCCTGGAGAGCGGAGATATCACCATGGAGGACGTCCCGGAGGAAGAGGGCGCCGAGGAGCAAGAAGAAGAGTTCTACTCAAGAGGCGGCAATGAGCTGCTGCAAGCCCGCATCAACATCGCCCAGTTCTCGCTGCCGCGCGCAAAACGAAGGACGGCGTTTCAAAGGGAAGAAGCGACTATCCCGCTGAGAACCCAGGTCAAATCGCGCAAGAATATCAAGGAAAGGCTCCACGCCTTTGAGCTACAAGGCAGTCAGACGGTCGGTGAGAGGCACATCAGCATGACGAGGTTGTCGCCAAACGGAGAGCTGGTGGCAGTGGGCAACTGGGGCGGCCAAGTCAAGACGGTCGAGATACCGAGCTTGAAGGAGAAGATGACGTACCGCGGCCACACCAACAAGATCAGCGGCATTTCCTGGTTTCCCGGCGCCACGTTGCCTGAGCGAAACGTTTCGCCAGACTCGCTCAATCTGGCATCAGGTGGTGCCGAGGGTCTGGTACAGCTCTGGTCTCTGAATCAGGATACCCCCTTGTCGACCTTGCAAGGGCACTCACAAAGAGTCTGCCGAGTCGAGTTCCATCCGTCGGGCAAATACCTGGCATCTGCGTCTGAAGATACTTCATGGCGCCTCTGGGATGTCGAGACCACGTCGGAGCTCCTCCTGCAAGAGGGTCATTCTCGGGGCGTCTACGCCATCAGCTTCAACACCGACGGCTCTCTGCTAGCGAGCGCCGGCCTGGATAGCATCGGTAGGATATGGGACCTGAGATCCGGCCGAACAGTAATGATTCTGGATGGTCATCTGGACGGGCACATCAAGCCCATACACGCCCTGGATTGGGGTTCCGATGGCCACCGTGTTTTGACCGGATCTGCCGACGGATGGATCAAGTGCTGGGATGTTCGAAAGGTCCAGAGAGTCGGAGGCATTGGAGCCCACAGCAGCGCGGTGTCGGACATGCGGTGGTTCAAGGGCCTCGATGATCCCCTCGACGGGGCGCCGCCTGGTGCAGACGACAAGGGAGCACGGGTTCCTGTGAAGTCAGGCTCGTTTTTCGTGTCGAGCGGCTTCGACAGAAATGTCAAGGTCTTCTCGGCTGATGACTGGACTTTGATCCAGACGCTGAGCGGCCATACAGGGCCAGTGGCCAGCGTCGACTACAGCAGGGATGGGCGATGGATTGTAAGCGGTGGTCACGACCGGACGGTCAAGCTATGGGGCCGCAATGATGGCGAGGCCCTCTGAACTACGCAGGCGAAAGCCATCTGTATGTCAGGTAGAGATCTAAAAATCCAAAGCAAGATACCCATTTACGTTTGCGATTTCTCATTTGCGCAAAACGAGTGTAAATGACCGGATTTGATATACCGTAGCTGGGCGATGGATCCATGACACAATAGCCGGTCAGGTGACTCCGCGATTAGATAGCGAACCTTCCAAGACGTCCCTCCCTAGTCCGCCGCAACCACACCAGCGTCATTCGCAGTTTGTTTCTTTCCTTCCTGACCGAGCACCTTCCAGGCAAAATTCTTTCTATGATTTACCGCCACGGTCGCATTGCCCTGCCGATTGCCAACCTCACATAGTCTTGGCCGGAGATGGCGAGCATCGACCGCTACCGGCCTCCTCGTGAGGGCTATCAGCCGCCCAGTCTCCCCGGAGGCTCTCGCCACGAGCAGACGTCGCGATCCCCGCCTCGTCGGCGTGACGTGCCGCCAGCCGCTCCGACTCCTCCCCAGCAGAGCTCACGAACTTCTCCCCCACCGCCGAAATCCTTTTCCAGCCAGCAGTCTCCTGTGCAATCCGGGAGAGAATCTCTCGCGGTCCCTCCGAGCCAGTGGTTCTTTTTGTCGGACGAAGTACACAGCACTCCCAGCATTGTCGATGGCATCGTACCATCAGAGGAAAGGCTACGGAGAGCCAAGGGTGTCAATTTTATTTACCAGGCGGGTGTCATGCTGGACCTGCCCCAGATAACTCTCTGGGTAGCTGGGGTGTTCTTCCACCGATTCTACATGCGCTGTAGTATGGTGCAAGAGAAGGGTGGCATCCATCACTATGTGAGTCCGCCGGTCCTTCTTCCCAGTGATCGGACATTTGGGCGCGCATTTTTTTGCGCATTTGGGTAGCTCCGCTGACCATTCGCTTGTGCACAGAATATCGCCGCCACCGCGCTCTTCCTCGCGAACAAAGTGGAGGAGAACTGCAGAAAGACCAAGGATATCATCGTTGCCGTCGCTAAAGTTGCTCAGAAGAACGCCAAGCTCATCATCGATGAACAGAGCAAGGAGTACTGGCGATGGAGGGACAGCATCCTCACTTACGAGGAGACCATGCTGGAGCAACTAACATTTGATCTCATGGTCGACAATCCATACCGACATCTGTTTGAACTCCTCGGACAGCTGGGCATCGTCCACAACAAGCTTCTAAGGCAGTCAGCTTGGGCGTTCTGCAACGATGCTTGCGTCACCGCACTGCCGCTGCTCATGGAGGCTCGAGATGTCGCCATCAGTTCCATCTTCTTTGCCAGCGTCCACACAAATCAGCAGATCGACGACATCGATGGGGAATCCTGGTGGAGGTATTTGAACGGAGACGAGGAGCGGTGTGCAAAGGCCATTGAGGTGATGCGACAGTTTTACGTGGAGAACCCGCTTAGGAAGCAGAACCCGTCGCTACCATCGCCTGCGTTCGACCTGGAGAACACGAGGCGGCGAGCCGACACGCTACTGAGTCAGGGAGAGATGTTTTCGTCCACGGGCGGAACACCGATGGACGTCGATCGAGCCAGTCGCAGCCCAATTCCGAGGACGAATGGAGGCACTGACAGAGGGCATGAAGGGAGGGACCGAGCCTTAGAACCGAAACCTCGACCGGGAGCCGATGGGAGCGATTACGCCCCTAGATCTCCATCCAAGAGAAAGGAGGCCGATATTGACTCCAGTGCCGAGCACGAAAGAGTCGAAAAGCGGGCAAGGCTCTCAGAGGACGAGGGTGAGCTGGTGGAAAACTGAGCGGCGCAAGACTTAAGGAGTTTTTGATTTAACAGGGGCAGTTTGGCGCTCCGGTCGTCTTGCTTTTGTGCCGTCTCGTTCGGCAGGGAATTTGAGTTAGGCAGCACCTGTTTGGCTGTCGACAATTTGCAGAGAAATATGTACACCAGTGGCATCAAGGCTGACGGACGGTGATTCTGGTCGTTGTTTTATACCTGGCCTTAGGCCGCCTTTTGCTCCATGGGCAAGTTCTTGATTGGCATGCGAATTTGATGTACAACGTTTGGAGATGGCGCTGCCCATTTGCTCGTGGACGCTCGTGAGCTGTGCTACGAGATTGCTCGCGTGCGCTTGACGCTTGGCTTTCCTGAGGTCCAAAAATGACTTGCCGAAGCAATAAAAACAAGTTATTTCATGAAATATCCGCCACTTCAGCAACATTACCCACTGCAAAGGTCGATTGGGAAGCAGGCAAGGCAACAGCCGAATCCTGAGCTTCCTGATGAGCAGGCACCTGTTGGTGGGGCGGCAGGCACCTGAGGCACCCAGACGCCCTGCACGCTGATTGGCCCCCGATTCTGCCGCTCGCCCACCAGCCACACCGCCCTAAGAAATATATAATCACGCGCAGGCTCCCCGAATTTTAGAATCTTTTTTTCCTTTCTTCTTTAGCTCTCTTTGCCTTTTGGCTTAGATCAAGTGTAGTATCTGTTCTTTTCAGTTTAATCTCTGAAAGACCTCTAAGGAGGTTATCTTTGATTATTCTTATTTTTGGCCCTCGGGCGGCTTCCTCTGTGCTTGCGCATGGAGCTGCCCACTGTGTCCCTGGTATTACACTGCCTCCAGGTGACGCGAACACACTTTGAGCTCAATTTTCATTGCTTGCGCTGGCTGGTCCAGCGAGGTGAAGAAGATGCTGCTGTGGCCTGTGAAATGTGCACGTAGATTCGAGCGTAGCTGTGACTCTGCTGTTCGTGCTTTCGTTGCTGTGGACGTTTGTTGATGTCGGGAGTCATGCAGACAAAGCGCCAGAACGCCGTCATGATTTCTACCTTCAGATGTCGCACCGATCGTAACACGGATCGGTGTTGCTCGCGGGCGATTTACCTGATCATGGGAGGAGAAACTGCTTGAATTAACGAGCAGACCGGGCTCTCGCCATCTTTTGCGCTGAAGACGTTGACATTTAGAGGGCACTTCACGCCTCAAAGTATGCGGCACTCTGTTGACTCAGGCACACAGGCCTTCTAAAACCAACACGTGTCTACCGCGCGAAAGTGCTGCCCGCCCCAAGGGGAATGCCATAATTCTCTTTGGCAGCATTAGCTCATGTCTGGCATGTATAGTAGAATCCAAAGTGATTGTGATCATTTTGTTCTGGCTGGTGGAACAAGCAGTCTCGTATCGAAAATGCGTCGTGGCCCTGAAAAGGCTTAGTGCCCTGTTTTGCGCAGCTCCTCCCGCCAGAGCTCTTCGTCTCTCACGACAGCTCCCCCAACCGTCCACAATCTCTCGACCTCAACCTGTCTGACCTCCCCGCTTGCGCGCAGCTCTGTGCAGCACCATGGCGACTCTTGGAGGCTATCTCAATAGTAAGCAACGGTTGGCTTCCAGATCAGGCCCCCTATGCCAGAGCTAACGTGTCTGTGTGCAGAAAAGGTGCTGATTGTCACGGCCGATTCGCGAATCTTGGTGGGCACGCTCACGGCGTCCGACACGTCGACCAATCTGGTACGCTTCAGTAGCTACTGAGCATACAGCCTCTCATTGGTGTGACACAAGGCTAACCGCGCTTTTCTGCAGGTGTTGACCGACGCCGTGGAAAGAATCATCCGAGAGGCGGACGATCCCGAGCCCTCTGCTGAGGTGCCCCTTGGCCTGTACCTTGTACGCGGAGACAGCGTGTGCTCCGTCGGGCTGGTTGATGAGAAACTTGACGAGAGCATCAACTGGACAGAGGTCAGAGGGTCGACAATAGGAGGCATCAAGCACATTTAACGCGCCTCTACGCAACGTCCGTCGACACCGACACTTACCTCGTGCAATGAATCGTCGAGAATTGGGTCTGCGTATGAATGAGAAGCGAATTGGCATGGTCTTGGAGTTTGGAGTATGAGGATATCTATGGCACTCGTGTTGGTATTCTCTAGGGTATGGGCTAATCTTGATTCTCCTTTCTGAATTGCATCCTACGTTGACAACTTTGCTAACGCCCCGGAGTGTCCAAAGAATTTTACAACTTGCCGCTTTACTCGAAAACGCGTTTCATCCAGACATCCTTGAAGATCTCCTCGCCTGGAGACGCAATGAGGCGGTTGACACTGTTGCTCTTCAGGACGCTGAGCCAGCCGAGGGTATCGCCTGGCACCTCATCCACCGTGACCACCTTCGGGTCCTCGCGAGGATTCGACGAGACTTCAAGTGCGGCTTCAGCGGGCTTAACTCGCAATCGGTTGTCAACGACATGCATTCCGCGGGTCCACTGGCCTGATGTCTCGACACGAATATCCTCAGGCTTGGCGGGGAACCTCCAGGCGGGGTCGTCGCGCGTCATCACATACCAAACCGTCAGCGGATCGTGCAGAGAGAGGCCCGGCTCGTTCTCGTCGCCCTCCATCGACTCAATCTTGCTGAACGCGCCTTTGATAAAGTGTGACGTCCACAGGGCAAGGGGGCTCCCGGCGTCAATATGCGGCTGAATGCGCTCCGCGAAGTAGTTCTTGGTGATGAGATGGGGAGTGGTGATGTCCAGCGGGGCGAGGATCAGTCTCAGCCGGCGCGAGAGTGTGGCGGGATACGGGGGAAGGGTCGACAGCTTGGTGGGGATGGGAGGCATCGTCGCTGCCGGCGTCAACGAAGTCAGGGCATAGACGCGAGCCGCAGCCACGGCATCTGCATAGCAGTTGAATTCGGCGACGGGGGTCACGTTGCCCTCGACATTCACGGCGCCACCCATGACCACGAGCTCCTTGACTCTAAGGAAGGTCTCGGGATCCTCGGCTGCGGCAAGGGCGACGTTGGTCAGCGGTCCGACCGCGCAGATGGAAACGGTGTCGACCGGGTTCTCCTTGAGGATTCGCAGCATCTCCTTGTGGGCGGGCTCCTTGGATGGCGTGAAATAGGGCGAGAAGGTGCTGTGGTCTACCGAGCCGTCTGCACCATTCTGGAACAGCGACTTCCAAGTGTCGGCAGGGCTGAGGTGCGGATGCACGTTGTGGACGTCGTGCAACCCATCCTCACCGTCTAGCATAGCGTAGCCGAGGTTAGCCGCGGGGTTCGTGGGCACCCTCCGTTCCAGCGCTCAATCATGACTTACGGAAGTAATCGGCCATTAAACATTCGTCCTCGAGTGAGTGCTCAGGCCCAACGGCGATGATGGGTTTGGATGCCTTCATGGCGCCGTAGCCCTCGGGCCTGCCCGTCTCCTTTCTCCAGGCAAGCTCCTTTTCCAAGACGTGAAAGAGCGCAACGGCATTGCGGAGACAGCTTTGACATATATGAGTCAATAGACCATGATGGATGCCATGAGGTGGAACCTCTTACCTCTGCAGAGGCACGTTGCCGTATGTGATGGATAGCATGGCAACCTCGAGCTCTTCGGGAGCGGCGCTCAGGGCGAGGAGCATAGCCATGATGTCATCGACACCTTCCCAGCAGGTTAGACTACCATGATTCGGATACAGTCGCATCACGCGGAGACTTGCCTGGGTCGGTGTCGATAATGATCTTCTGCGGAGCCATGGTTTTGTGTCTGTAAGATGTGACTCCAGAAATACCGCCGAGGCCAAGGTTAGAATCCGTCGAGTAGACCTGCGTCAAGCCGTCACCGACACTGCAACCGACGATGTGAAAATACGAAAAATGAATCAACTGTCTGATATGAGGTTGCCTGTCGACGTCTTTGTGAGGATTCTGCATACGCTACTTAAGAAGCTGCCGCGGTGCCCCTCAGTTGGCCCTGGTGGGGTGCATAAGCAGCCCCAGACCCGATGCCGCACCGAATTGCGCATCACCAGCGGCCGTGCCCGGCCGGCCGCCTCCGGGCCCAGCAGAAGGCTACAGGCTGAAAAACCCGCGCCGCTGCGCATCGACGGAGAGCCGATGCCTCGGGGCTGAGGCTGCATGAATCGCGCATTTGGGGTACGGAAGCCGGCAATATCGGATATGGGATGGGTTAAGCAACTGCGCAGTGTATTTCATGTGGGTGTGGTCCCCCAACACCAATTTACTCTGCAGCAGAGCCCGCAACCACAGTGCTCTCCAAAAGACAAGGCTTGAGACAACTATAACTAGGTAGGCAGAGCTTTTGACAGAAATGTCACCATTGCAATCAACCTCTTGCTGCGCGTGTCCTTGTGACACTCGAGGCGACGTTGCAGCCATGCTCCCGGGTAGGCGCGGCACGTCACGTGGCATGTCGTCCGAGCCTGGCGTGCATCGGCGGGCATGTTCCCCCTGCAACATCACGGCCACCCCAAACACAACACCAACTCGGCGCGAATCGACGCAGCTCAACTCCGTACTCGTCCTCATCTCGCCCACCGCAGCAGTCGCAAGCGGGAGGCTTCCGGCTGAAATTGCTCCCGTGGGCCCCCAATCAAACTCGCCGTGTTCGTGCAACCGGCCGTCTCCAAACCACGTCGACTAATTAGCGCCTCGATTCCCCTAGCCTTCCCCAACCAAAGACCCGCGACTCCACCGCCCAGACCTGAGCTTTTAGCGAACTGAGGTGGACCGTGGCGCATCGCACAAGACGCTGCCCTGCCCTGCCCAGTCTCAGGCTCCCTTCCCTCTCTGCCATACGCCATCTGGCCTGCAGTGCGCTAGCGCCTCTCTGCAGCCACTGAAGGGTAGGCTCGACGCACTTTGACAATGTACGTTCTCCATTTGGCGACGTTGCAAGAACGCCTCCTGCACGCCGTGTTCCTACTCACACGCATCACCCTTCCCTGTGATTTCCCATCATTGCGACTCCTGTTGTTAATTTTCTTCGCTTTCGCTTCCCTTCCCTTTTCCACCCCCCAAGATTCTGTTACCCCACCCTTTCTTCCCCCGTATTCTCGAGCGGTTGACGAACCACGGTGCGTACCACAGACAAGGGTCCTTGCTGAAGACAGCCTGGCCACTCCCCTTGATGCACCACCAAGCCGAGCTCTGAACGTCGCCGCGCCAGCGCTCACTACCGAATCGAATCGGAGACGGTTCTCCTCGGATCGCTTCGTCGAAAGCCAGTTCCCCTTTTTCTGCAGCCTCTTGCAATTGCTGCCCTGCACGAGTTCGAACCTCGCCCGCTCCAAACACCCCCGGGCGCCGATTCGCAGTGTCGACCCTTGAATAACCGCGGCACTCGTTCGTTGCCTCAACGAGGGCCTCGATTCGTACACCCGCCATCATGGCCGACTCCAGCATGAGCTATGTGTACACCATTGGAGGCTATGCCGCCTTGATCGGGGTTGGCTATGCACTCTATCACGTCTCCACGCAAAAGACGAACAGACGAGGCACCGCCCCCGTGGCTAGAGGCGCAAAGACACCCCATCAAGAACCTCGCAAGGAAGACAAGAAGAAGAAGCAGAGGATGGAGAGTTTTGTTTCGGAGGCTCAGGCAGCTTCCAAAGCAAAGGCCCACGTCAAGGCTTCCGACGACGTCACCCGCGCAACAAGTAACGTCGCCGACGACGTATCAGACGACGGCGTGGATAACCGAGAATTTGCGCGGCAACTGGCAAAGGCCAAAGAAGGCGCTAAGTTCGACTCCAAGGCTTCGGGAGTGAGCCAGCGGGAGAAGTCGGTCAAGCAATCTCGTGCGAACCAGACCTTCAACCCCATCAACACTTTGCCTCAGGACAAGGCGTCCGGCCCGTCGTCAGCCACCGATGCCGACGCTGATGACGACCAATCGCCGCTTCTCCCCCCCGAGACTCGTCTGGCAGACGCGAGTGGTGTCAGTGACATGCTTGAGCCGGCTCCTGCTGGCCCTTCAGTCCTGCGCATCACCGATTCTGCGGAGCCCAAAAAGCAAAAGGCAAACGTGGCTAAGGCTCCTGAGAAGGTCGAGACGAAGAAGCAGCGCCAGAATCGCAAGAAGGCCGAGGCTTCAAGGGCGGCCCGCGAGGAAGCCGAGAAAGAGCGCAAGGTGCTGGAGGAGAAGCAGCGACGAGCGGCTCGTATTGCCGAGGGACGTGCCGCCAAAGACGGCTCCCAATTCCTGGCTGCCAATGGATCAAAGTCTGTCTGGACTCAGAGTGCGCCAAACGGTACCAGTGCCAACGAGGCTCCGGATGCCAAGATCCTCCACCAGCCGCTGGATACTCTTGAGGAGAAGCCGGCGACAATCGCCGCAAAGCCAGCTGCCGTGAAGACCGACGGCTCCTGGATGTCTTCTCTCCCGTCTGAAGAGGAGCAGCTGGAGATGCTCAAGCACGAAGCTGATGAGTGGAGCACGGTTTCAACCAAGGCTTCTAAGAAGGGCAAGAAGGCATCATCTGTATCGTCCGCCGACGAGAAGCCAAAGGCGCAGCCCGTGACCCAGTCCACGCAACCCGCTGCTGGCTCCAAGAAGGCCTCGAGGCCCGCCGCTGGTCAAAACTTTGGTGGCTCATTCTCGGCACTGACGACTAATGATGACGGTGCCGATGATGCCGAGGAAGAATGGGATGTCTGAGAAGCCCGGAAAGGGGATGACCGCAGAAACCCACCCTACGGCATCACCTTCACGCGACCCACGGCTGCACGATACGCGCGCCGCCACTGTAAAATCTCCTGTCACACAACACGGTCTCTATACTTATCTTCTCCTTTAGTATCCTCTGTTCCTTATCTGCGGGGTGGAATTATCGAGAAGATCCAACACAAATCGGAGCAAGAGCGACTGAGAAACATTTTGAGATGACAATGGCGTGTCTCGTGGGCCACTGTGGTCATGGGTGCAGCAGCGAGCCTGCCGAAGAAACTTTCTCACCCCTGGCTAGGAAGCGTAAGGTCACAGTTGAGCATCGAGGACATGTATGGAGCCAAAGGACCCAGTGCAAGCAATCACTGGTGCCATGGGAGGATGGTTGTACTTGGCTGATGGGTCATTTGTGTACGCAACAGTGTTTCAATTTGAGCTCGGCAAGATTGGCCGTAAATCGACGAATATTCAAATAATCGGCGGACCTGTGAGTTGCGCATCAAAGAGCGAGAAACGCTCCAGCTTAAAGGGTGAGCCCAAGGAAGTACCGACGCTGATAGCAGCAGCCCAGCGGCCGGTCGCGTGACGGCCGGTCGGCAGTTTAGCTGCAATTCACGGTGCAGGGCATTATCGGCATTGAGAGAGGGGTTTGCCGAGGATGTTAATGGACACGGGCACGCGACACTTGTCCGCTGAAGCACGGTGACGACAAAGAGTGGAGGGAGGACGGACATGCCTGCCCCTCGAACGCGTTTGCGTGGGAAGTTTCTTCCCAACCATAATTCGAAGCATCTTCGGGACTGGTGTCCTCATGCATCGCATTGCTTGGCGTAAGCGATGCAGGATCTAGATCAAATAGCTACATGAAGGAAGGTCCTCGCGGGGAGAAAGAACAACACCACTCAGATACGTTCCTCTTAGGAGGGAAGAAGAATTGTGGTAGCGGTAGCATTTACGGAGTACGGTTATGTGGATTGGAGCACGGCCACATACGAGAGAATAAGCTCAGGTGTTCACTTGGCATTCCATAGCAAGAACTGGCGAAGCAAGTTTGCAATAAGAACACGGGCCAGGATAGGGACGGGACGGCCTGCTAGCAAGGTGCGCTACTGGGAAATGGATACGAGCCTCTGGACTTTTGGCCATCAGACTGTCTGGAAGAAGCAGGTCAAGGATGTCGACCTGGGACCCACGTTGACGTGCCTACCCTGCGTGGTCCAAACTTGTTTAGAACGAGTCCTCCTCGTACATGCTCGTTACATGCTATGTTTGGCCCGCTAGTCGGTCTGGAGCCGGGTGATCATCAGGGACGATTCGGGGATGGTGGCGTCGGTAGCCGGCGACTTGCAAGGCCAAATTACGAGCCATAGGACGCCCAACGTGGTCCAGCTGTATTAGACGACAATCCGCTCATGCCAAAGCCACATATGTACATGTATCCAGCGCATTGGGAACGACAACACTGCGAGGCGTCGGGTGGAGGGAGAGACGGAAAGCAAGGCACTCGTCACCGCTTGCAAGCCGCGCGAAGTCCCGAGGCGGCGGGTCGCAGATGATGGCTGCAGGCTGTGCCGCGTGTTAGTTGGTTGGCGCATTTATGAATTGACGTCCCGCACAGCGGGTTTGCGCAAGCCTGAAACCTCCAGCTGACAATTGCGCGACTTTTGCAAACCCGAGCGCGAGACACGCCGCCATCAGCTGCTGTTGGGCTGGACCAGGCAACACTCTTCCTAGAGCACACCGACGTAGGCCAAGGAGCAATCGGGAGACGGGAAACCGATATTGGGGGTGCGGTACAGTACGAACTACGTCAAGCAAGGTGCCTCCAGATGGGCTGGCTTCGGTATTGGGCCCGAGAAAAGGCAGCGCGTTTTTTCACATTGGAGCGTTCGCGAGTAGAGGCAACGCTGGGCCTGATGTATCCGTGCTGTCCGTCCTGTGCGCCAAGCTCACACAACCCGACAGCGTCCGGAGTGGTCCGCCCAGACTGGCTCAAGTAATTACGCCTCGAGAGGCACGCCGTATTTGAGATTAATTTGAAATGGTCCAATTGCTACGACAGACCACTCGTTGTACTCGTACTCGTACAGCCCCTCCCCCTCGCGCTCGGCGTCTGGCAGGGGCTCCCTAAAGCGGCCACGGCTGCAAGAGGGGGCTCCCCCGAAAGCAGCCCGCGGAGTTGTTGGCTTATTCACCACAGGCCGAGCCGGTCGGGCGAACCAAGTATGGGATGCCGACTACTCCCATGGTGGGTAGCGTGCTGCAGCGCGTCGCTAGTGACAGGAGGGCCCATGTTGGCTTTGGATCTAATGAATTGCGCCGCATCTGTCAGCTGCTGGCGTTGTCCCTCGCTGCTGTGCAATTTGTTTCGGGGGCTGCTGGGGCGGCCGCTGGGGGGGTTTTGTTGCACAGCGCCACACCGACCATCCCAGTCCCCGTATCCCCAATGACCTGGGGCATTGCGTACGCCCAGAGACAAACTCCGCCTCTCCAGGTCTCCCTGTCGTCTGCCTCCCTCCGTGTCAAGTCAATTCTGCCTCTGTTCTCTTTACCCGTCCTTTCTTGAATTCATCGTGCCCCTTCCCTGCTCTTCCGGAGGCGCCATCTGACCAACGCCCGCTCGGCAGGTCGCCCTATAGGATTTGGGTTTGGCCTCGGCGCCGCCCCTTTCCCTGATTCGATATCAACGTTTCGCCATCGACAAAGACGACCTCGATCGAGGCGCTCGCATTCCACCGCCGCCGAGGACAAGCCACCCGGCCGAAGCCAACAGACATACTTCTTCACCCACATCCATCTGCCTCGGGCCTGCGTCATCATCCCCCCCGGGCCTGCATCCCCTGCGCACGCGAGCATCGCCATCTCCTGCATCAGCTCCCACCTTCTCCCCATGTCCTCGCGTCGGCCGTCACCGTTTCACTGAAAGGCATTCTTGATGCGGGACGAGCCCTGCTGATACGGCATCATGTCTTTCCCTGTCGCCGTGCGGTCCGCCATCTTCTACTTCGTCGCCTGCACGCCATGCGCCAAGGTCCGCCATCGTCAAAAAGCAAAGGAGCAGGCCAAGAAGGAGAGGCTGCAGAAGGCGAAGCTGGAGACGGAACAGCCGGGCCTGTACCGGCACCCCTCTCCATTCAACACCAATCCGTACTGGCAGGAGGAGATCAGCATGGGCCCCAGCCTGCCCAAGAAAACCACCAGCAAGAACTCGAGCCAACGGGGCCTGACGAGCTCCGGCGCAGACAGCAGCATCCCCAGCATGTCTGAACACACAAACATCAGCGACAGCCGCACCAATGTCGGCGACAACCTGTCCACGATGCCCGAAGACGACACTGTATCAGAAGATTGGAACAGGCGGCGTGGTTATCAGCGCGAGGATGAGGAGCTGTGGGGCCAGCTGGGAGGCTCTGGACATAAGCTCATGGATGCCTTTTCCAAGGCACGCGACTCGGCAGGGAGGCTGATTGACGCGACGTTGGGCATCGAAAAGGAGGTAACGGAACAGGAGCGACGCGACTTCTACTTTTCTCCTCGGAACCCGCCCGTCAACGACTACCACCCTCCGGTCGTAAGCAGTAAGCCTCCCCACCGAGATGCCCGCAAGTGGATGCTCCAGCCGCCCCCGCCGGCCAAGGTCATGGAGGGCAAGGTTCCCGTCTCGCGGGCTATTAGCACGGCCAGCAAGTCGAGCGGGCGAACCATGGTTTCGGACGATCAACTGAGCCGATTCGCAACGGACAAGCTAGCCAAGGAGAGGTCGAGGAAAGAGAGCGACCCGACTGAGATGGAGCTGATCGACTCCCTCTTCAACACTCGGAGCCACCGGTCCACTAGCTACACCAGGAGCAGGAGTCTATCAATGGACGACTCCGACGACTCGCTCGAGAACCAATACGATAGGCGGAGGAGGAGTCGGCGCATGCTACGAGCCGTGCCACCGGGCGTAGGATCTGATGAAGATGACGACGCCGCTCCGCCGCAGATATCGGAGACTGTCAGTCACACGAGCACCTCGGCACACGCGGCGCAGCGGCCGAAGCTGGAAACGATTCCCAGCACCGGCGCCATCGGCAGCAGCCGTGCCTTGTCGCGCAAGTCGACGAACCGACAGAAATTGGCGAGGAACAGGAATACCTGGGCCAATTCTCCGGTTGGCGACGATACGGAGTAGACTTGCGCCACGGAGCAGCACGTCTATGCGCGTCCTAGACGCGGTTACTTTTATCTATGGCGTTTTTAGCCTTTCTTCTTTGGCGTTCTGCTTATTATCTTCTCGGGTTCATCGCACAGGGAGCGCATGCGGGGTGTTCTTGGGTTTACAGCATCGGGTACATGGGTCGGCGCCGGAGGGAACTTGCTCCCGTCACAGAGGGCGATATATTTAGCCCACAGAGCTGTCACACGACATGTTTCATCAGTTCACATTGTCTTAAAGCAGCAGCCTAGATGTAGGCGTCAGGATCAAAAAGTCAAATTAACCTCTTTGATTGCAAACGAGGCTCTCTGAAACGCAGGAGCCAGCATCGCAGGTCTTTCCCACAACCCTGGTGCGGCGGTCGACGCAGATGATAACTCAATTGTCCGTTCATGATATTCGTACCCAGTACTCCCCATAACGCCGGTCGTGTAGAACCCATCTCCGTGAACGTTTCCGCCTTTTTAGAGGTGCATGCCGCCGGCGCCATCGTCGCCGTCGTCGCCGAGGTTGCGCATCTGCTCCTCCAGGCGCCGTCTTAGCTGCTCGTCGGACAAGCTGCCGCCAGTCGCAGCGGTCGAGCCTCCATTAACGCTCGGCCGGCCAGGTTGGCTGTCGAGGTGCACCTGACCGTCGCGTATCGTCCCTGTTTGAAATGTCCCATCGGTCCACGCCGAGTGCGGCGGCGGCGTCTCGCCCTCAGCTCCATCTTCGCCGTTGGCCCCGTCGGTCTCGTCCTTGCCGACTCCTACGGCAGCCTCATCCTTGCTCTGGAACTCGGCCCAGCTCAGACCACGCTCCTCGACCTCAACGCGGACGAGGGCGATACGCTCGGCCATGCGGTCGATGACCAGCTCGTTCTCCTTGATGGCGTCGATGCAGTCCTGATCGGGTTCGGCAGCGGTGGAAGACGGAGGCGAGTCGACGGCCGTGGCGGAGCCTTCGGCAAATGGCTTGAGCTGGTCGTTGGAGTATTGCAGGTGTGCGATGGAGTTGCGGATCTCAAGCACCTTGAGGTGCAGCATGCCGATGGAGAGATCCTTGAGTGCGGCGGCGAAGCGCGAAGGGCTTATGGGACGGGTATCGGCGGACATGATGGGCGAGGGTTTTCGTAGGTCGTCCAGCTTGGATGCGGCGGTCTCCAAACTCGTCGGCAGCTCAAGACCTGAAGCTGTTGGAGCTTCGATGTCGAGGTTAAAATGCGAGCGAAGAAGGCGATGGAGGGGTACAAGGCTTCACTGAAGTGACGACGATCCTGGTAGTGGGGTGCGACCCCTGCCGGCGCTAAAAGTTGGCTACAGGGTACGTACGACTTTGGCTGAGGCCATCCCGAAATTCTTCGTCCAACACACTAGACTTCGACGTGACGCATACGACAGTTGCCTACCTCGACTCAGTGCGCCGCGGCAGCCTGACCGCGAAGCTGGCATGAAAGGCTGAGCCAGGATGAGCATACTCATTTGTCCCAATGCATCGCGCGCGCTGCTAAGGGCCGCCACGCGTGGATTGGCATCGACATCCAAGACACAAGCCTCAAGACCGTCGCAATGGCTTCCGAGCAGCACATGCCGGGCTCGACTGATTACGATTTCCTGCCAGAGCACATGGCAGAAGTCACGGACACGCACGTGCCCGTCCAGCCCCAGCTATCGACACGGCGATCGGCGGACGCTCTTCTCGGCACCCAAGATCATTCGCAACTATGAAGAGCTCCCACGGGACTACCGGGACCAAACAGGGCTTGCATTTAGTGGCAAAGACCTGACCGAAGCAGAGGCCAGGCAAATACTCGGCCCTGAAATCCGCGCCGCGGGAGCGAACCAGCTGCTAAGGATCTTACACGGACGACGAGTCGCAGGGACATTGGAGGACCCGGCGTTTGCGATACACACGGCACAGTTCTCGGCGGATCAGATGGCCGCAGCGTTGGAGCATCTGCGGAAGACAGTCCCAGTCGATGAGGTCATGAATGCTGGGCTGAGGGCCGAGGACGAGCTGAGCCAGCTAGAACAAGAGATGGAGCAAAAGGAGCAAAAGGAGCGGAAGGCGGCTGGCGCCAAGGAGACGGACGAAACTACGACAGAGGACTTCAAGCCGGACCCAGTCTATGGTCGGAGCCAGTTCGATGTGATGCGCGCACGGAACCTCGCAAAGTCAAAGGCCAAGGAGAAGGCCCGCGAAGAGGAGCGTCGGGCAGCGGAGGCGCGAGAGGGCGCAACCCGCGCCGGTCCCGTCGCGAAACTGCAGGATGGGAAACGGGAGATATCGAACCCCAAAATCGCCGAGTACTACGAAAAGGCGCAATCGGGCTTGGACGCGCCTCCCGAACTGAGGGCTTGGGAACGCATTCTGCCGTCGGCGACGGTGGTGCTGCTGGTGCTTGGGTTCATGGCGGCCGTGTCCATGGTCTACGAGGAGCCGATGCCGCGGTACAGGCTGCTGAGGGAGTGGTCGACGTCGCAGGCCACGGTGGGAGCCATCATCGCGCTCAACACGCTCGTGTTCCTGGGCTGGAGGGTGCCGCCGCTGTGGTCACTCTTCAACCGCTACATGATCTTCGTGGTGGCGACGGTGAAGCCCATGACGCTCTTCTCGGCCGTCTTCTCGCACACGAAGCTCAGCCACCTGCTCGTCAACATGGTGCCGCTGTGGTTCGTGGGCACGGCGCTGCACGACGAGATTGGGCGGGCCGACTTCCTGACGCTGTACCTGGGCTGCGGCGCGGCGGGCTTCCTGGGTAGCCTCATCACGTACACGCTCCGGGGGTGGCTGACGGTGACGTCGCTGGGTGCGTCCGGGGCGACGCTGGGGCTCTGCTCGGCGTACTTTTGGGAGCACCGGACGGACGGCTTCAAGATCCTGGGCCTGCCGCAGGACGGGGTGCACGGCATCGTGTTCCTGGCCATGATCACGGCGCTGCAGCTGGCGGGACTGGGCAGGACGGTGAAGCTCAAGGTGGACATCGCGTCGCACCTGTCGGGCATCGCCGCGGGGATCCTGGGCATCGAGCTGATCAACAGAACGCAGAGGAGGCGAGGAGGCGGCGAGGGCGACAAGGCCGTGATAGAGCTGCTGTCTCCGGAGGGGGCGAGTGAGGAGCGGATGGAGGCGGCGAAGAGGCCGTCGGCTGCTTAGAGTGCTTGTATTATACTCGTGTATCACCAGCATATAACGTACCTTAGGTGGAATACTACTGTAACAATCTCCCGGCAGCATGGATGGAATGATGCTGTTATGGGCTTTGCAGGTCGTCCTGCAGACCCCTCGGCGACTGGCGAATCAGCGATGACGTGGTGTCTGCCGGCTGGCTTCCAGAAGCCAGTGGGGCGGGTCCGCGCCGGGGCCGTCACCCAGGAAACGACCTGCCGACCCGCCAGTGCCAGGCCCGCCCATCTGCAGGCGCAGGAACACGTCCAATCCATTGTCATGCCGGCATCTAGAGGCGGCTGCAGTGCGCGAACAGGCGTGGTGCGACTGCCGCTGCTTCTGCGAGTATGCATGGGCAGCAATGGATGGAGCGGTCTGCGGCGGGAGTGATTGACGGGCACGCGGCGCGTACCTCTGACGCCCCCAACCTCCCGCCGGGGGGCGTCTCTGGCGTCAGCACGCGGGATTCATTCGCAGCGCCGGCTGGGCCGTGCCGACGTGCACGTTGCGAGCAGCATTATCCGCTGCATAAGGCGGCATGGATGGCAGAGTGTAGCGGCTGTTTCGAGGGCTGGAACGCCGCCGGCGGTTTTGGCTTTGGCGAGCAAACTCACGCGGGGGAGCCCTGCGGCTTCGCAATCCAACGGTTATCGCACCGCACCTGGGCCTCGCTGCATGGCGGACACAGTATTACGAGTACGGACACTCGTACAGATGCGAGCTGCTTCCTCTCTGGTCGTGCAAGAGGACGCGGCCCACCATCTAGTTAGTTCCGTTTGTTGTGGGTGGCAGCGGTGGTGGCAGCGGTAGCGGCAGTAGTGGTGGTGGTGGCTGCCCCAGACGCTAAAGACAGTAATCTGCGGCCGCCGCTGTCCCTCCCTTGCTGGGCTTGCGCCGTCCCTCCCCCCCGAGCCCGACCGTCTCCGCCTGCCGACCTCAAACCTCGCCGTTGTTCATGACCCGTTCCTCTTCTCGCATCTCTCCCCTCAATCACCCCGGAATCCTCTGTCGGAGCCACGCGCACGCAGTGACGCCCCTGGGTTCGCTGCTTCTTCTTCGCTGCCTCACTAAGAGCCGCGCTGAGTCGCCCGACGTGTTCCGACGGGCACGGGCGTCCAACGCGGAAGCCACACGACCCTCACGCGAGATGGTCTAGGGAACACGCTCACGACCACGCCTCTGCTTCCTCACTCCCTCCCTTTCTCCTGTCCCGCGCTCTCACACCTACGGAGGCGAACCCCAGCCTCGTAACGCCGCAATGGACAGCAGTTCGAGTCCGCTGTCCTCGGGCCCGGCCTCCGTGCCGTCGTCACCGCTCTCGAGCCTCTCCAAGACGCCTTCGTTGCCAGGCTCCCCGGTCCTGCAGTCAGATGTCTCTGGCCGGTACCCTTCCCCTATGTCTTCCACGCCATCGGGAACGCAGTCGCCCGTCAAGCTGGGTGACCCGATTGACGACAGCCCCCGGCCAACCAAGAAGCGAAAGATCGCACCGCCGGCCCGGGAGCGTGGCGGCCCTGCCTTCTTGGACCTGATGAAGGCGCACGACGAGTTTACGCACGAGGACAACTTCCACCTGCAGAGGCTGCTCTCTGCGCTACGCAAGAAGAAGAAGGTCGTCGTCATCGCCGGCGCCGGCATCTCCGTCTCGGCGGGCATTCCCGACTTCCGCTCCTCCACCGGCCTGTTTGCGACGGCCAGGAATCAGCACAAGCTCAAGGCCTCCGGCAAGCACCTCTTCGACGCCTCCGTATACAAGCACGACTCGTCGACTCAGTCCTTCCACACCATGGTCAGGGAAATGGCCCAAATGACCAAGGACGCCTTGCCTACTCCCTTCCATCACCTGCTGGCCTCTCTCGCCAAGGAAGGGCGACTGCTCCGGCTCTATTCCCAGAACATCGACTGTATAGACACGTCCATGGAGCCCCTCAAAACGAGCGTTCCTTTGGAGCCCAAGGGCCCCTGGCCTCCCACCATTCAGCTCCACGGCGGATTGCAGAAGATGGTTTGCACAAAGTGCGGCGACCTCCAGCCCTTCAACGGCGACTTGTTCGATGGACCCGCAGCTCCCCTGTGCGAAAAGTGCGAGGAGCAAGATCAGGTGCGCACGACGTACGCGGGTAAGCGCAGTCACGGCATTGGCCGACTGCGGCCCAGATTTGTCCTTTACAACGAATTCAATCCCGACGAGGAGGCCATTGGTAACGTTGCCCGTGCCGACCTCAAGGCTCGGCCCGATGCCGTCCTTGTCGTTGGCACGACGCTCAAGGTCCCCGGTACGCGACGGCTCGTCAAGGAGCTGTGCCAGGTCGCGCGCGGGCGCAAGGACGGGTTCACAGCATGGATCAACATTGATTCAGAGCCCAAGGGCAATGAGTTCAAGGACTGCTGGGACCTTGTCGTGCGCTCCAAGTGCGACAACGTGGCCAGATTAGCAGCACTCCCTCCATTCGACTGCGAGATCGGCACCGACTACGAGGTGTCCCAGGACACCGAGAAAGAACTGGCTCTGCGCACAACCAGCATCGAAGTTGGAATCCCCCTGGGCACTTCAACCACCTCGACCTCGAGTATCGAGGTGCAGCTGGAGGCCAAGCCAAAGCAAGTCGAGGCTCTGCAAGCCATTCCCACGCCACGCCCGAGCCCGCCAGCATCCGCCAAGAAGAATTCAACAGCAAAGTCGAAGCAGGTCAAACTCTCATTCGCCGGCAAGAAGATGGAGAGCAGCGGCGAAAAGCCGGTCAAAGCGTCCAAGCCCCGCGCTCGCAAGCCCAAGCAACCTGCGAAAGCAAAGGCACCGCCGCCCAAGAATGCCTTGCAAACTTTCAAGGCTGGCAAAAACATCTCGGATCCCGACGCTGTCAAAAAGGGTGGCCTGGGCGGACCCTTTCCCCAGGAGTCCCCTCTCAAGCTGGAAGTCGACATGGACTTCTCTCTGCGGCCCGAACGGACAAGCTCGGCCGATGGTTTTCTTTACAAGTGCGAGGTGAGCGACGACAAGCTCACTGAGACGAGTTCTGCGGCACCGTCCACGCCTACTCAGCCCGATAGGCCATTTCACAGGGAGACAATCTCGCCAAAGTCCGTGCCTCAGAATATGCGTAACCTGATTGACGTGGAATGAGGGATTGTTGATGTTACGTCTATGGAGTACTTTTGGAATCCGTTTGCTGGCATAGTTCAGTTAAACGCGGCCGGGTCAGCATTGTGTAGAGCGGGAAAAATACAGTTTTATCATACGGAGTCTGGAGTTGGAACTTTGTAAACAGACACCGGAGACGGAGAAATACAAGTCTTCAGCATCGAAACCGGCCTGTCGGCATCTTGCCTTGTCTGCCTGCGTTGATAGTATGATCATGGAGTACGCTTTGGTAATAAGGCCATGGGCGAGGTGTAATCCGCAGATAAGGTCACGGCTATGAAGGGAGAGGTCTGCCGCCCGACAATTATAGCCATCAAGTTCAATATCGTCTCCAAGGGTATCTATCTGCATCATCGCTGCTGTAAACGCCGCCACTCATCATGCCGGGAAAACTCCCCACACAGACCCACCGCTACTTGATGTGCACCTCAAACGTGTCCAAGTCGTCAATCTCGGCGTCGGCCATGGTGACGTGCTCTTCCAGCCTGTCGCCGTCAAAGTAGAGGCCCACGTCCTTGTCCGAGCCGATGTCCCTCTGCGTGCGGAAGCCCGTGACGAGCGTCTCGACCGTCGTCTCCGGCCGCACCGTCAGCTTGACGTCCTCCAAGCCGCGTGCCTTGAGGATGACCCTGATCTTGACTTCCGGCTCCGGCTCCTCCTCCGAGCCGCCGTCCTCGGTCTCGGACAGCTCGCCGGCCTCGCGCTTGCGGCGGAGCTCCTCCTCGTGCTCCATCTCCTGGAAGAGCTCGGGCGTCCACGCTTCCATGTGTACCTGAGTGCCCCTATTTCTCAGGCCGCCTTGGCCGTGGTCTTCCACCTGGACGCGGCCACCGGCGTGCGGCCGGATGCCCAAGTTGAGCAGGGTCGAGAAGGTGTACACCTTTTGCCGCCGCCAGGTGAGAATCAGATCGTCGTCCTGCCGCAGAGAGAGCTGGGCGCCCTTGCGGCGTTGCGCCACTATCCAATTGTCGCGCACCAGGCGGAGAGGTTTATCGAAAAGGAACTGAAACAAACATGGCCCTGTGCCGGGTATGGTAGAGGTGACCATGATGTCCACCTTCTCCTTTCCCTTATTGGGAGTCTCATCGGCGCCGCCGGCCAGCAAAGCCTGATGACGCGCGCGCTCTTGCTGTGCTTTGCGAACATACTCCTCGAACTCGTCATCCTCAGGAGGGGGCAGGCCAGGAGACTCATCGACCAGCTCGATGCTGGTATCCCGCCGCCGCCTTGATGGAGTTGACATGGCCACGACATCGTCTTCGTCATCTTCGTCAGAGTCCAGAGAGATGATTGCAGCATTTCCAGATAAGGAGATGCTCTCTTGGAAGCTTTGGGCGGGAGTCTCGATCTTGGAGTGTGATCGAAGAATACGCGTGGACGGCGAGTCCACCGCGAAGGCATCTGCCTCCTCCAAGCTTAGAATCTGTTGCGCTGTCTTGGACGGGGTCAATTCGACCCTGGAGCGCTTTGACGCTGGAGGGGTGACGAGTTTGCTAGGACCATGTCAGCGCGGGATCAAGTTGGGGAAGATAGAAAGCTCCACGCACCTTAAGCTCGGTTCATCTTCAATGGTCAAAGACTCGTCCGTCGGGAAGACGTCTTGGTCCAGCTCGTCTTGCCGTTGGCCCAAGGGTATCCTCTCAGACTGCGTCTTTTCATCCTCGCGTGGCGCGTCGTAACCGTCGTCGTCGTCGTCTTCTAGCCGCCGTTTGCCCATGGTAGCAGAGTTGCGCCGCCTTCGCTCCTCCTCCTGCTTTTGCTTCTTCTTCAACCTGCGCTCGCGATCCGCGGCCACGATCGGCTCCATTTCTTTTGACCTTCGAAACAGCGCCAGGTCATCGTCGTTCTCGCCTTTCGTGCCATCGTCGCTGGGGGCCAGCTTCAGCTGCGCCGCTTTGCGAAGAGCTGTCGGTTTGAAAGGAAGCTTCTTCAGCTTCTTGGGCGATGGCGAAGCAGCATCTTCCGCCATGGCGTTGGTGGGCGACCGGCGGCAGAGCCTATCCGGACGCTTGCTAAGCGAGGCGGCGCTTCACCTTGCTATGTCGTCGCCAGAGTGGGTGGTTGTGATAGCAAAGCACTTGGGATGGAGGTGGTCGAGAGACGATCTCCTTGTATGATCTGGAGAGAGCTGGAGTCGCGTCGCGCAGCGGGGTCCCCGGGTGGCTATTTAGCGCGTTCTGGCCCGTTGCTAGGGCCCAATTCAGCGAGGTGTAGCGCTAACAGCGCTGGAGCCCTGCCGTGCGCAGCGGCACTTGGGGACCTGGCGCCACAGTGCGGAACCTTTGACCATCTGGCGTGGCGGCCTTATCGCCAATACTTGAGGTGCCTTATCGTCGAGGCTGTCGAAACCTCAAGTCATCTTCACCATCACAAGGTCTTCACCGAGAGCCGCTCACCACACCCGGTACCTCCCACGTACCCGCCACTCACCGCGCACATCCCCGGCCATGGAGAACGGAGCCATCTCGCAGGGCGAGGGCAAGGACCCGTCCAGCTTCCTGAGCGACATCATCGGCAACCCGGTCATCGTGAAGCTCAACTCGGGCGTCGTGTACAAGGGTGAGCCCCCCCGGTCGGCGCAAGCCCAGGACCAGACGGCTGACGATGGACGTTGAAACAGGCGAGCTGCAGTCTGTGGATGGATACATGAACATTGCGCTGGAGAAGACGCAGGAGTTCGTCAACGGCACGAAGCGGAGGGAGTATGGCGATGCCTTCGTGCGAGGCAACAACGGTGAGCGAGACCGCAGACGATGCACGATGCGATGCGACTATCAGACTAACAGCTTCCAGTAATGTACATTTCCGCGGATTCATGAGAAATGAAAGAAATTGAATTGATTTGATTTGATTTCTCGGCCTACTTGGCATTCTGTTCCTCGACCGTTGACCTCCCTTTTCTCGCATCCGCGCGCAAGCGTCTGATCAGGCATGGTGAAGAATGCGACAAAATCTACAACTTGGTCGTCCAGGCAAGTGGAGTCGTGCCGTGAATGTCAATCTCCTCTTTCTCGTTCCAACTCGCATCGCCATCCTTCAAGATCCGATCGAACTTGGCCTCGAATGCTGTCTTCTCAGCTCCCTCGAGCGTGAAGACATGGCTCAGGGTGTTGATGCGAGCCCAGAGCATGTCCCTGGTCAGCGATACCATGAAAGGCAGCCTCTCCTCCCCGACAGGCGTCGAGAAGAGAGGCTTGGAGGTGCGGGACTGGCCGTCAAAGACCTCCCACCACTTGTCGGCGCGGAAACGCGGAGGGCCATCTGGCGGCACACTGAGGATGAGCTCCTTCATGGCTTGCTCCCATTTGGTCGACGGGGTCCATCTTTTGGGCTGATTATCTGGACAATTGTTAGTGAATGTGATTTTGGAGTTTGCTGGCCAGGCGTCACCAACAGTCTTCGATGTTCCAGATCATGCCCAGCTTGCCTCCCGGCTTGAGAACTCTCCATATCTCCTCCAAAGCGTCCTCATTGGCGAACCTAGAGTCGTGAGT
Source organism: Tolypocladium endophyticum (assembly GCA_024339985.1). NCBI lineage: Eukaryota > Fungi > Ascomycota > Sordariomycetes > Hypocreales > Ophiocordycipitaceae > Tolypocladium > Tolypocladium endophyticum. The sequence goes on from JALHBW010000138.1 coordinate 407,358, forward strand.
GGCTTTTCAGCCAAGGGGCCATCTCTACTCACCAATGGAATGCCTACGTAAGAGACAAGCTCGTTAGCAATAGTGACCTCCCAACACAAGGCGTTTTCACCACGGCATCAAACACGACTCACCTGAGCAGCAACAATAGCATCTGCCCACCCATCAGCAACGTCAATCCTGGTGGCAAGTCCGTCGCGGACGGTCACGCCCTGCAGCCCTTTGGCTGCCAAGTTGTCCCTCATCTTAGCCACCGGTTCCACCGCCAGTATCTCATACTGCTCCCCCCTCGCAGCCAACAACTCTGTGAACTTGCCCGTTCCCGCGGCCAAGTCGATCACCTTGGCCTTTGGCTTCTCCGCCACGCCCAGATGGCTCAAGAGGCTCTGGACAGCCTGAGGTGCATACGACGGGCGGTGCGCATCGTAGGCCCCCGCATTATCAAAGCCGCTCGTGGCAGCCTGGTCAACTACAGATGATGGTGGTGTCATTGCTACTGGCATTGATGAGATTTATTTACAGGTTACCCTTGTTCAATCGAAGTTCGTGCTGGAGAGGCAACTTTATATAATTGAAACCCTTTCGGGAATAACCAACCAAGTGCTTATTTACGTTGTTGACTTGTTTCCGCCAATTATCCCCGAGACCCCACGACGAGCGCTGGTCACGCTAAAAGGGTGAAGAATGACGAATGTTCTTAGTCTTCGAGATGTATTGGTCGCTTGTATTCTAGTCATCCCAGGCAAGAAATCTATGGCGTCTCGTTAAGGATTAAATACTGAGTATGTATCTTATGCACGGGGCATCTCATTCGTCTCTTTCGGCCGCAATCGGCATTCCTGCTCCAAGTCTGAAGCATCGGCATCGCCACTCTGGATGGGGTCGAGTGCTTTCTTGGGTATTGCAGGGGCTTTCGTGTAAGTTCACGAGCCTTTCTTCGGGTGTTTCGTCATATCGTCGTCGCTGTCCGAATTTCCTGGATCGTGGGATAGGGACTGCTGCCTGAGCCCAACGACCTCAGCTGGGCGAATTTCGAATCCTGGGTCCCGGTGTCTTGTGTTTCCCGTGGAATAGATTGCGGCTGAGCCGTCTGCCGCTGCGTCGCCTGTTGAGACTTCGCCCGCGTGTGGATTTACAGACGAACTGGGCCCGAGATAGAGCTGCGGCATATTGGAATCTTCACGCAGAAGAGAGCCTCGATTAGAAGGGGTGTGCGTTCCTTCGAATTCTCGGAGATCATCGCAAGGTCCTGTGGATAGGGAGTCTGGGCCCGACTGTGGAAAAGGGGCTATCATCGCTACCTGTTCTGTCGAACCTGGCATAGCGCTCGACGACCGTCTTAAATGCTTCGGTCCGTTTGTGACCAGCGTTCGAGACGATGAAGCATAGCTTTTGCTTTTCGCCGATGTTTCGCTGGTATAGAATTGGTTCCGCGGCCTGGGATCCCACATCTTCTCCTTGCCCTTTGACTCTTACATTGGCTGGCTTTGTACCGACGTCTTAGACCGCGATATCCAGATGCCCTCGACCTCGACGCCACTCTCCAGCGCGCGGACTCCAAATGGAATCTCGATTGTCCCTAGCTGTTGATTGTTGATGCCACAGCGCCGCATCTGCATCAGTCGCCCTCGGCGCTCCTCCTCGATGACTTCGTGCTTCTGCAACTCTCGATTGGTCCACCACAACTTGGCAACGGCGACTGCGAAGACGAGGACGATGGAGCAGGCGAGCACCTAGAGAGCTGGGTCAGTTCGAAGTCAGCCACAGCAGACTGGGGGAGGTGCTCACAAACGACATGTCCTCCCAGAGCTCCCATCCTACGAAGAAGAAGCCCATTTCGGCGTTTGCGTGGATTTGATGGACGGCGAAAGAATGGATCCTGCCCCAAAAACAGCCGGTCTTGTTCTTTCAGATCCAACGGGACTCCCAGCTCAAGCGAAGGGCGGCTGCTGCCATGACACGCTTTTGGATGGATAGCGTATCAGTACAATCTGCCACTCTGCGCGCCGACGCCAGCTTCGCAGGAGCACGCTGATGGCAAAAACGCCGTGTCCCGTGGACAACGGCAGTACAGGGCAAAAATACCAACGATGAGGGGCGAAGCAAGTGGCAGTCGGGAGCCCGTGGTCCCTGGCGCTGTTGGGACGACGAATAAGTGGCAAGTAGGGCAAGAGCCTTTATCCTTTATCAGTCAGCCAACGAGAAGAAAATGAAAATAAAGGTGAAAATGGGCAGTTAGCTCCGAAGGAGCGTTCGTGCCTGTCCCTGAGCGGATCTCATGGCAGACAGGCAATTCGAAAGGCTGTCGGATGGACTGCTTCTGTTCTGATATCATCGGGTCGCAGGAACAAGATGTGAACTGCTTAGTCGCCAAAGCTAGACGAAGTTGAAAGAATGGTTCATGTCTTTCTCTCTTCTGGAAGAGGCTTTTAGATTTCATCGTTGGACAACTCATCATTACCCCCAGGGCCAAACGACAGTCTTTGGCCAGACGAGAGCTGTGTGCAACGTTGGACAGCGTCGTCAGACACAACGCATCATCGTTCAGCCAGCTGTGCATCTGCAGTAGTTTCTAGCTAGCGCTGATTCCTGTCTTGTCGTTGTTCTTCAGCCTTTTTGAGATTAGGCTGTCAGCAATGCAAAGTACACTGTAGACGCCATGAGCCTTGCATTTTTCACCTGAGATCTGAAGACATCGAATTCTCACCGTAAAGGATTTACTAGAGAAACGCTGGAAGGAAGTATAATGCACAGGGACGCAAAAGTGTTGGAATTGGTGAAGTCATTCTGCAATCTAATCAATCTAAAGTTTGGTTCCTTTCGCACTTTCACCTGGGATTCTTCGGGGCTTGCTCGAGCAGCGCCCGTTGTATCGGTGCCGCAGATCCACAGGACTACATGTGACTGAATACCTAAGGTAGGTATTTGTCACGCACGCTTGGGTTGACTGCTGGCGCAGCGTTGGTTCTGGTGGAAGCACGCGCTCCTCCCACATTGTCAGGGGCGACCTGTTGGCAGATGGTGCTGTGCGGTGCTTTGTTCTCCGCATTGCCCGGTCCGAGGCGCGCCAAGGTCATGGATGGCTCGCTGCGTTCCATCGTGTTAGCTCGATCCATTCTCGGCCCACCTCCAGGTTACCTTGTCAAAGGGGCAGGGGTGCGTAGGATGGATGACGGCAAGCGTCAGTCGATGGTTGTATGTGGCGTGGGCTTGGATGATGGCCTCGGGAGCAACGCCGACCGATTCCAGAATGCCCAGCGGCGTCTTCTTCCTTTCGGGTCGAGGAGACAGGGCAAAGACCCTATGTATTGGAACAATCTACGGACGTCTACTCTGGGCAGGCAGAGCACGTGCGTCGAGAGAGCCTGCGTGTAGCGCATGGAAGGATAAGGTAGATGCCCTGTCGCATCGTTTGTCGCATGCTGCAAGGTTGCAGCAACCATGGGCGCCTGCCTTTCACTGCATCCATTAATGCAAGAATGGAAGCAGATCTTCAGGCTCTATATCACGAATTCGCCCCAAGACCTGACTGCTGACCTATTGTTATCTTGATGGACCTTAGATACCAGACATGGCACATCGGCCTGCGCCGCCCGATCCCCCGCCTGTCCAGCCTACAGCGGGCAAGCCCCCCCCCAACACCACTGTCTTCTCACTGTGAAGAGGGCCAGCCGGCGGCCACCAACCCAAGCAGGAAAAAGCTTCGACCCCACTGCAGGGAACGGACTTGAGCGCCTTGATCCGTCCGACGCCGCCAACTTGAGAGTCTCCATCCCATCGCCCCGATGCCGTTCGTCCCGCACTTTAAATCTGCCCTGGGCCCGTCGGTCCCCTTTGTTAGCTCTTCCCTTTGATCCAATTGCGCCTGGCATCCTGTAGCGTATACATGCTGCTTTCTCTGCTCCGCAACTGAAGACCTCTTGCGCCCTCTCCCTCTCTACGCGGCGCCCTTCACCGACGACATCCTTGCCCAGGCGCCCAGGGCACGACCTTGCTTGCGAATCTGCATAAGCCAGTCGGTGCTCGTCCCCTTGCGCCGGCCCCAACGACATGCCTATCCGAAATCCCTTTGCTCGCCGGCCTGGCTCTGCCTTGGCCAACGACGAGAACCTGCGCCAGGAGCAGGAGAACCACCACCCCGGCTTCGAGCGCGTCGACACCGTCGGGTCCAAGGCCTCGTCAGTCCTCAGCATCCGCAGCGCCAAGAGCCAGGACAATGGCGAGTACAAGATGAGTGGTGCGTGACCTCCCTCTGCTGCCACCTGCAGCGCAGACCCATGCCACGATGCGTGGTCGACGGCTTGCGGGGTGACCCGCCCTAGCCGGCCGTCACCCGACCAGAACATTGATTGACCGTGTCTCGGGCGCAACAGTCGTCAACGACAGCGGCGTCTATCTCCCGGTAAGTCCACTTGGCCGTACGTCAATGCGACGTGGGCGGCCGTGCTGACTCGGGCCCGTGTGAGCAGCCATCACCGAGCGACGAAAAGGCGCAATGGCCGCGCAAGTACCTGACGACACGGACGTCGTCGGACACGCGGAGCAGCTTTGGCGACATTGAGCACTTTTCCATCTCGCGAGAATCCTTCGACTCCTACCGGCGATCTTTTGTATGTCCATGCAGTAGTAGCCTCTGGCGAGTCGCACTCTCGACTGACATTGCTCAAGGACATCTCGGCGCGGTCGCCCATTGGCAGCCAAGACATCCCAACGCGCCAGAGCCTGGACTCGGCGCGCTTCCCTCGCCTCCCCAGATCGGCAATCGACCGCAAGATGGAGCGCCAGCCCCCTACGGCAGAGGAGGGCTTCGAGGACGTCGGCCTTGAGGACCACAAGCAACCGCCCCGGAAGCGCGGTTTCTTCTCCAAGTTTGGCGACTCAACACAAGACAAGGACTCGGCAGGCCAGCCAGCCGTCTCGCGCTTCCTCATGCCCGGGCGCAAGAGGGGACAGAGCGGACAGGGCGCTGAGCTCGGGGTGATGGACCGTCCAAAGACTGACGAGCCGCGTCAGTGAAGGGGTCTCAACCTGCCCGTTTCTGAGATGGCTTGATGCCTTTGCTCTGCATACTTGATGACCGGTATCGTTTCTCGACGGAGTTTGGGCGCTGTGGGTAGACATGAACGCATTCGTTACGGCAGGCATGTATTTGTTACGAAGGAGGGGGGCGATGATTTATCGCTTCAAGACCGCGTGGGAGAGGTCACGACAATGATGAGAGCTGTAAAACATGGCTTATGATTCCTTCACCTTCTTCTCGACGACTTGACGATAATTGCACTAAACGCCGCTGCTCTGGCTCTTTCTGTGAGCCTCTGTACCTTTGTAGGTGAGCTGCTGGGTGAAGTCGAGGTACTGGCCCATTCGTCTGCAACTCACCAACACCGAGGCTGGCTAGCCAGACGCAGCGGCAATTGACTTTTCTCGCTCTTGGCCGCGTGGGCGAACGTGCCCTGTACGAGTAGTCGGATTCTGTCGATGACCCCTCAGCGGCAATCCCGATCCCGGAGGCGCCGCCACCGGGCGACTCACTGGCGGGTCCGTTGATGCTTTAACATGCCGAGATGGGGGCCCCCGCTCGGGCTGGCTGCGTGCCCGTACTCGGATTTGGGCCCAGCTGTGACTACCATCTCATGTTGCGACTTTAAGGGATACTACTGCCTGACCTCGCGGGGTCACTTACGAATGAAAGGGAAAGCATCCAGGGTACTGATCAGGACAAAACGGCTTACACCAGTCAAAAGCGAGCGGCATGGCACCCGAAGCATCACCGGCCGACGGCGTCGCCCGGCTCTCCCTCTCCTCCCGGACCGTCCACGCCGATGACCATATCGCCGCCCATCGAGCCGTGGCGCCGGCCATGCACGTCAGCACCACGTTCCGGTACAGCGACGACCCGGAGCAGCTGAGTGCTTGGGACAATGTCGACGTGAGTTGGACGCAGCTGCCCATGTGCCCTGCTCGTCGCTAAGGCTTCACTCTCAGCCATCAGCGCCCTCGGACTCGCATGTCTATTCTCGTGATACCGCCCCCAACACGACCCGCTTCGAGGCCATCCTCACATCCATACTCGGCGGGCCGTCCATGACCTATTCCTCCGGCCTCTCCGCCTTTCACGCCATGCTCGTCCGCATCAACCCGCGCCGCATCGCCATCGGCGGGGGTTACCACGGCTGCCACGGCGTCATCCAGATCCTCTCGCGCCTGACGGGCCTCGAGAAGCTGCCCCTGGACTGTGATCTCTCGGAGCTCCAGCCCGGAGACGTTGTGCACGTTGAGACGCCGCTGAATCCCACGGGCGAGGCGCGGAATCTGCAGTACTACGCCGACAAGGCGCACAAAGCGGGTGCGTATCTGACCGTGGACGCTACCCTTGCGCCGCCGCCCCTGCAAGATCCCTTTGCATTTGGGGCCGACGTCGTCATGCACAGCGGGACAAAGTACTTTGGCGGGCACTCCGACATGCTCTGCGGCGTGCTGACGCTGCGGCCGGGCCTCGAATGGGCCAAGGAGCTCCGCGACGAGCGTCTGCTGTTGGGGTCCGTCATGGGCAGCCTCGAGGGCTGGCTGGGGATCCGGTCGCTGCGCACGCTCGAGCTCCGCGTCATGCGCCAGAGCGCTACAGCGACTGCCCTTGTGTCCTGGCTCGCGGGCCAGCTTGACGACTCCTCCACGGTGGTTGGATCCCTCGTCGACCGCGTCCAGCATGCCAGTCTACAGCCCGAGGCGGCGGACGAAGGGAGCTGGCTGCGCGAGCAGATGCCCGTCGGCTACGGTCCCGTATTCGCGATTTGGATGAAGGACCAAGAAGTCGCCAAGAGGCTCCCCAGCCGGCTGCGGCTATTCCGCCACGCGACGAGCCTGGGAGGAGTGGAGAGCTTGATCGAGTGGCGGGCCATGTCGGACGTGGGAGTGGACAAGAGGCTGCTGCGGGTGAGTATCGGCGTGGAGGGGCTGGAGGACCTGAAGGAGGATTTGCAACAGGGACTTGATAGCCTGAAGGCCTCGAGTGTCGGAGCGATGGGGGCCGCGGGCTTTGTGACCTCACCTTCTTTGTTGCATTAGCGACATGCCGTACCTCTGTTTAGTGTCGTGAACTTCAGAAGATCAACTACCACGACTTCTTGGATCATCGAAACAGATGGTAGTCGCCCGGATGCGGACAGCAGGCAAGTCGTGCAGGCACAGATGGAGTCCGCCGCCATCCCAGTAAGCCTGAACGTACGAAAACTGCAGTGACTTCGAATTAGCATCGAACATTTTACCGTCGTTTGTCCCAGGAACCAGTCTGAATTACCTTTGTTGTTGGGTTTGGATGAAACAAAGGTCAACCCAGGAAACAACCTAAGCTTAGACGCGGCTGGATCTGCGCTAAGAAACAAGGTAGCGATAATGAGGCTTCCCGCCCCGCCGGGTCCGATTCAGCTCAGCGACGCTAATTTACTGCCCGCCCCCTGACAATCCCTCGAAAGGAGAAAAAGGCAGCCCGTCTCAACCATCAACCTCCTCGGCGGCCGGACTCGACAGGCACACGGCGGAGCATGCCATCGAGCGACGACACCAACACGACCACGTGCGTGCGACGCTGCCCTTGAACGACCCGACCGCTTGGACCTCCGAGGCAGGAGGCCCGCGGCGCCGTGATCAGATGCCCCGACTCGCCCTCTTCCGTCTGCCGACCAAGCTTCGGCGACGGGTCAGACGCAACCGCCTGGCCATGTTCGCCGCTCTCGCCGCCCTCCTCTTCCTCCTCGTCCTGCCCGTCTACTCCCTCTACTGCGCCTACAAGCCGCCGCGCTTCCTCATCAGCTACATGCGCCACAAGTTCCCCGACGTGCTGTTCGAGGTGACGACGACGGACAAGATCGTCGCCCTGTCGCTCGACGATGCGCCCTCGCCACGCACCGACGAGATCATGGAGGTGCTGCGGGAAAACGACGCGCACGCGACCTTCTTCGTCATCGGCTCGCAGGTCGAGGGGCGGGAGGGCGTGCTGCGCAAGCTCGTCCACGAGGGCCACGAGCTGGCCAACCACGCCATGCACGACGAGTCGTCCAAGTCGCTGAGCAACGACGAGCTCGAAAGGCAAGTCAAGGAGGTCAAGGCGAAGCTCGTGACCGCATACGAGGCGGAGGGCAAGATCCTGCCCAACAACTACTTCCGGCCGGGCTCCGGATGGTTCAACTGGAGGATGCGCGACTTGCTCGGTAACAGGGGATTCCGCATCGTGCTGGGCAGCGTATACCCCCACGACCCGCAAATACCGTACCCGGGCGTCAACGCGAAGCACATACTGAGCATGGTGCACCCGGGCGCCATCATCATCTGCCACGACCGGCGGAAGTGGACGGCACCCATGTTGCGCACCGTCCTGCCCGAGCTGCGACGGCAGGGGTATAGAATCGTTACCATTACAGATCTTGTCAAGTCTGTGGAACCATTGGGCGGGCGATGATAAACCAAACGGTATCCGGACATCTACGGGGCTTATACGTTTTGGCTTGAAAGGGAAAAGCGCATCGGAGTTGAGCACCGGGCATAGAGGCTTCATTATTTCACGGCAAGGAGCCGTGTACCATTTTATTGGGGAGTTGGCAGGCCACAGAACGGGAATTTTATCGATGACGATTAATTGGGTCTATGTGCGGAGGAACTTCCGATTGCGTCTCACAGAGACGCGTGGGTATTGATAAGGCGAGCATCATTGTACAATATAGGCATCTCGGGAAAACGTAACGCACAGTCTACAAAAGGTTCCCGCCCCGCAAGTTATCCTCTATATCACGGATGTGCATCTTTGCCTTGTTCGGCCTGATTGCTTTGCACCCCCGTGTCCTGAAGCGTCCTGCTCCCGAGTCGCGATGCCGGCAGCAAGCTCGAGGTCGAGTGAGTGTAGCCCGGAGGCAGCGTGCACAGGACTCGCATATGTGCCCTCGCACTCCTGTAAGAAGCCGCCGACTTTGTCAGATGGTACTTGCAGCAAGCAAGCAAGCAAGCAAGCCACGGCTCGCCTGGACGCATCAACTCCGTTGCTACCAACAAGGGCACACCTCCCCGACACAACGTTGGCCCACGCGGGCGCGGCGCTCTGCATATCTCCCTGCAAGTGAGAGGATTGGGATGTCGCGCCGCATGGCCTCGCTGGAGGCATGTGATCGCTCTATCATGGGAGGTGGGAGGCTCGCGGGTGGCATGACGGCGGGGTCAGGTCCTGTGCGGCACGATGTGGTGCGGCTTGAACGGACAAGGTGTCGTCCTCACGAGGGACTCGTCAGTACCGTCTGTGTCTATGCGAGCAGCCACTAAAGGGTCACGGTCAGAAACATCGACACATTGTATTCAGGGACGATGAGTGCCTTGCATTGCCCCCTTACATGCCCGGTATTGTGAGCAAGTTAATGGTAGCGTGTAAGCGCGTAACAAAGCTTACGAGCAGCTGGGACGAAACCACACAGTAGAGCTCTAGAAAATTACTGCCATTCACAGTAGCTAAATAACAACTCATGAGAATCTACGTCGTCATCAAACATGTCCAACATTGCCCCTTCTCTGAAACGCCTCTACCAAGGTGCTTGCCCGGTGTGCCCAACGAAGGCCCAGCCCTCTGCGGCTGGTATCTGTTCCCCAAATTCAAAACCACCTCGTCTCCCCCCGCGAAGCACCGATTCATGACCCGACAACCCTTTTGAGCATCTTCGCCGCGGACCACATCCGCTCTGTTCTTCAACAGAAAATGCCCAGAAATATGTACAACTGAACTTGAGGCGACTCCCTCCAAGGGTGGAAACCCCAACAGCCTTGCCACTGCCCTAGATCCACAGGGGGGCGGGCGCGGCTGCGTGCTTCGTCTCGGGGAAGAAGGCAGCTGAGAGGCTCTGGATGGCACCCAGGTAGTCGTTGGCGCTCAGCTTGACGAGTCCTCGCGATTGGAGATACTGCTGCTCCTCGTCGATGGTTGCCAGTTGGGTGCCGGTGCTGTATTCCTCTGCCAGTTCCGTGACCTGGGCCAGTTCCTGTCCGAACGGGTGGGCATCCTTGGGGAGCCCGGCGGCAGCAGGAGGCGGGGCCAGTGCGGTGGTCGGCTTCTGAGGGTAAGGCGACGAAGTATGCGAAGAAGAGGACGCGCGAGTGGAGGTCGAAGGGGTACGCGAGAAAGTCGGGCCAGTTTTGGTGGACGTGGACAGCTCCGAGTCCCTTGACATGCGCGAGACGGAGCGCGATCTTGCAATGGCGTCGTATGAATTTTTCTTGGTGTGCGAAGGGGACCGCTTTGGAATTGCGGGCGCCTGTGTTTCGCTTGCTACCAGCGTCTTGCCTGGCATTTTGAAGTAGGAAGTCAGGTGGTTGGGCTCCGGGGATGAGGATCGCTCGCCACTCGCAACATCTGGGCTGGTGGGTGGTGTCGATTCAACAGTCGGGGCGTCGGAGTCTTCGTCGGACATGGTGTTGGTGGAGTTGCTGCGCGAAGGTCGTGGAAGGTCGGGGGCGTTGTAGGACAGCATATTTGTGGTGTGGATGAGCTGGACAGGGGCCGATATCTTATGGCGAAGCGTAGCTCCCTTGGTTGTGTTGCTTCGCCGGGGCAGGCTGCCGTCGTCGGCGAGGTCATTGCTGCTCGACCGAAGCCGGCGAGTTGTGAAGGCGCGCGAGAGCGACATTGTGCCGTGTGAGAAGAGAGAAACTGAGGTTGTCGAAAGCGCGTGGAGCAGACCTGTGCTCCAAATGTAGGCGCACGACACTCAAGATGAGAGCGTGCGTGCGGGAGGTGGGGGTCACGATCCGCTTGGGAACCAAGCACCTTGTGACTAGAACTGAGACGCAACAGGCGATATGCGCTCAGGCTGGCAACCACAGGTGGTACCGGACTGGGAACGTTGCAGAAGGTGTCGTCGAGAGTGCGGCGGCGCCTTGGTGGTGTGGGCTGGTACTCGACAGGCGAGGCTTAGGCTTAAGCGGGAAGGTGACTGCAGGAGTCGCACTAAACCGCTAAGAAGTCGAGCGGACCCTTGAACAACCGGAAAGAAGAGGCGAGAGGAAGCTCTGATAAGAGCGCTCAAGAGGTCAGCCGCTGATAAGACAGGTGACCCGAGTTGGGCGATGCGCAAGTGGCTCACTGGGCTGGTTGGTCGAGGTGGCGGCAGTTGTCCCTGTGAGACGGTTGGTGGTTTGATCGTGGGACAGAGTCTGCTTGCGGTGGTCTGAGTCTCAGTCTAAACCAGGCTCGACTAGACGTGCTCTTTGGTGCTGATTGAGCGACTCCTTCTAAGCGAACTGCTGCAAGGAGCGGGCGTTGCACAGTAAGGGAGGAGACTCCTGGTAACGGTTCCGGATTCAGAACGGCGGTCCGGGGGCGAAGACAGAGGGAAGACAGGAAAATAAAAAAAAGGGAGAGAGCGCAGCCTCTTCGCTCGTCGAGGGAGGGATGACAGAAGCAGAAAGTTTGGCTTGGGTGAAGGGAAAATAGGAAAAACGGTCAACGTCGACGGTTGTATGTAGCAGTTGGGGCGGGCCGGAAGTTTGTATAGGACGTTTTTTTGCTTCGCACTAGGCGATGGTGGTCAAAGTCGCGTTCAACGGAACTGGAACCAAGTAATGAGAAGGAATGTAGTCGTCGCGGAGACGGACGCGAACCGGGCGTTCGCAAGAAGAGAAGTTGAGGCCGACGGGAGGGAGCGTGAAGGCGACGAAGGAGTCGAGGGCCGGCGGCTCGCACAACGGGGGGGAGGGAAACGAAGATATGGGGACGGCGGGATGGGGGCGTTGAGGTCTCCAGCGATCGGGGGCCCACTCCTGGCAGCGGTTCCCGTCTTCTTCTGCCTTCTGCCTTTCTCGCTCGCTCTGCAGGCCATTGATCCCCCCCGTCGTCGAGCGCGTCCCTGTGCGTCCCTCCCATCGTCCTCCGGGGCCGCTGCGCACCCCTGCCGCTTACTGGCCCTCGCTCCGGCGGCCCCACTCCCCTCGCTAGACGAAGATTTCACTCGCTAGGCCGGATGGAGCAGGGGCTGCGCTGCTGGTTCGATCAGGCGAGCCGCCGGGGAGCGAAAGGCGGGGCGTGGCGGAGCGCGCGCCGCCAATCACCACGCCTGGCGCCGCGGCCCGGTCAGGGGCACCACCGCTTCCTCGAGACTCGAGGGCTGCTCTCCTTCGCGCTCACGCTCGCGTTGCCCTTGGCCTCAGCTGAGCGGCCGTCTCGCGAGGCGCTGGTTGGGGCAGCGCGGCAACGTTCTGCGCGAGGTGACGACGTCTACGAGTGCAAACTACCAGAGGCGACGTGGGTGCCGACGAACCCTCACTGACTGATTCAACGACGACACAGCCCCACCCTCCTCGTGGCGCTTGGGTTGGCCCAATCGCCAGGCTACGCGCGGGCCACTTCTCTCACCTGTGGGAACGCGCTCACTCCCGCTCCTGCAGTGCCAATGGTTCGTGGCAGTGGTCGTGTTCATGCTTGCTGCACGGCTTTGCTGGACTCGCCGTCCACTCGACACGTAACCGGGGTCACTGTCCGCTGTGCTGCGCCGCTGCATCGGCACCGGATGGAAGCATCACCGCGCCTGGGCTGCCCGTTCGCACGCAGTTCAGGCCGTGGCTAGGCGTCCCCGTCACGTCCAAAGGGCCCTTCTCCCTCCATTGGCCTGCGTGCGGTCCGTTCGCTTCCCCCCCAGCGTGCTTGCTTCTGGCTGCTGTCGCATATGAACTCTATACCGTACGCGTGGGCACCCCGATCGAACCACGTCTTGCGCAGCTTGTCCCATCTTCAACGGCCGCCCTAGACCGGGCGTCCCGACGGGGGTCTTGCTGGCATCTGACGAGGGTCGCGCTGGGAGGACCGCCCATTGGCTCCTCGGGCAGCTTGCTAGTCCAGAACCCCGGTCGTCCGCTCGGTTTCAGGCTCCTGGCGCTCGTGCCTTGCGCAAGCGTGAGGTGGCCCCAATGATCCCCTGGCACCCTTGTCCGGGCACATCAGATTCAGTCCGGCCACGGTGCACAGGAAACAACGAACCTCTCGCGTCCCATGGCCTCAGCCCCTACCTTATTTCAGCCAGTCTAGTTTCTGGGGCGAAACGTCCAAAAAGCCCTTTCAACTGCAACGGGCCGCCGTTTCGACAAAACACATGCAAGCCTCGTCCGCCTTGGCTTGCCCCCGCAACTAACACCGGGCGAGGCAGCTCTTCCGAACCAAGGCCCTTAACATACCCTTTATACCGTCCTGGTGGGCATGAAGTACGCACAGTGCCACTCGTGCGTCGAAGTCGCCACGGCCTGGACCCTCTTGGGGCCGGGCATCCACCGTGATGGTGGCGATTGCGAATCGGGCGCATCACAGACTTCACCGGGGACCCTTCTTGATCGGCACCGCGAATCCCTCTTTCAGTCGTCTACCCTGTACATTGGTGAAGCACTCTTCTGCTAGGACCAGCCAGCATGCACTGTAGCTGTCACCCAGATCACCACCTTCTAGTCATCTATTTGCAACCGCTGTCATCCGTTCTTGGCACATCAGTGCGGTTTCACTTGGCTTATCTTATGCTTCCCTCCACTTTCTCCCCGCATCGCAGCGGCCCTGTCGGGCCATCCCAACTCCCAACGCGCACCCAAGACACTCGCAGGACCATCATGTAGCAAGGCACTTCGTAAATCGGGACCATCAGCGTCACGGCACTTCCCTCCCGATCCTGCACACACGAGCACAGCAGGTCTTTTGTCAACAGCATGAAACGAACTCGATCCAATCGCGCCTCACGCATCAGGGGCTACGCGCTGCAAAGCCGCATTTGGCTTGTCAAAGCACACATTGGGCGACCAAATGCCATTGAGGTTGCACGTGTCTACGTCATCACCCCTAGGGCAGTTTCAAGTGAAGCGTTACCATGGATTCCAACCATGCGTCCAACAATTGTGTACCGCGCATGACTGCCGATGAATTAATCCTCATCCATCGAATCTCCATCTTCCCGTTCGCCCCCTTCCTCGCCCCCTTCCTCATCGCTTGAGCTGCTCTCGTCGTCCTCGACCGCGATCAACCGATCTTCCACCACCTCGCCTGTTTGCGCCGGAACCCGCTGAGCAAAGGCCTTCCGAACCGAAGGGTTCGTGCTGGTATCCCACACGTGCATGCTTCCCGAGCTGCCGGCAACGGCAAGCCGGAAAGCCACTTCAGGGTCCGGAGCAAACGTTGTAGCAAACACCTTGCCCACATCCAGGTTGCGCGAGACAACCATTGAGGGACCTGTGGGCGTAATGTTCCAGAGCTTGACCGTCTTGTCGGTGGAGCCAGTGGCCATGAAGCCGGGAATGACGCTGTTAATATCAAACGACGACACGGACTCATCATGAGCCTGCAACGTCCAGACAGACTTGGTGGACTCGGGTTTTGAGGGTGCATTTCTGATGTCGTGGTAGTGGATCGCTCCGTTCTCGGTCGAAGCAAAGAAGTAGTTGGAGTCATGGGGATCCCAGCGGACGTTCTCGACGTCGCTTTCTACACCCCACCGGGGCACCTTTGCGTCCGGCGCTCTCATATCCGCGGCCACAATTGTTCGATCGTAGCTGCCGCTCAGCAACACTGTCGGCTCCGTCGCATGCCATGCCAAGGAGCACACCTTGTCCGTGTGGTATGAGTAGGACTTGGCGCACTTGGTCGTGTTGAGATCCCACAGTTTAATCGTCTTGTCCGCCGACGCCGAGGCTAAAAGATTGCGATGTTTCCGGTTGGCAGCCAGGGAAAGCACAGCATCAACGTGATACTCGTCATTCGCCTTCTTGGCCTTCTTCTTTTTCTTCTTCTTCTTCTCACCCGAATCGGCGTTCCCGCCCTGGCCCAGAATCGCGTTTGGATACATGCAGTCGATGGTGTCGAGGTCCCAGATCTCAATGTCCGGGTCCATTGTTCCGACAGCGACATAGTTTCCGGTCGACTCTTTGTCTCCTCCCGAGCTGCCGACGGGCATGTCGAGCCATTCGAGGCTGAGCGGGATCGCCGGTAGCATGATGTCGTGGTGCACGTACAGGTTGTCGCCATCGTCTTCGAACACGTACACCTCCAGATGAGCCATCTCGTCCTCAACCTTGGCTGACAGGATGAGGTTGTCCGTGGCCAGTATTTGGAGATCCTCCCGATCCTCCTCTTCGTCCACCTCCTCACCCTGCAGCGTGATGTAGGGGTCTTCTTTGTTCGAATCGTAGTAGGCCAGGGATTTGATGTTTCCAAACATGCTCATGCCTTGTCCGGCTCCTTGCTGCTCATCATCGTCATCATCGTAATGCTCTAGGTCGTATTCCTTTAGGTCGTCATCGTCCACTCTGTTTATGCCAGTCAGCGGAACCGCGCTTCAAGTCGACACTGTCCATTGCAACCCACATGGACTTTTTGCTCGACTCATCCCCCTCCACCTGCATCTCGTCTTGCTCCTCATCTTTGTCGCTTCCCTTGTCAGAAACGCCTTGTTGTGCCTCCTTCAGATCGTCCTCAGCGTCGTCAAGCTGCAGCTTGGCCAAACCCGCTATTCTTTCGTATTCGGCCTCGTCCAGGGTGTATTTCTGCGGAAATGGCGCCGCAAAGCCCCGGGGGACCCATTGCGCAGCGGTGATCATAGACATTATGAATGAACGGGGAATGTCGAGCTCCCAACGCCGCTGCTGCTTGAAAAATGGCTGTTGATTCCCAGCCAAGAAATTAGACGGCGAAGTTCCCAAAAAATTCATATGGTGGGGGTTATCGATAAAGACCGTGCATGGGTGGTCGGGAAAACCTCGCGACAACAAGCTCCGACATCTTGCAATCGCTGCGCAACAGCATTTCGTCTCTACACAGACCCTTTCCTTACTCCCAGCAGGATCGGAAAAATGGTAGGGGACAGAGAAGTCGACGGGTACAACCCTAAAAGGCGGAGGCTGGAGCCCACACGACCGCAGAACAGGTTTCATAATGCATCGCGCAGTTCCACGCCTCGAGCGCAGTCGCAATATGCGTCCACGCCTACACGAGAACCTGACGAGTCGGAACCGACAGACGAAGATGCAAAGGCGTTGGACCGTGACTGGTACGGAGGCGATGAATTTGGCGGACACACCTTTGGCGACGACACACACAACCCTTTTGCTTCCTACGAAGTGTCAGCATGGGAAAGCCAGCAGCAGGAGTCGGCGAAGGCTGAGAAGATGGCGAGCCGGTATGACGCACGACAAGAGCAGCGGCGGCGGGAGAACGATGCATGGGAAACAAACCGAATGCTGGTCTCTGGAGTCGCGCAGCGAAGAGACATGGCGGCCGACTTTGACGATGATGAAGCGACTCGAATTCATCTCTTGGTGCACGACTTGCGACCGCCCTTCCTGGACGGACGAACCATCTTTACGAAGCAACTCGACCCCGTACCCGCTGTCAGAGACTATCAGAGCGATATGGCTGTCTTCAGCAGGAAAGGCAGCAGGGTAGTCAAGGAGGCGCGTCAGCAAAGAGAACGACAGAGGCAGGCTCAGCAAGCAACTAGCATTACCGGCACGACATTGGGCAACATTATGGGAGCGAAAGAGGAGGACGGAGACAGCGCGTTGCCTGTCGCCGGCGAGGATGAAGCAAAAGCCACTGAACGGAAAGGAAACAAGTTCAGCGAGCATATGAAGAAAGAAGACGGAGGCAGCGATTTCAGCAGGAGCAAAACACTACGTGAGCAGCGAGAATATCTGCCCGCGTTTGCGGTCCGCGAAGACTTGCTCCACGTCATCAGGGAGAACCAAGTCACGATTGTGGTGGGAGAAACAGGTTCCGGAAAGACGACACAATTGACCCAGTTCCTCTACGAGGATGGCTTTGGACGTGGCGGTATGATTGGTTGCACGCAACCGAGACGAGTGGCTGCCATGAGTGTTGCCAAGCGAGTCGCAGAAGAAATGGAGATCAAACTGGGCAGCACCGTGGGCTATGCCATTCGATTTGAAGACTGCACCAGCAAGGAGACTGTCATCAAGTACATGACTGACGGTGTGCTCCTCCGAGAATCACTCAATGAGCCAGATCTCGACCGGTACTCTTGTATCATCATGGACGAGGCGCACGAAAGGGCCCTCAACACCGACATACTGATGGGGTTGTTCAAGAAGATACTCCAGAGGAGGCGAGACTTGAAGCTCATCGTCACATCTGCAACGATGAATGCGAAGCGATTCTCCGACTTCTTTGGCGGCGCGCCGGAGTTCACGATCCCAGGAAGGACGTTTCCTGTCGACGTCATGTTCCATCGATCGCCGGTTGAAGACTACGTCGACCAAGCAGTGCAGCAGGTGCTGGCGATTCATGTGTCGATGGATGCCGGCGACATCCTTGTCTTCATGACGGGCCAAGAGGACATTGAGATCACTTGCGAGTTGGTTCAGAAACGCCTCGATGCACTGAACGACCCGCCAAAGTTGAGTATTCTGCCAATCTACAGTCAGATGCCAGCGGATCTTCAAGCCAAAATCTTCGACCGAGCTGCCCCCGGTGTACGGAAATGCATCGTCGCCACCAACATTGCCGAGACGAGTTTGACGGTCGATGGTATCAAGTACGTGGTTGATGCCGGCTACTCGAAAATGAAGGTCTATAACCCAAAGATGGGCATGGATACGCTACAGATCACGCCCATCTCACAAGCAAACGGCTCCCAGCGCTCGGGGCGTGCCGGCCGGACAGGGCCGGGAAAGGCATTCCGGCTCTACACTGAAAAGGCCTTTAAGGAGGAGCTTTACCTGCAGACAATCCCTGAGATCCAGCGCACCAACCTCTCCAACACGGTGCTGATGCTCAAGTCCCTGGGGGTAAAGGACCTCCTGGACTTTGACTTTATGGACCCCCCGCCTCAAGACACAATCTCGACGTCCATGTTTGACCTGTGGGCTCTCGGCGCACTCGACAACCTCGGCGAGCTGACAGAGCTGGGACGCAAAATGAGCGCGTTCCCCATGGATCCTTCGTTGGCCAAGCTTCTGATCACTGCGGAGGAGTACGGGTGCAGCGAGGAGATGATCACCATTGTGTCGATGCTGTCGGTTCCGAATGTGTTCTACCGACCGAAGGAACGGCAAGACGAGGCTGACACCCAACGCGAAAAGTTCTGGGTGCACGAGTCGGACCACCTGACATACCTCCAAGTGTATTCGGCGTGGAAGTCGAACGGCTACTCCGATGGGTGGTGCATCAAGCATTTCCTCCACGCCAAGTCTCTCCGCAGAGCCAAGGAGATTCGGGAACAGCTCCTGGACATTGTGAGGATGCAGAAGATGCAGCTCAACAGCTGCGGCATGGACTGGGACATCATCCGGAAGTGCATCTGCTCTGGATATTATCACCAGGCGGCCAAGTACAAGGGCTCCGGAGAGTACATCAACCTGCGGACGAATCTTGCAGTCCAGCTGCATCCCACCAGCGCCCTGTACGCGGGCCACCCGCCGGACTACGTCGTCTACCACGAGCTCATCCTCACCTCCAAGGTCTACGTCTCGACCGTCACGGCCGTCGACCCGCATTGGCTGGCCGACCTGGGCGGCGTGTTCTATTCCATCAAGGAAAAGGGGTATTCCGTGCGAGAGAAGCGCATCACCGAGACGGAGTTCAACCGCAAGATGGAAATTGAGGCCAAAATGGCCGAGGACAAGCGTCGGGAGGAGGACCGAAAGCAAGCCGAGGAGGAGCGTGCGGCCAAGAAGAAGATTGGGTCCGACGGGAAGAAGTTTGTGACGCAGGGGGCGGTGAGGAAGCCCGTCATCAAGAGGCGCGGGAGGGGCTTCTGAGCGAGCACGGTTTGGGTCTTGTTTGTATTGTTTGGCGATACTGTATAGGATACATGCATACCATGGCGTTGGCGCTGTGGACCATCGACGAATCTTGAACAGTTCAGTGGCGAACGCCGAAGCTAGACTCGCCCTCTACAACGTCCCGATCCTCCTTTGTGAGCTGCACAACAGTGGCGCCGCGCGGACCCTGGTCAATGTCCTTCAAGAAACTGTTCAAAGCATCGTCTTCACCCTGCGCCTCTCCCTCGACCTGCCGCGTCGTTTAGCCTTGTAGCTCCATGGTCAGACTCAGAGCCATCATTACCTTGTTGTCAGATGTGTTTCGGCACCAACCCGTGATGCCGTGCTCGTGAGCCTTCTCCCGGGCAAAGTATCTGTGCAAGAGACGGTTAGAGATGCAGGACTCTTGCTGTGTGTTATGTGACATGTGCCGTACCGAAACCCAACACCTGAAGCGACTGACGTCAGTGACGGCTCGAGCGGTAGCATGGAGCCAAACGCATACCTTGGACGACGCCGCCGTGGGCGACAAAGTAGAACTACAGGGGCTCAATGTTCAGCAGCGAGTCAATGCTGGGATGGAGGTGGATTCTCGCACCCGTCTTGCCATGGCCGGTCGATTAGCGAATGTTGTACTCGCAGCTTCGTCTTATGCCGGTGAACTTGCAGGTGGAGAGCTGCTACGCCGTGGTCAAGACACGCTTACTATCAGTGTCCCGGACGTCTGTGCGTCACCCGTGCGTCGGCGCGCAGCCATCGATCGGCCCCACCGTGACACCAAACACCGACTCCATCCGTCCGCGCTCCCAACACGCAACTTTACATTTCACAGCTAAAGCCCATGGACCATCCACTGGCCTCGCCGCAGACGAGATCCTGAGCCAGCAGGGACACGTCTTCCTGCCATGGACTCCCCTTCGCCGGCGCCCGACCCCGTCCGCTTCAAGACCGGCAAGAAGCGCAAGGCATATCGCCAGCGCGAGGGCGGCGACGATGGCAGCGGCTCTCTCGCGCGCGCCAGCCCTGGCACCGACCCTGTCCCCGCGGCAGACGGGGTTGTCGGCGAAGGCGAGCAGCAGGAGGAGGAGTCAGCCCTCGCCGCTACCTTGCGCATGCGCAACGCCCGTGGTAAACGCCTCGGCGGCGTCGTCGTCGGCCTGACCTCGAGCGCCCGCGGAAACAACGACGTCGGCGCAAGCCACACGCTCATCACACGCGACCAGGATGACGACAGCGTCCCCGCTATGAAGGGCATCGCCGACCGCTTCACACACCAGACGGGGCTCATCGCCGACCTCAACGAGAAGCACATGTACGCTCAAGCCCCCGTCGTCATCTTCCCCCCTACGGACACGTACCGCACGCACTTCCCCGAGCCGGCGCTAATCAGTCAAGGAACGAATATATAGAGTCGCGCCTGTCTAGCCGCCATGGCCCGCCGGGCACTTCCATGCAGCCAGACGACCGTCCCGCGGCGCCGCTGCTGAGCCAGCCGGCCGAGCAGGCTACGCCGCCGGGTCCCGCCGGCAAGGTGGCCGAGCAGCCAACGACACACGGCAGGCTGCTCGAGGTCGACGTCCCCCGAAACGCCTGGGACCGCCCCGACGACGCCAAGAGGCAGCGCACCGATAAGCCGCCCAAGCCGCGCCGAGGGCGGAACAGGCGCGGCAGCGACGACATCAAGCGCGACCAGCTCGTCGAGCAGTTTCTCCATGAAAATAGATGTATGTCCCCCGCCCCCTTTCTACCCCTCTCGCTCTCATGAAAAGCATATAACTGACTTCGAATCCCCCCCAGTGGATGTATACGACGTTCCCGCCAAGCCCAGTACGCCAGCCTCTTCAGCTCCTGGCGACGACCTCACTGCCGACGACCGCATGGCCGAGCAGTTCCGCCAGCAGTACCTCGACGAAATGGCCCAGCGACGCCAGCGCAAGCGGGCTCCTGTACCCTCGCGCCAGCAGCAGCCGACGAGTGACGTCTTGAAAGGGCCCAAGCTCGGCGGCAGCCGGAACCAGAGGGCCGCCGTCAGGGACATGCTTCTCAAGCAGGAAAAGGAGAAGTCGGGCAAGAGGGCGTAGATGCCCGCTGCCGACAATCACTGGGGCTTGTTTATCGTGGTTTCGGCGTTGGCCATTGTCATTTTGCTTTTTCCCATTCAAGAGCGTGTGTGTGTCGGATGCATGGAACGGTGATCACAAGGAATGCTTTAGCTGGGCGTTTGGAAATTCTCTCGCCCGCAGCGTTGGCTCCAAGCTGCGGCTCAGCTGTCACGGTCCAAAAAGAAGCAAAGAGCCATCAGCTTGATAAAGTTTCATTTACCATCCTAGCACATAACGATTGGAGACGTCGTGATCAGCCACATTATAAACCAAAGACCCATGGAAACATGACACATAACAGCCCATGACAATCGTCAGGCATTCAGCAGTCTGCCGCCCGGATACCCAATCGACGGGGTTTACCACTGTGAACGCCGGAACCGTAGCAACCATGAACAAAAGAAAAACGTACCAACCATATCCTGATAAGCAGAAGAGACTGACCTGTGAAACGGCGAAATGATCGAGCAGACTGAGACTCAAAGCTCCCCAGTCCAGAAAAACAGAGCACATCTCCAACGTATGAATCTTGTATAATGCAATCCGGAACGCGCCTGTGACCGATGATATATGGTGTCCTGTCAAGGTGCTTTTCAAACACCGTCCAACGAAAAGGAAAGAAGGAAGGCGTCATTTATCTGATGTCGAGCTGGAAAGGCTTGAACCGGCCGCCGATGGTCGCACAGCGGGGACATTTCCTTCGGGCTCCCTGCTCCGCCCCGAGGACCTCGACGCACGTCGAACAAAGGCCGCTGATGCACTCTGTGCAAGCGTACGAATTCTTGAGCAGCGACACTCCCTGGCAGGCTGCGCAGTAAATTTGGATGTTTTGCGAATTGGAGTAGCTGGGAGAAGAGTCGGAGAGCCCGCGCGACCCAATGTGGAAGTTCTCACCGCTTTCGCCGCTCTCAACCGACGGGAAGGGGTCCACAACGTCTTGGTTGTACGTCGGAGGTGTGAGAGCCTGCTGCAGGGGGGACGCTTGGTAGCCCCCGGGCTGGAACTGCTGCTGCTGGAATGGTGGCATGGAGCCACGGTGGAATGAGATGGGCGATTGCGGTACCTATGACGCCACCGTCAGTACGTCATTGGAAGCGGGAGCAACGCGCAAGGATCGGTGCAGGCTTACCGGTGTGCGGTCCTCATCAATATCGCCAGCCATCGAAGCAGCTTGATCCGCGGCGTCTATGAGATCCTCCCAGCGCTTTCCATAACCTGCGGAGGGCTCAGCGGACACGGCCTTGCGGTCATGACCTGGTCTCATCCTCTCCTCGTTCTGAACACGACGGAGCCAATCGGCGGCGGAGCCACGAGAGCTCTTCTTTTTGTGGTGCGATTCCCGTCCGCGCTTCGTCACCGAGTGCTTTCGAGGCCGAGTCGGACCCATGGAGCGCTGGAATGGTGGTAAAGTCGAACTTCGCTCGGCTGGTGGGGAAGCGGCCATGAGAGACGGCAGAATCTCACGCTGTCTTGGATCGCTTGTGATGTCGTTGTGTGATAATTGCAAGGGCGGCAATTCAATCGAAGAGCGAGGGATGCGTCGTCCATCAGTATCTGAATAATAATCCTAAGAGCGCGATCACATGTTAGCCGCTGTTGTTCTGGCTTCGGAACATTGCCATTGAAGTTATCGATAGGCCGCGGGGTCATGGTGGGATGATGAGCACCTGGGTCACGTACACGATCCACGTCCGACTCTCTCTCAGACTTGATGCCATGGAGCTCAGCTAGGGCTGCAGCGGCACTGGCTGTGCCCAGCAAGGAGCCACCACTGCTCGTGACGTACTCATCGGCGTGGCGTGGTGTACCGGGAGCGCTTGAGCCGGCGCGGTAGTAGTTGCGCCTGTCGTGTAAGTCTGCTCGTCGCATTAGCCTCGGCTCTGCAGAACGTCTTCCAGACGGAGAAGGGTATCCGACTCTGGGCAGCAGACGACGGCGGCTGGTCATTGCGGCGTTCTTGCGGCGGCGTGTTGATCATGAGCAGGAAGCTCTCTTCCGTCGCAGGAAGCTTGGATATATAGTGCTCGGGATGCGCTCGGCGAATGTGCTCCTGCATGGAGCGATAACGTTTCTCCTGTAAATTGGCACGAAATTGTCAGAACCACTGCGACCATCAATCGACCGACATGGACAGCCTCTGCAGCTGCCGTTGGGGGGTGGCGGAGGCGGTACTCCCACGGCGGCGGAGGGATCGCCCCTGCAGCTGAATGGCGAGCGGGACAATGTGAGGAGCTCAAGACTGGGGGAGACTCACGCCGATGCATCGCTTGCGACAGTGGGAGCCATCTTGGTTATGCAGCGGGCAGACGACTTCGTTGTTGGAGTCGGTAATGGAAAAGGAAGAGGTCAAAGACGGACGAGGCGGCATCTTGACCCCACCATGCGCACAGGCAGGTCAGCGGGGGAGGAGAGCTGTCGAAGTCGGGCGCAAGTTGATTTCTGAATGATCGAGGCGATCAATTGGATAGGCGAAAGCTGCAGAGAGCTTTCGCATCTCAAGTCGACAACGGCGCCGGGTGAGCAGATGAGCGAGAACACGACGGTCGCTGTCAGTATCGGGCTTATGAGAGGAGTGGGCGGGACGGTCAGCAATCGACAGCTATTCAAGCTACGGCGACAAGCAATCGACTGAAGTACCAGCTAAGGCGTCTTTGCGGGCGAGAAAATATGATGTGCTGGGAGCTCAAAGAGCTGTATTTGGTCCAAGGCGACGCAATATCGGTAAACTGTTGGAACGAGGCGAGGGGCGATTTGTGGGCGGGACAAGGTCGATGTAAGGTGAAAAGGTAGTTTGTTGCAGAGAGGCGGCAGCTCAGCGGTACAAGATGCGCCGGTAACTCTATCGAATCGGCCCCAGAACTTGAGTTTGCAGGTGAGGCAATCAGTGAAGGTCGGGCGCTGCGGCGGTGGCGCTACCTGACCTCATGGGGAGCCGCCGGTGCTCGCCGCTGACCCAGTCACCCAGAAGAGACAGAGAGAGGCAGAAGCCGACCAGTCAAATTATTGATGACGAGCTGTGTGAATGGGCTCGACTCGGCGCTGCCATAGGTGCCCCCGATATGGACGGGGGGCAGGGCAAGAAGACGTGCAGGGGCCGGGATAAGAGCTGGAGCTGCAG
This sequence comes from Tolypocladium endophyticum, assembly GCA_024339985.1. Classification (NCBI taxonomy): domain Eukaryota; kingdom Fungi; phylum Ascomycota; class Sordariomycetes; order Hypocreales; family Ophiocordycipitaceae; genus Tolypocladium; species Tolypocladium endophyticum. The sequence goes on from JALHBW010000138.1 coordinate 431,340, forward strand.
GACTGAACCTGTGCAACAGAAGGGGGGAGGGGGTGAAGACGAGGTGAAGGCGGCAAGACGGGGAGCTCTTTGGGAGCCTACGGTTTCTTTTAGGTAGTGGGTAGAGGAGGGGATCGACCCAACGGGCTAAAACTTGGACGAGGAGAAGCCGCAGGTCCAAGAGGAATGCGCCGGGACTGGTGCCGTCAGGTCCTCGGGGGCCCGACACTTCGTCGTCGCCAGTCTCGCCAGCGTTCATCTGACAGCCCAGCTGCACGGACGGAGCGCTGCCATCTAGCGCGTCTGGCCTGCGGCAAAAGGGGACTGGCGAAGGAGGACCACGAGGTGTATGGCGGCCAATGGGGAGCTCCGAGATGAAGCTTCATGCGGGCACCGGGTCCCCGCCACAAGCTCGAGGTGCGCTGCTTCGCCTCCATCGGCTCTCTGATCCGCAGCACGCCCGTCGGTGCCTACCTCACCAAGGTACCTACCTCGCCGTGAGCAGGCACCATTGCCGGCATTGTACGAGTAATTAGTGACCAGAGCAGCAGTGGCCAGAGCGGCGACGAGGCGTCTTGCGCCAGGGCACGGCCGGCAGCAAATCACAGGATGCACCTTCAGGTGCTCACTGACTCGGCACGGCCGCGGTGGGGTACGGCGCCGTACCTCGGGTCGAATCACTGACTAGCAAGTCCTGTAAGTGGTTGCAGCAGCGAGTCGAGCGACAATGGCCAAGACGTTCCTTCATTCTCCACTCGTTGCCGGTACTGCTCCTCGCCAGCAGGCGCAAGCTCGCTTGTTGGGGGCGGCGGATGGAGAGCTGAGCTCCGGGCTCCATGCAGCTCCCCAGCTTCATGGCCAGCTCTCCCACGCAAGCACTGACTGGCTGGAGCTGTCTTTTCTCGTCAGCTGGCAAGCTCCAACTGGATCCGGTAGGTGGTGTGTGGGCTCGAGCAGGGATGATGGTGGGCATGAAAGAGTGGCGGCCGGGTGGAGCTGGAAGCTCACAGGAATGTGCTGGTGGGGGGACACGAGGATGGAAGCAGACACGGCGACGCAGCGAGACCGTGTATTGTTGGCCCTGTACTGAAGGCAGTGAGGCTCCCAGAGCGTTCGGTGACGACTGCATGCACATGCACTATCTGCATGACATAGGTTGCCTTACTTTAGAGACCCCGAGGCCCCAACCGGTTGATAGTGTGATAAGATACCCGCTGGACGCCCGAGAAAACGGTGCTCGTTCCGTTTCGGGCTGACAGTCCAACCCCGGCGGGTCCGACAGCGTCGACCGCCACGTCTTGCACGCCCGGATTGCCAACCTCAGCTCCTTTGCAATCCCAAGCCAATAACAGCCAAAGCCTTTCCGATTCATGGTCGGCCGTCCAGAACAAGAAGAGGGAAAAAAGGAACTCATGGGCCTGCCGGCACCATCGGACGTGTCGAGCAACTCATAATTCGAGAGAGCATGCTCCCCGTCTTCTTCTTGCCCTCGTCGTTGCCTCCGTTTGTCTGTCTTGTCAAGCCTTCCAGACCACCCGAGGACAACCCAGGCGACCCCTTGGCGAGAGCTATCGGGAGGTGGGCGGGCGGTCCAAGGGGCAGTTGTGGTGGTATTGGTGGGCGAGCGTCGCACCAACAAGCACACTGACATCACCGGGGCTGCCACACAAATTTCGGAACTCGGGAGCTGCTGCTTCGCAAGCTTTCGGCTGAGCTCCGATCAGAGGTATATCCGTATCGCGCCCCGGGGGCCCGAGAGGTTGATGGTGGACTGTGCTTCGTACGTACAGTCGTGTTGGAAGAAGAAACTGGTGCTGTGCTCAAAAGCAAAGCTACCATACGATACCTTGCAGTGATGACGGGCGTACTCCGTGCAGAGGTCCTTCCCTGCCGTATAAGGCGGTGACCCCGCGCTGGACCCTTGACCGCCCCGTGAAATGGCAGATGGAAGGTCCGATGCATGGAGATTGTCCCGCGTGGGCTTTTTGGCCCCTGTTCGGTCACACATTGTGCTGCGGGTACGTACTCGTACTCGCCCAGGCAAGTTCCAGCAGTCCCCTCCGTCGCATCAAGGGTCACGGATGAGCGCAACGCAACATTCAGCTTAGGTTCCCTTCTCCCTCACCTTGACTTGCCCTCAGCTGCCTTGGCTCAGGTGACCCGAATGCCAACAATGCGGCTGACTGCCTCTTGGATCCTCTGCCCTGGTATAGGCTTTGGAGCATAAGCATCCCGCGAGGGAAGCCGAATCTTATCAAGCTCTTCCCAGTCTCTTTTCCGTGCTCCGTCAGCAGCACAGCAAGGTCAAAGACCGCTCAAAGCGCAACCTCAGATGGGTGATTGGCATCCTTTTTATTCTCGGCGATCGACAAGACCCTTGGACTGGTATGCGGCCCCCTCGTCGCAACATCGACAGCTCGCACCCCGTGTTGTCGACCTGAGGAATTCTATTTCCCGGCCGCTCGTGTTGCCTTGTTCACGTAAGACAGACGCAAGCCCACGTTTTACACCGCAGTCGGCCCTTCACCTCGCAGCGTCAGCATGGCCCAGGGAGTCATTTGAGATGAAGCCCACGGTCCAAGGCTGCGAACGTGCCGCCCCAAGAAGTTGGCCCAGTCCCTTTAGGTACTTGGGCAAATGCTCCTCTAGCGAAAATAGTATCAATTCAAACTACCTGCTCGTATTGGTCGGATCGAATGGTTGTTCGTGCCACTGTCTCGGTCGGTGCCTGTTGTCGTCGCCCGAGACGAGCGAATGCAAGACACGCGTAACCACGAACCCCGGGCCCTTCGACCTGATGCGTTCCCTCCGATTTCCCCGGTATTTGTTATTCTTGCTTGCTCTGCCCTTTTGCGACCAGACGCCGACAACACCGTGATCTGATATACCTGCTATCGCTTGTCATGTCTACCTATGCTCACTTCAGTACGACTAAACAGCAAGCGTGGGCAGTAAAGACGTCAAGATGGCACTCACCGTCAAGCAATTGAACGGCGATGCTTCTTTCCTTCTCACATTTGAACCCATCGAGACGACTTCGCCGGGGCTAAGCACTCTGTCGGAGCCATTTCGAATTCTTCTCGACCCTTGGATCGTCGGGCCGTCCACCATCCTCCACTCCAGGATCTCTTCGACGCGCCGCGCGCAGGAAGCATGTGTCTCTACGCTACAGGACCTGCCAGAGCCAGATCTTGTCATCATCAGTCACGGACAGAGTGATCTGTGCAATGAAGCCACTCTTCGCCAGCTGCCTCGGTCCAATACGAAGACGCTCATCTTGGCAGAGCCTGCGGCAGCCAAATTGATAAGGAGCTGGAAGTACTTCGACAAGGACATGGTCAGGGCTCTCCCTCCTTGGGGAGATGTTCGGCAAGTCCGTCAAGACGCCGTCATCCGGATGCCAGTCCCACCACAAGTGTTTGGCGGCGAAGAAGGCGAGGTGACGATTTGCTTCATCCCTCAGAAGCGAGATCCTGCGGGCTTGCACTCAGCCATTGGCATCACATATCGGCCACCGCCATCGGGACCATCCATCTTCCGCCGTCCCATTGGGACTCCTCCAACGACACCGACGTCTCCCGTCTCTGCCTTCCCTCCTCAGCTGCCAGTACCGCGTGTCTCCTTGCCAGGCACGGATGATGGACTTCTTTCCGCCGTCTTCGGTACTCCCACACCGCCTGAGTCTCCAACCACTCCGACACTGCGAACAATCCGCTCTATCGCCTCTCTATCACCACATGCTCGCGACCGAGCCGTCTCAGCCATCTTCTCCCCTCATGGGGTGTCTTACGACAGTTTAGAGTCGTATGTCACCTCCCATCTTCTCACGGAAGCTGCGCTGCCGTTGACGGCCCTCTTGCACTGCTTCGGTACCGCTTCACATCCATGGTGGCTTGGCCGAAATGTCAGTCCTGGAATGCAAGCAGGGCAGCAAACGGCTGTTGCAATGGGTGCACGGGCTTGGATCAGCACATACGATGGAGAGAAGCTGGTCACGGGCTTGGCGAAGAGGGTGATACATAGGAAGAAACGGGACCGAGACGCGGTGCAAGAAGCCATCCATCGGACCATGGGGGATCAAATGTCTACTTGCAGCAAGAAGCACGCCAAGTTGACTGAGATTCTCGCACTAGGCCCTGGAGAAGAGGTGACCTTGACGAGCGAGGGGGTGTGGAGGGAGGAGTTTGATGTGCCCAAGCCTCCCTCGACCAAACCCGCCGCGACCGGTTCGTGGCAGGGCATTTGACATACATGTTTCTTGTACATCTAATACCCTATGTGGAGCAGGCCTTTGTGCTGTTGTCACTTGACTAACACTTCAATTTGAAGCCCATATATGGCAAATCTCGAACCTGCATGTTCATACGCGCCCATGCCAGACTGGCTACCTCATGAGCACGGGGCCAATTATCTCGCATTTAAGAAGACTCTGCCCCAGCTCTGGGACATTTTTCATACATGCATCCAGCCACTCACCCCGTAGATCCATGCAGCCCGTGTATTCACACAGCCTTGACACTATATCCCCGAGATCGACGTTGATATTGCCTCGTAAGCCATGAACGTGTCCGTCCCATCATATGCAAGCGCTCAATCACGTACTTGGTGATTTCAACCACGCTCTGCCCTGACGACAACACTGGAGAGCCAAGAAAAGAAAAGAAAACCAGCTACTTAAGCTGCTTGAGGATCTCGCTCAGGAAGTCCTCGAAGCTCAGGGTGATGAAGCCGTCGCGGTCATCGTCGTACTTCTTGAAGACGTCCGTCATACGCTTGAGGGAGATGCAGCTCTGGACGAAGAGGTCAAAGCTCATGACGCCCTCGTTGCGCTTGTCGTAGGTGCGGAAGAGCAGCTCGACGAACTGGGGGCTGAGGCGGTAGCGGAAGGCAATGAGGGCATCGGTGAACTCGGAGAGGGAGATGTTGCCGCTGCGGTCGACGTCGAAGCGGTCGAAGAGGGTGCGCCACGAGGCGAGGAAGGACCAGAGGCCGCAGAATTCGTCGAAGTTGATGGTGCCGTTGCGGTCTGAGTCGAACATACGGATCATCATGCGAACCGTTTGGACGTCGAAGGCGGTCCAGTCTCCGTTGACGAGGGCGGCGGAGAGCTCCTTCTCAGAGAGCTGACCCTTACCTTTCAAAATTGTCAGTACAAGTTGGTTTAAAGCACTTTCAACCGGAGGCTGCGACCAATGCCAGCACCACCCCAAAACGTCTAGACTCCACTCACCGTCCTTGTCTACGGCTCTGAACAGTGGCAGAAGCGTCGAGTCCGATCCCGATCCGGCATCGGGGGCTGGTGACGGCGGCGGTCGAGAGCTCTGCTGCTGCTGCTGAGGGCGGCTGTGAGAAGACTGGGAGCCGGATCCACGTCCGGGCCCCGGCGGCGGCGATGTGTGCGCATAGCTCGGGTGTTGCTGCTGCTGCTGCTGCGGCGGCGGCGGCGGCGCGTGTGAGTACGTCGCTTGCTTTGGAGCGTGGGAATATGTTGGCACAGGAGGCGGCGGCTTCGAATCGTATCGCTGAGGGTGAGAGGAGCTTGTTGGCGAGTGAGCTGGCGCCGAGCCGGGCTTCTGTACAGCTGTGAGTCAACAGTCTCGCCGCCCGCGCTCTCGCATCATCTCTCTGCGGCGGTGACTTCAATACGTACAGGCTCAGGCTCAGCGAATCTACAAAGGGAAGCATCAGCGTCAGCGGCCTAGGTTGGAGGTAGGGCGGGGTGATAGTTGTTGGGGCGGACGAGGGGCCGTCGCGCGTGTCTTACCTGGGCAGAGCATCCGGGTCGTAAGGCCGGTTGTACGCCATCGTGGACGATTTTCAAGGCCAAGCGGGAGAAAAGGGGATATTCGCCGACCAGGAGCAGGCTCCCTGCTGTAGTCTTCGGCGTGCGTCCGTTGAGGAGCAGAGGTGGCAGGAGGAGGCCCAGATTACTCGCGGCGCGGGGCAGCTCGTGGGAGTAGTAATATCGCCAGACGCCGGTGACGCACAAGCCGGCACGTTGCGACGACGGCAGTAATTCACGGCGAGGCAAATAGGGTGTCGCACGAACGCAAGGTACGGGCTTGGCTTGCGTAGCCTCGCAATTGGTCGCCTGCACCGTTGACGATGCGAGAGCTCAAAGTCGGGAAGGCGGACGTTGGCGCGCAGGGGCCGTCTTGGCTCATGGATCCGACGACATTACTATGCCGTTACCAAATGGCGCCTGAGCGCGCTGCTCTTTGCCCCTGGCGAGCGCCAAGTACTCCGTACGGTCAGTTGGGTACCCGACGCAATACCGTAAAACGCCACGGGGCCCTGTCGTCGGGCGGCAAGACAGCTCGTCTGAGCCTCGTCGGGTACGTCCTCGTACAAGCATCGGCATTCCCACGGCTGCAGGCGAATCGGCATGCCCGTTGGGTGAGCGACCAGGACCCTGTGCGGCTCCGTCGTCTCCATCGTCGGCGGATCGGAGGATTACCAATGCGCATGCTGTTGGGTTGCGACTCGCGCGGGGACCCGCACGCTGCCGGCGCCGGGCATCTCGGCGGAAGCACAGTCCCGTGATTCATCGTCACCGAGACCTGTCCGCTCAGTCGCACTTGAACTCCTCAACAATCCTTGCCTCGGCGTTCAGCCTTTGCCTTTTTAGAAGAAAACGTGGGAGCTCAAGTTTTGCCTCATCCTGCAACGACAAGGGCAAAGCAAGACGGGGGGAGCGTGAATCAGCGTCCGTCATGACCGCCTCGACAGACCAACTAGCCGAGTTCTGGCTCTACGGCTACGGGTACGCATTGCTCCTTGCGCGGCTCCGCTCTGGCCCATCCCCTGCTCTGTTGAACAGATCCTGACCTTATCCGCCTGATCCAGGAGCCTGATATGGAAGCCCCCTCCTCACTTTGGTATTTGCGCGCTCCTCCATCTCATGTGATGCCACCGCGCACCCAAGGCCATGGGCTGACGTGCCCGCTTTCGCGGCGGCATCAGACAGAAGAGTCCCCGGTTGGGTAACGGGCTACGTCAGGCGGTTTTGGCAGGTCTGCAGCTGTCCTCCCCTCGTCAAGTTGAGCTCTCCCACGTTAACGTCGTCTAGGCCAGGTATACAGCAAATCGCCAGCTCTCACCACAGTTCCCTCGCTGATTACGCATGATTAGTGAGGACCACAGGGGCACTCCCGAGGCCCCCGGCCGTGTAGTCACCTTGATCGAGCGCTCGTTTTGGGAGACACTGACGGACCATCACGACTCTGCCCCGGACAAGGTCTGGGGCGTCGCCTATCGCATCATTCCGGAGCGCGTCGCCGAGGTCAAGGAGTATCTCGACATCCGTGAGATCAATGGATATTCCATCCACTACACCCCCTTCCATCCCGCCGACGGCTCCTTGCCCATCAAGACCCTCGCCTACATCGGCACGCCTGACAACGAGCAGTTTGTCGGCCCCCAGGATCCCCAGAAGCTCGCCCGGCACATTCTCGCCAGCTGTGGCCCCAGCGGTCCTAATAACGAGTACCTGTACAATCTTGAGACCGCCCTCAATGAGCTGAGTCCGGAGAGCGGCGACGTCCATGTCTCCGACCTCGCGGGCCGTGTGAGAGCGCTCGAGCGGACAGGTAGCTACGCCGCCGAGCCTCCACCAAAACTCTCCTCAGAGGCGCATTTCAGGCGACAGAGCAGCACGATAGAAGCCGAGGAAATTGAAAAGGTTTGACAGTCAAGCGTGAAACAAGGCTCTCGACAAATAGAATAAGGAAGCTTTTATCACCTAGGTAGCCCCGTCGATACCCTTGCTCTCCGTGGCTTCCTATGCACTCTCCATCATTCATCTATCAGATCGGCCTCGATGTCGTCGTCAATCTTCGTCGTCGTTATTATCAGTCTTGTTGGCCGTCACATATGTTCATATCGCCTAGACAACAAGTAATAGCTTAGAACTTTAGGCGTTGCCGACGTCTGCTGCTTCATATTCCCACGCAGCCCCTCGGCGTTGATGAAGTGAAAGCACCCGGAGATACCGCCCCCTCGCCGGGATACGAAGGGCACAAGATACAGCAACAGGAGAAAACGAAAGAAAGAGACGGCCACACCACCCTGACTCCCCAAGATCATCCGCGCCGAGCAAGCTGACCAAGTTCTGGATAGTCGGTCCAGATATCGACAGAAACATCCGGGTATATTTTGCGACGAACATACTCGCAGATTTTCGGACATTGCATTCCCCGCAACGAATTCGCATCAAACTGGTCCGAATCACCGTTCCAAGGGGCTCCTCCCCATTCCACGCACGCTACTCCCTCGAGTTCACCCGCATCGCAAGAGGGTCGTGCCAGGGCATCCTCGAGATTTCGCTAGTAGCCTCGACCTCCCTGAGGGGGCGGCTGCTGAGGAGGGGGCTGTTGGGAGGGATCAGCGTATCCATACTGCGGCGCACCGTATCCTGGAAGACAGTTAGCATCTGGCAGCTTCAGAGCGCCCGGTCGGTGCTTTGAGGGTGGGCTTAGCGATTACCCTGGGGCGGAACGCCGTATCCGGGCTGAGGCGGGGCGTATCCGCGTCCATAACCCATCGGAGCGGCGCCGTACATCTGAGGAGCACCGACGGGATATCCCTGAGCCTGGGGTTGGCCGTAGGGCATAGGCGCTCCGTAGCCTCCGCGCCCACCTCCGTAGCCCGAAGGGCCACCGCGACCGCCGCCATAGCCGCCGCCGCGGGGGCCGTTGTCGGATGCCTTGTCGACGCGAATCGTTCGGCCGTCAAACCTAGTCGACGATGAGAATGTGATGCTGAGGGCCACGCGACCAATCAAAAAGTCGGCAAGCGAGAAAAGACAGCGCAAGGAGCTCATACTCGACATTGTTCATAGCGGCAATAGCATTCTGGGCATCTCCCTCCTGGGCGTATCGCACAAAGCCAAAGCCACGGCTGCGACCAGTGTCTCGATCCTTAACAACGACCTTTTTGTGGACAAAGCGAAATTAGAAACTCTGCGGACAAGAGCGCGCATGTTTGGGGCAGGATGAATTGGCATTCGTGTCATGAGAGAAAGGGGCGACTTGGCGCACGGGTGTAGACGGGATCGGACGAGGACAAAGGAGGCCGAGCTGGACGTACCGCTTCCTCGACGGCACCAAACTCCTCAAACTTCTGGCGGAGAGTAGCCTCCTCGGTGTGCCAGGCCAGGCCGCTGTTTGCGAGAATTAGCAATTGCCCGCCATGCGCGCGCGCGCCGATGAGCTTTGGCTGCGGGGGAGGGGAAGGGAGAGCCGAGCGGCCAACGCAGCGCCGAGCCGCGCGACAGGTAGGGACACTGCGCAAAGGCGGGAGCAGCGACTCACCCTATGAAGAGCTTCGACATGGCGGATGAGGTGCGGATGGGATGGTTTCTTTATCGCTTTTGTTACGAGCAGGTCGTGCGCGTGCGAGGCTGTCCAGCTAAGGTTGGCTGGGACGATGTAGGTTGGTCGGGATTAATGTCGGAGGGGGGTTTGGTCACAGAGGGAGAAAGGCGCCAGCACCGTTGTACACCTTAGGCAGGACAAGGGAAGGGACGGACAAGTTGGCCGGTACTCTCGTACTCTCGTACAGACTCCAGGCAGGATAGGTACTCGTGCCGTACCTTGCCTACCTTGGGCAAGGCAGGCGTTCATAGGACGGCGCAGCACTGGACGCCAGTCTGACTGATGGCAAGCCTGCCAGGCCATGTCACCCAGGGACCGCCACGGCGCTGGCTTGGCTGCCTCCCCGCCTGGCTGTACTAGCCGCCGCCGCAAGAGTACTCCGGAACGACACTGTGAAGCTAAGGGGAAAGGGGGCGCCTTTGTTCGTCTGGACAGGGACCAGCAGCCCAGAAAAAGGGCGCTAGCAGCCCAGGTTGCTTGCGGGGAGTGTGGTGGCACCGAGTGTGTTCCCTTCCTGCGGCGAGGACGTGCCGACGACCAAGAGACTCTCGAAAGGCACAGGAGCGAGGCTGTATCAGCCTCCGGGGGCGCACACAGGCAACGTGCAAAGGAACGAACAGATCACTGTCGAGCGAGTTTCTGCGCGACTGGGTCCGGCCAGAGACGCTGCGGTTTGGACTTTTATACGAGCGCCGACCACTGCTTTATGACAGCTGCTTCCGGGCTTCCTTTCCAGTGTATCTCGTGCTGAAGCGAGGTATATGATAGCAGGAGCAGACACGACGCAGCCCGCATACATCATGTCCTTCTGGCTGATGCTGATCGCACGCCCCAAAAGGTGATCGCCGCCGGTTGAGGCAGGCTGGCTGCTTTGCGCTAATTTAACCCAGTCCAGTCCCAAGGGAGGCGGCTGGCCAAGGGGGACTGCGTCACCTCGTACGGCGCGCGAGAGGACAGAGGCCGGCTATATTCGTCTCATAGGCATGCTTAGCCGGCCTTCTAGAACGCGCAAGGGGTATCGCTCACGCGATTGTCCAAAATCTGGTCCCGTCCATTCTCCTATGGGCTTGCATTGCAGATGTACTCATGCCTAAAGGAATCTCAACGGTTTAGAAACGTCGGCTATGTATCGGGTGGGCTGCTGCTGGTGCATAGACGGCGCGAGGCAACTGCCGGCTCAGCCTGGCCATTGGGCTGCATGCGACGGACGCTGGCATGACGGTCGTTGGGGTCATTGCTTTATTAGCCTGCCGTTTGGGGGCTGCTTCGTGGAGACGTGATGCATGGCTCGCACGATGCGGAGCGCACGTGGGAAGGGGGGGGACTCGTACCCAGTACAGAAGTGGGCACATCTCATCTGCACCAATTGCTTTATACGGAAAGTTGGCGACACTGAATGGATGAGATGGCTTCAATGACAAACGCAGGGGCGAGATGGCTTGCAGTACTCCTCCATCTTGAAAGATAAGGTATGTATGGAATATCACGATGCTGTGGTGAATCTCCTGTCACCATCACCTCCTCCTTACACCTCAGGCACTCTACTGCGCCACCAACACTGCCAACCCGGGGCAGTGCTCCAGACCTTTCTCGTAGCATGAAACAGCCGCCGGTTGCAAACAGGCGTCAGTCAGTCAACCCTTCGTAACACGCGAGTAGAGCAGAACACAACGCTTCGTCGCGCGGACCTGGACGAGAGACGTCGAGGTCCTCGCCTCCGTCAGCCCCTGGGACGTCGGCCATCGTGCCAGCAGCTGTAGGGTTCGATGACAACCGAGGGTTGTTAAAGGCAAAACCACGCAATTGCACGCATGCTCCACCGCGCTGTTGGGCAGCAGCGGGCACAAGGAACATAAGGTACATAATGCTCGTACATACTTGGATTGGTCCTGCGAGCCCTCGCCGCAGAACCGACGCCCCCACGACGCGGCTTCATCAATTTACGCGTGGCCTTTCCCCTCGCCACCGTGTCTACAGGTTAGCACGCAAAGCCACGCCAGATGTGTGCTCAAGAACCGCGGGGCGACGCTCCAGCAGCAATCGCCTTGGCAGGCCCCATTGATCGCGGTTGCCCAGAGTGGAAATATTCGTGCGGCTCTAAGATCTGTTGCATGTTACACGACATGCAACGGCGTTGCGGTGCTGGTGCACCAACAGCACGTGTTGACCACTTCTGCCCCGTAAACCTAGCAGAGCATCTGTCTGCGATAGCAGGAGGTATTCACTCTAAGCCTTCATGGAATATGAGCAGCAGTTTAACAAGGCCCTGGGTTTCTGATCCTCATCGACTATTCAATTACATACGCATCTGCACTGACCAGCGTCGCATGAAAGCGCGAATACGGCCATCTCAACGCACATGTTGCTCTTTAAGCCGCCTATCGAAAAACGACCAACATTCCTGATGCAGGGGCAGGTCGTCACTACTACCGGCAAGACTCAAGAATCAGTCCTGCGATTCTCGACCCTTTTATCCTGGCTGATTCCGGTATGAATTCATGCTGTATACAGGTGCGGTGGAACTCTTGACTGGCGGCAGTTGTCACCGCGTGTCGCAATCGAGGCTGCGGCTGGCCTGCTCTCCGCCCAAGTGCGGAACTCGACAGCTAGGTGCTGGCGCGCGAATGGATTCTGTCGAGATGCTAAGATCAAAAAAACTCATGCAAGTGAGGCTCGAAGAAGTCTCCGTCGTGCAGTTATTGTTCAGGAGCGAAGCCGCACCTGCTGTGAGTCCCGGCGGATTGACCAAGGGTTCTTTCCGGTCAAGCAGAGTGCTTTCCCTCCACTCACAATATTTGGGCGTCGTCCTCTGCAGTCCACATGCTTGTACATGGATGACAGCCAAAGCCAAAGTCTTCGGAGCTCTGTTGCCTTGCCTGCCCATCTCCTCCGTATCAGGATTATCGACCCGGCGCCACGTCTAGTGTGGTGTCACCTTGAGCCGTGTGAATATCGTTCTCCAAAACATGGACCATTTCTCGTTCGGTTCGACGCGACGATCCAATGCGCAATCGCCTAAGCCCGAGAACTATAATCGTAAGCCTAAGGTTGCCTGTCAAGCTAGCCATCGCCCAGCCATTCCCGTTGCCGATGCAGGCCCTGTTCAGGCTTGGCTGAGCCAGATACCGGCGGGTGGTCAAGACGAACCATCCATGCACATACATGGCGAACAATACGCAGAGCCAGCCGAGCGTCCATGGCGTCCCTATTGCCTTCCTTCATTGGGGATCAGCCCAACGAGGCAGACGGCAAGAAGAGCGACATATGAACGAAGCCCAGAGCTCTTCCTTCGAGATCGGTCCCTGTCGTCCGCCTCGTGGAGGCAACCGCACGAGCAGCGGGCCATATCCAGCCGTCCAATACTGGCAGACAATGGTCATCACCAACACAAAAGTCGGTTTCGTGAGCCGTCGGAACGATCCATTAGTCCTACAGAGCTTGAGGAAGAGACTTTCCGCAAAAGGCCTCGAAGAAAAGCACGGCATGATAGATACGAAACCAATAAGCGACCAGAAGATGGTGAAGAAATCGAAGTGAAACACCAAACTCATTCAAAGAAGCTAAAAGATCGCAAAAAGCGTGTACTTCGATCCGGACGAGAAGTGATGAACAATTTCGCATCTGATGCACTCCCCAACCAACGACGCGTCACGGTCGGTCATAGTCTCCCAAGCAACAACAACACCATGAATTGACAAAATTACAGATGAAGCCGAAGTTGACCACTGGTCTGTTTCTTAATGGGAGAAGTTCAACCCAAGCTCAACGTAGGTGGCCCTCCCGTGAGATGTTTGCCTCTAACGAGCCGCAGTGGCAGACTTGACGTTTCACAAGATGGATCTTGTGCGTCGCAGGAAAAGTGATGACGAGGCAACGCGGCTCCCAAGAGCGAGATCCGTGGACCGCCGAAGGCGAAAGAGAGAGTCGCAGGAAGAGTCTGATTTCTTCACGAATGGAGCGTCAGCTTCGCGACAATGCCGGAGATTGTCTGGATGTGCCAGCCCGACGGGAATGCCGGCCACACCCGTGATCTTCATAGGCTCAGAGCAGGCCAACACGCCGAGCATCGATGGTACAAGACACTCAGAATCACCGAACCAGAGGTTGAAAACTGGCAAAGATATCCGACAGATTGAACCTCAAGGCGAGGGGGCCTTTTCATCGCCGATCAGAGGGTCCTCTAGTGATCGTTCGCTTGACTTGAGCCCAGAGCTTCCGGTGCCCGGCGACCATACGCTGGGTTCGCCAGATCTCGGCGAAGTATCACATATTGGTATCGATGGCAGTGTCGGAGACCCGCCTCGTCGCTCGAAAGAATTACCCTCTAGCCACAACCGACCTCGACATTCCGTTTTGCGAGGCGTACAACATATGTTCCCTACGTATTCAAATGCAAACACACAGACAGCAAATTACCAAGACAAAGGCGTCATGGTAAGCCCTTGGTCAGACTCGCACAAGGGCTTGCCTCCTTCTAACTCAGCATGTGTCGGGCGAGGTTCACCTACCAGGGGACGACCTGCCCCCGATTCCATGACTCGGACGGGTCAGAGTCTCAAAAGGGTTGGCACAAAACGTCCAGAGAGCCCAAAGAGGGGGCTGGGCCGAGCGACCAACTCTTTGCCCGAACATCATCTGGCAACCCAAACATTAGAGATGGTATCAGAAGCGCCTTATCAGCTTTACGAAGTCGTAGAACACAATGCAAGCCACTATGGCCTGAGAGATGCTCCATGTCAGAACCAAAATTTGATATTCGAACGAGAAGGAGACTCTGGGCTTCGACAATGCCCGGATGTTGGGGGCGAGGACGTTTCTCAGCAACCTAACCTTGACCATCGTCGCTCGTTTCCTGCGTACAGTCCACCTATGGCATTCGAAGGTCTCAATTTCATGGCTAATCTCCCGCGAGTTCAACCCTTACGTTGCGGCGTGTCACTGCCGCCGGTGCATTGTCGGCAAAGGACAACGATAGATACAAAGCCGCTTGATGGAAAGGTGCTTCCAGCAAGCGCGCAAAGGGAGCCCATCTTTTCAACTTCAGATGATAGTGGTTCCTCCAAATTTTGCGGATTTCGGTCAACAGAGTCGGTCGACCATGAAGTCGAAAAAGGGGAGACGCTGCAGGAGTTCATTGCAAGGATTGAAGATGAGGTGTTAGGCCGAGACCTAATTGAAATTTGCCTGGAAAAAGGCACCGACCATCTGGACGCCGGCGACGACTTTTTGAGCGAGAGAGCTGTTGACATTCAGCCACTGGACTTGGGCATTGCCTTGGATGAAGCTAACCAACTCAATCTCGAGGAGTTACAAATGCTGGGTGGAAGACTCGGGTCCCCTTCAATGAACAGCTTGCTCGCAGCAGCAACAGCCGACACGTTCCCCTTGCATGACATAACGCCGTTGCAGCTGCAGCACAACGCACTTGCTAGGGAGGATCCTGATATTGTGGGTTTCTGGCGCCCAAACAACCTCTTTTGAATGCAGGAGCCGCGCATGGAAGCCCGCGAAGTAGCATTTGTGCGGCTTTTTGAGCAGAATTCTATTCCGGATCTTGATGTTTCCATTTCTCTCGCAAGCCTGACACGTCGAAGCCACATTTCCCGGCTTTGGCGACAACGGCATGGGCTTTGCCCACAACCGGCGCGTCAATCATCTTGTCGTCTAGGGTCCACGCACCACGGCCCGAAGAAGCCGCCTTTTCGTCCGCAATCACCACGCGGACTGCCCACTCCACCTCGTCGCGCGCGGGGGCAAACATGTTCTGGACAGTCTCAACCTGGGTAGGATGTATGCACTGCTTGCCGTTGAACCCCATCGACTTTCCCCCTGCGCACTCCTCCTCCAGCCTCCTAAGACCCTCGTCGCCTTTGTACGAGGTACAGACGAGGTCGATGGCGCTTGGCAGACCGGCTGCGCGGGCCGCCGTGACAATGGCTGATCGGGCGTAGAGGAATTCCGACAAAGAGGGCGTGCGGGTAATGGAGAGGTCGAGAGCAAAGTCCTCGGCGGCGAAGATCAGCCCGCTGAGGTACGGCGAGGCCCTGCAGATGCTGGTCAGGTCAACGACGGCGCGCGCAGACTCGATCAGGGCAATGATCTTGACGGGATTCTGGGAGTCGGCCGCGTGCCGCTCAGGGGCCACGTGCCGCAGCACGTCGGAGACAAAGGTCAGGTCGGCGGCGGACTCGACCTTGGGCACGACGACGGCGTCGACGAGCGGGGCCGAGGCGAGTGAGGTGAGGTCCTCAAGCGCAAAAGGGGTGGACACGGCATTGACGCGCACGGCGAGCTCCGAGATGGTCCGCGGACGGGCCTTTAGCTCGGAGAGGTGCACCTTGAGCTGGTCGCGGGCGGTTGGTTTCAGGGCCGGCGTGACGGAGTCTTCCAGGTCGTAGGTGACGTTGTCCGAAGTGAGACTCAGCGACTTGGTGAGCATTTTTTGCGACGACGCCGGGACTGCGGAATGTGTCAGACA
This sequence comes from Tolypocladium endophyticum, assembly GCA_024339985.1. Taxonomy (NCBI): domain Eukaryota; kingdom Fungi; phylum Ascomycota; class Sordariomycetes; order Hypocreales; family Ophiocordycipitaceae; genus Tolypocladium; species Tolypocladium endophyticum. The sequence goes on from JALHBW010000138.1 coordinate 447,171, forward strand.
CGAATTGGATCTACACGGGCATTGAAGCTACCGTATAACAAAGAGCGCCGAAGAATGGACGACGACCTCGCCGCCGCGGCCGCCATGGTGACGGTGCAGCGAAGTAGCCGACTTAGACGGGAGGCCTTGTGCCACGCAGGAGATGGCGGCTGGCTGTAACAGGCTCGAGTGATGTAGTTGATGGCTTTACTATATATTGAAAATATAGAAAAATTACGTCACAGCCTGGACGGAACCACGTAAAGCTAAGATGCATACATCGATGTGTAGCGCAAGTTCACTATACTGAACGTCGTTGAGGTGACGTCTCATTGCCGGCTTCAGGTACCCGCGTCCAATTACAGCGGGGGTCCCCAGTCCAGTAGGTTCTGCCCCCTCCCACCGCCCCTCGAATGTGCCCAGGCCAGGTCTAGCGCCGGATCATCTCACCTCCTGGCGCCGCCCGCTGACAGGCAGCTGGTTAGCTCAGTGAACACGACGACAGCTTCTACGCCAGCGCGATTACGACGACTCCCGCATCGCAACCCTTCCCCTTCTTTTGCGCGCGCGCGCCTCTCGCAACGACCCCTTCACGACTGACGTCGGCTTCAATCAAGACGAGCGGATAAGGACACAGCACGCTGGCGACATGGACGCCACGCAAAACCCCCCTGGCTCCCTGAGCTGGCGGCTGAGCTCGCACCCCATCACCCTCTTGACGTTCCTGGGCTTCAGAATATGTCCGTCCCCAGCCCCGCCAGCGCCGTCCCGAGAGCGCGCGCACGCGATATGCTGAATATGCTGACCGTCTCGCCACAGCAAGCGTTCTGATATACTTCCTCGGCCTCTGGGTCATCAAGAGCATGTTCGTCTACCTTCCCACCCGCACCTCCACCACCGCTTCCGCGCGACGCAATGCTGACCCTTCCCCCGCGCGCAGGATTATGATCTTCATCATCACCATCCTCCTCCTCGCCGCCGACTTCTACTACCTCAAGAACATTGCCGGCCGGCGCCTCGTCGGCCTGCGCTGGTGGAACGAGGTGGACCCCCAGACGGGCGACTCGCAGTGGGTGTTTGAGAGCAGCGACCCATCCACAAAGGTCGTCAACGCCACCGACTCGCGTTTCTTCTGGCTCGCCCTCTACGTCCAGCCCATCCTATGGGTCGTCATGGCCATCCTGGCGTTTGTTCGGCTACAGTTCTTGTGGCTGCCGCTTGTTGGTGCGTTATCCCCTTTGGAATCTTTGGCGACGTCCATTCTGTCCCCAGCGACGTGGAAGCTGCCGTGCTTGCGCAGGAAGGAAGACGGCTGACGATGAAGCGTAGTTATCGCCCTTGTCTTGACAATTATGAACACCCTCGCCTTCTCCCGGTGCGACAAGTTCAGCCAGGCCTCCAACCTCGCCGGCAGCGCCCTCGGGACTACCAATCTCGCTGGCAGCATCGCGAGCAACATGGTTGGCCGCTGGTTTTCGCGCAACTAGACTCAGCCACGTATAGAGCGGTGGGACCATGTATGAAGTTAGGACTAGGTGCAGTGCAGGTGTTGGGCCTCGATGGAAGGGGCTTTCGATGCGATGGGGGAGAATCTTCTTCGAGACCTGAACATCGTGGGGCCACGTCCCCGACCGATTTGGGCGTCATTGAAACTTGCGCTTCAAGCAGCAAAAGCCCTACCAACATGTACACTATGAAAGAACTCCGACGGGAGATTTTGGCACAGTATGAACAGATTCATTCTGATGAAGCCATTTCTGCTCCTGTTCATTGCTCGGCGCGGTTCTCTCCAACACAAGATATATATACCATTCACGTCCAATGTCTAAACGCCAATCCACACTGAGCTGCGGTCCAGAAACGAATGATTCATCTCCAAAACCCTCTTACTTCGGACACAACCAAGAAGCGAGCGATGGGGGGCCCTCCCATGCTGACAAAGTCTGCTATCCTTCGCCAAAACTTCAGGTCGTGGCGCTGGTATTCGTTCCCAAAGAAAACTCCGCCCGATTTCACTTACAGACAACCGTCCCACCCATAAGCGTGCGGCTCAATGTCTGCCAGCGCGCTCAATCTCGGCATCCAGCTGCCGCTCCTCTTCTTCCAAGCGGCGTATCTCGTCGGCCGTCATGCCCTCTTCCACCAGGTGTGCCACGGCATGCGGCACGCCTTGAGAGGTATTCGCGCGGCGGCCGTCGTGCTCGGCGGCCTCGGGGACGTCGTTTCGGGAGCCCGCAGCATCGGCTTGAGACGGCGCGTACCCGGCGTTGTCGGTGACGCCATGCGACATGCCGCCGTGGCTGTGCGAGGCGAGGACCGGGGGGCCGCCGATTTGCGGCGCATGGCCGTCTTCTGAGAGGGGCGATCGAGGCGAGTCGCCAGCATGCTGCCCGTGCAGGTCCTTGTCTTCCATGTAAGCGCTGGAAGTCTTCTGCTTTGGGGCATAGGCCCCCTCTTGATTCTTTTGGCGCCGACGTCGAAGCAGAAAGCAAAATAGACCAGCGACGATGAGGATCAAGGCAATGCCACCTCCCACTGCAATTCCAGCGATAGCGCCAGTCGAAAGGCCGTCGCTGCTGGAGCCTCCCGTGCCTTGGCTACTTGGGATTCCTTCAAGCCCCGCAGTCCCTCCAGCGCTGGGACTGCTGTTGGTGCTAGCTCCGGTAGATGTTGCGATAGCCAGTCCAGTCGTTTGAGTTCCGTATATCGCGTCACTCTCCTTCAGCCACAAATCCATCTTCTCGTCAAGTTCTGACAAGTCCGCAGCAGTCTGGGCAACTGCGAAAATACCAGACTGTGATCTCCCTTCTGTCTCACCGATGGTCCAGTCAAGACGAATCACCATCTCTTGGCCAATATAACTCGGAGGAGGGCCATCCCGTGCTGCAACCTGGTCGGACCTTATGCCCAGGTTGCGTTTGGATTGCGAAATTCCGGACAGCAAAGCATTCAGGTTGAGTGTAGTGCTGTAATTACTCACTAGATGCAAGGCCCGATGTAAGTCATATTTGCGCAGTTCGAGATATATCACAAGGTTCTGAGGGCGTTGACAAGAGAACATACCGTGCTGAAAGAAAATTGAGTCTGGGCTATGGAAAGGACCTTGAGCAGGGGGGAAACTGGCGAAACTGATGTATTCGTACTGGCTGCTGTGGTTGGTCCTTGCCATCCATCCCAGCTTTCGAGGGACAACGTTGCTGCTGAACGACCACGACCAGTCTAGAGCTGCTGGTTTGCTTCCCTCGACAAGATATATGCGCCCATTTGAACCTTCGCCACTGGGAGGTCTGAAGTCGATGACAGAAGAGGCTGCCGATCCGGTGGCCGTTGTCATCGTCATCGTCGGCGTCGTCGTTGGATCCGCCGCTACAAATGGCGAGCCGCCGGGGGGTATGGTTGTCGCCGCATGGGCATGTGCCGCCTCATCGACGATGAAATGCATGGCAACGTCTGTCTCAATCCCTTCGATCCCCTCCAAACGGTGCAATTTCGTTCGCGATGTCGCAGGTTTATGTGTAGGGCTGAATGAGTTTCCAACTCTTTTCTTGATCTTTTTGGTGGCTCGTCGCCGGACGGCAGCTGATCTGAGGTTCGGCTGTCAGTCACTCGATGCGTTGCATGAAGCCGTCGAGATGTTGCCCCAAGCAAGAAGCAAAGATACGCTGACGACGGCACGACAGCGCTCGTAAACCCGCGGTAGGCCTGCTCTCTCTCCCTCTCTCAAACAGAAGCAAAGAAGCGAGAGAATGCTAAATTGAGAAAGATGGAATGAGGGACACGGCGGCTGTCGCTGGGCGTAAGACGGGACAGGCTGAGTGGAACAGACAACCAATTGCGGCGGCAGCTGGAGGCGCTACGGATGCATGGGCACGGCCAAGAGCAAGGGTCGGCAGCCAACGATGCCAAAATGGAACAGAATGAGCCCTGTCAAGTCAGACCATGGGGCTGGCGACTGGCGTAGCGAGTTCGGAGTACCTGACGCCGGCGACGGGGCAGCTGCCGGCAGCGGGTGAGGAGCATATTTTCTGTTCTCAAAGTCCTCTGGGCACGTAAGCTGCAGGGCAAAGCTCCCATTCCAAAGACGTGCAACGCCGGCTGTTCGTCGACACGTCACCGTGTGTCGAGGTACGCGCCGGCATCAAGCCCTTGCCTGGCAGGGCCCGAAGCGCTGCGTCGGGCGCTGTCGTACTTGGTCGGCCGCAGCAAGCACGACATCCCGTCCGCCGGGCCGCAGATCCTCAGGCGCGCGAGATCGAGCAGCGAGGCAGCGGATGATAATAGCAGCGACAATAGCGTGCTGATCGTGGGATGTAAGCCGCAGGTCGGGCAGTGCGCCAGCGGCCCTATTGGGACTTGGGGGGGGGGGCCCACTGCGGCTGATGCCAAGTCGGGACAGGCGAGGGGCAGGACCCCTGGGGCCTGCCCGGCCCCCACACGAGCAGTGGTGACCGTCCGTGGAACTGGGGGAGCTCCCTTGCCGTCACAACTACCCTACACCTCGTCGAATCCGCAAACGTCACATCGAGCCCGATGGAGCCTTTTGCATTCTTCTGGAGTACATGTAAAATGCAACACATATTTAGTATGCGCATACGGAGTATATTAGAACAGAACGTGTTGCCTGAGTCGCATGGCTACCTCCTCCGATGTGAGGGGGAGGGGCCTGACTGAGACTGCTGCATGTTGGTCATCAACCCTCAGCCAACAGGCCCGTCACATGGCGGTTCATGACCGTCAGCTAGCAGGCGTCTTCATCTGTCCCCTGCACCACACCGTCATGCCGTGCGTCCTATACATAGCACAGCGTAACCGGCCATTCTGGTCATTCTGGCAGCTCCGTCGATGATGGGCCGTTGCATCAATATTGTATACTATAAACCCGTCTACACAAGTAACCGCCTGTGTTGTTACAAAACGCCGACTTGTAGCCGCCCGCACCATTCATGCCGTCTGATGAAACCGCCTCATCCAAGCAGTTCAACTCTGAAAAAGAGACCCGAGTCTCCTCAGAGAGATACACACAGCCAGCTACACATGCAGCAATGACAACCAGCAACGCCGAGCATTATACCAGGCTTCTAACCCCTAGCGACCCTGATTTGACTGTCTCGCAAGCCGTCGCGTCACATCCTCTTTATGCAAACGTCATTGAAATCTCCTTCTCCTTCCCAAAGTCCTCATCTTCCGGGTCAGCCCATGGATCCGTCAAGGTCACGTTTGGCAGCGTGGTTGATGTCTTCATCGTTGGGCGACTGAGCTCATCCTCTCTCGACGGTTCGTCCTGGAATGACGTGTCGAATGTCATCTGAATCTCCTCTTCGCGGGGCTCCGGAGTGTGAACTGGAGGTTCGAGCGATGTCTCCCTCTCACTGGAGCCGGCCAGAGGAAGCACGTCGGCGCTCTTGGTCTCCCGCAGAGGCATCCGCCCATCTGCCGTCAGCGCCGACCCTGGCGCAGAAATGGGTGATAAATCGAGCCTCATCGGCGGCAGCGTTGACTGAATCTCGCGGACCTGCAACTCCTCCTCTGAGGCGCCATCCTGCGCACTCTTGGCCAGCTCGGCTCGGATGGCGTCAATGTCAAATAGGACACCATGGTTGTTGCCCTCCTTGTCCTCGACTTTGCTCCCTTCTTTGCCCGCCGAGTCTTCATAGACTTCCCACTCCTCCCTCTGCGCCTTCTTGCGACGGCTGAATATGCTGAACTTGCCGCCCTTCTTGGCCTTCCCTTCCCTCTCCAACTCCTTACGAGCCTCTTCGATCTCGTTGATCAGCTCCCTCTGTCGCTCCTTGTGGTTGTCCGGGTCTGGGTCTTCGATTTCCGTGAACTCTTCACTCTCCACGCTCCAACCACATTTCATGAGCAGCGCCGGCATGGCTTTTCGATATTCCATGTGTCCGGCGACCATTTCCGTAACATCCATGTTCTCTACCCACGGGCATTCGTCGACAGGAGCCAATCCGGCCACTCGTCGAATTCCTCCATTGGTTAGGCGGAACAGGTAGCCGAGGATCCAATCATTGCGGTTGTAACCGTTGACAAATCTTCCGGACACAACGCCTCTGGCCCGAAGGAATTCCTCCTTCCTCACAATCACGGGAGAGCCAAAGATGTAAACGTTCTGAACAAGGCCCCATGCACCTTTCTTCGCCAATTCCTGTAGGCAAGAGAAGATGACTCTGGCTCCAATCGAGTAACCGACGAGCGTGATGGGGCGGGTTCCGAGGCTCCGCTCCAAAAGAGAGTCGGCCAGAATGAGTCCCGCCGACGTCGCACGATCGAGAGAGACGGCCCACGGGTTGTCGATGAGATATGAGAGCTTCGTCAAGACAACAGGCAATTGGATGGCCGCCATAAGACTGACCAGTATTGTGCTGCCCAGAATTTGCTGCAGGCCCTGGGTGAGTGCCTGCGTTCACGATCAGTACATTGTAGTTGCTTGGGGAACGCTCGAAGAATTACCTCGGTAGCCAGGATGTTGATGGTATCTCCCATGCTACGCAGCATCTCGGGCTCCCACAACACCGAGTAGATGTCGCCCATGATGGGATCCACCGTACTGAACGGGAGACGGACGTCGTCCACCTTTCCCGTCAGCCACCCGGATACCGTGACAATCAAGTTGACCCGTTTGTTGTTGTGCAGTGGTCGATACTCAAAGGTCTTGACAGCGCCAGTTCGGCGATTTGCGGCCCGCACGCCAATGATACCGCCCGAGGCGGCGGCCGAAGATGTGATGATGGCCGCACCACCGGCGCCGGCCAGGAAACTGCTTGTCCCCGTCACACCTATCGTGGTGAACCCGGCGGCCAAACCAGCGCCAATGACAGGGGCCAAAAGGCCAGCGGACAACCCAATGACGAGGCCGCCACCGACTGTTGCTAGACCCATCATTACGTATCTCCTTTTCAGCGCCATCTTCCTGCGAGCCTCCATATGCTCCTCCTCGTTCCAATTCTCCTTCTCCGCCGCCTGTTGCATTTCCAATGCATCCGTGACCCTCTTTTCGAACTTGCAAATGTCGATCCAGGAAATGTCCAGGCTCGCCCCGACACGCTCCAGGAGCACTCGTGAGCGCGCATCGTATACGGAGTCGGCAATCAAGATCAAGAAAAGATCGCACAAGACGGTCCATCGGAGATCAATGTCAATCTTCTCGGTCGTTGGCAGTTGCGAGGGTGTCTGGACCTCGGGGACCTCGGAGCTTTCAACCCTTTCGTACGGTGGTGGCGGATCTGCCGCCGCCTCCTCCTCCTCATTCGCCTCCTCCTCCTCATTCGCCTCCTCGTTCGCCTCCTCGTTCTTCGCCGCTTCCTTGCCGTCCTCGTCGACAGCCCCGTCTTCATTGGCGCCCTTTTCCTCGGCCATGGGATTGTGAACCCTCGAATTGGCATGGAGCGCGGGGGTCAGGTCCCCCGGCATGACCCCATGATCGGCGAGCTGCTCGATCATGATCTGCTCAGCCTCGCTGATGTCCATGTGAGTGTATAGACGGATCATCATCTTTTGACCCCACATCTTGGTAGCCTCGGCGGCCGCAGAAAGCTCTTTCTTGATCCTTCTGGTTACCTCTACGTCCTCTGCCTCCTTGACCAAGGTGGCGATTTCCAGCCGGACGAGGCCAACGTATGCTATCCTCTGGCCCTCGGTCAAGAGGTCCTTGGTAGCCTGCATTTGGGACATGGCGTCCCGAGCTTCATCATCTTCGCCCGCCATATTGGCACTATTCCCTTCCTTGAACAGATACTGTGTGTTTTCGTCCATACTTGTCGCAGACTGGGCGTCGTCGTCCATGAGCACACGGGTGTAGCCCTTCCCTGCGCCGCCGAGTCCGCCATAGCCGTAACTCTGCGCTTCGTCCTCGCCATTGTGTTCACGGGCGATCAGACGGTTGTCGTCATCATACATGTCGTATCTCGCGAAGGCAGGCATCGTTTGCCACCCCCCATCCTCGTCCTCGACCTCGGCCTTGTGCGGGACCGATAATTGCTGATGCGAAAACTCGGAGACGCCGACGCCGCTGCTCGCCATGCTGGTGTCACGAGTGTGTGCTACGGTGGGTTTGTTGTCGCTGGCTTTGGCTGTACTCGACAGCTGCTGGCCTTGCTCTGCGTGCGGAGTTTCGACGATGCTCTCAACCTGAGCAGGTTCATCTGCCAACGCTTGCTCGACCTTTGGTATTTCCGAACTGGACGCGGATTCGGTCGCGACTTTCTGCGTTGATGAATCCGCTGGTTCGCCAGCTGTGACAGACATCTTGGGCGTTGCGGTTGGCGTCTGCGGTTCCGATTCGGGCTTGGACGGGGGCGAGGCGCCCGAGGCTGGAGGGAGGGCGCTGGGTGCATCCTCAAAAGCGGCTTCGTCGCTGTCGCTATCAGACTCGCGGCTGTCTCTTGGTTTCGGAGCGGGCTGCAACGCCGTAGCTTCGTCCTTTGCATCGTGCGTGTCTATATCGGTCTTGGCGGCGGCGGCGTCGACGTCTGTCGCATCACCCTGCCCCGTGCTGGCATCCTGGGCTGCCGCATCTTTGGCGGGAGCGGGATAGTGTCGGATAGGCAGGCCGAACTCGTCGGCCTCGCGCGTAGCTGATGCTGGTGCAGGGGGCGCCTCGTGGCTCGTGGAGGCCTTGCCGTCCGACGGGGTTGCGTCCTTGTCCATCATTGCAAGCCCGAGCCGTGGCTATCACGCCCGCATCCAGGTCGCAAACCTGAGGAGGGGGATGGGACGTGATAGCTCCCGCACGCAAATATGGGGGGGTTTCGGAAGGAGGACGGATGGCGGTGTTGGCAGCCAAAGGTTGGACGCGAATCAGGCGAGACTGGCGAGGAGGCCGGGGGCCCGGTTCTGCCACCTTAGATTGTCACTTTCGGGCGCTGGGCCCGCAACCGAATGCCCAGTGCGCTAGTAAAACCGTTGGAGGCCACCGAGCGCGAACGTCACCATCCGCAAAGGCGACAACCCAGGACGACCGAAAACTTCCAAACTGGAAAGACACCGACGGGCAAGAAGCCTCGCGCGATGGGCCAAAATGCGGTGTTAGGGGGCCCCTTTCGACCTGGCGAGAGGCTGCGAGCGACTGACTCCCTCGCGGTGGGGGATCTCCAGGAGCCCACCTCGGTCATCCGTTCGCGATGCCCCGGCTAATTAACGTTAAGGTAGCGCAATCGCACCTCCATCACGGGCCAAACCTGGAAATGAGCCTTCCGAATGTGGCGCAACAATCAAAGCAAAGCAGCTCCGTCGCTCATGACGTGCCTCGTGAACACAAAAAGCCCAGTTGTCATGACATTGTAGCCTTCCTGGTATTCGCTTGACGGCTACTCCTAATGCTCTTCGCACTCCATGCAAAACCAAATAAACTCCGTGCAAAGTTTCACGTCCACATACTCCGTACCAATGCCATTACTGAATACACACCTTATTCCTCGGTCCCATTTGCCGCCATGGCGCCGCCATCCTCTGCTCCAGCACCCGTCGGCCCACCGCTTGACGACTTGTTCTTCCGCCGCCTCTTGCGCTTGGCCGGTGCATCTGCAACAGCCGCTTCCTTGGGCTGCGTAACTTTTGATGGAGCATCTCCCTGCGGCTTTTTCGCCTTCTTCACGGACAAGGGGTTCGGTCCCTTGGGGCCTCGTCGCTTCAGCTTCTTCGCCTTCTCTACCGCCTTCGCACCGTCCCCAGTCTGAGGTGTTGGCGAGCCCCTGGCCTTGTCCTCGTCGCTGTCATCCGCTTTTTCGTCTCGTTTCCTCTTGCCGAGGGCCTTCTTGATCTCCGCCCTAAACTTGCTCTTCTCTTCCCTTGCTCTCGTCTGCGCACTCTCATCGGACATTGGTTCCAGGATCATGACGCTCCGCTTGATGTAGATCAATGGCACGCCTCGGACAGCTCGCAGCATCCGCCTGACATCTTGGCTCTGGCTTGCTACCACGTAACGATGCTTGTTCTCGCCCTGTCCCTTGGGGTCAACCACAGACTGCAGGCACTCCAGCGTACTCAGAGGCTCGGGGTAATCGTCCGGGTGGTGACCACAACGTCGTCGTTCGCATAGCTTTGCGGCTTCAATCGCCTCGCTAACTCCCTTTTCGTCTTTTCGCGCGTACAATTTTCGAATTTCACACTGCGTGATCACTGCATCTGTCAGTTTCGATTCGCAGTCTGTTGCTTATCCGAGACCTACTTGGCTTGACCTTCCCATGCACAGTCCTCTGCAACGCAGGCTCAAGCTCCATCTTGAAGCGACAGGAGTCCTGCACCATTTCTGCGTCGACTGCAGCGCTGTCAGTAACGTCCGGCGGGAATGGAAGCTCAGAGGAAGACATACCCAGCACCTGGTAGGGCTCCCGGAAGCCAAAGGACATGGAGAATTGCTCCATGAGCTTGCGATACTGCTTGGATCGTTTGCCTCTCATCGTGAATTGTTTAGCCGAAGCAGAATATCCTCTACTTCTTGTGGATATGGCGGCGGGGAAGAGTGCGAAGAGTCGATGCGCATCAAGGCTCGTCTGCGGCAAACGAGCTTTCCAAAATAACCTAAATTTCTTATCGCCATGGGCAGGGGATCTGATGCACGTGCGATAAGGCAGCGCTAGACTGCCGGCTGGTGGCGCTGGAAGTGGATACCTCGCCCGAGAATGCCATGAGCTTCCCGACTGTCAATGGCCTTATGGATTCTATGATAATAAACATTGCACGACTGCCTGAAGGGCCCATCGAACCAGACAAAAAAAAAAGTCCCTTGTAGAAAGAGCCATGCTGAACATGCTAGTTAACCTACCCACCCGTCGCTATAACGCCAGAACAAATGACCCCCAATGCTGTCCCAGCTTATTAGGCTTGAAGTTGACGAAGTGGCCCTTCCTCAAGGTGTTGACAAGCAGCCATCACTCATCATTTTTGACACACAGAGCAGCGACGACACTAATATCGTCGAGCTTGCCTATTCCAAGACGTTAGCTCTTTTCAATAGAAAGTTCTGAAGCCGCGACGCACCTCCTTCGCTCGCCAGGCCCTCCTCTATGGCATGCCCCATGAAGGGGCTTTCAGCAAACGGGTCCATGGCAACCGCTGTAGCAGCTGCAACGAGTTCTTTAGCCGCTGCTGTCATCCCTCCATTCCGGCCGCCGGTGCGATCCTCCTTGGTGTGGGCTCCTCTGCCAAGCTCCCAGTCGCTAATGCTCGTGACCAGAGACTCGACAATTTCATGCTCCCAGAGGTTATCAATAACGCCGTCGCTCATCGCAAGCACAACGTCCCCAACTTGCAAGTCCACTGCGTCCATGACGGCATTATTCCTTGGCGTGTCTGGACTGTTGGTCCCCAGTTGACGAGGACAATCGAACCAGTGCCACTGTTCTTTTGTTTTATAGACAACCAGCCGCTCGCTGGGACGAACAACCATGACCTGGCAGTCTCCAAGATTCGTAACGTATAGCAGCGGCGTGGGCGTGGGCGTGGACATGCTATAGTGTAGCTGTGCGCCGCAAGCTGTTGTCGTGCCTTGCCAGTCATGTGGGACGGTGGCATCTAGAGTTCGTTCGTACGCTGTCTGAAGCGTGGCGACGGGATCGGGCTCTTGATAATCTTCTGATGATAGACACATTGCCAACTCCTCCTCAATCGCGGCGGTCCAGAAATGCAATATAAGTCGCGACCAGAGCCTACACGGTTGTCAGCAACGGTACCATCGTCAACTCGCAATTGCAAAGCTTACCCTGCGTGGCCCCGAGGACGAGTTGCCCACGCACCCACGCCATCATTCGCGCAGACAAAGAAGTCGCTCGCGAATACCGCGTCGTCGCCATTCGTGAGCCCCCTTATTATATCTCCATGCACGCGCGCTCTCCGATGGCGGCTTTGGTGGTGTGTGCTGAGCGGGTCGGAGAAGGAGCCGGACGGTGGGGACAAGAAGGGCGGAGGGAACGGCCGAGGCTGTCGTTTGGCGAACAAGCCGATGCCCGTCTCGAATCGAAACGGAAGCTTGGGGTGCTTGGACGGGTCGGCCGGCGGCGGCGGCGGCGGCGACGACGACGACGCTGATGAAGCGTACCGCCGCTCACGGCGGCCCCGCAAGAGCGGGTCTGGAAACCGGCGCGGTCGCGATGCTCGTAGCGATGTCAGGATGACCGCCAGCGCTGGAGGATGTGACGGGCGCATTCCGCCCATGGACACCAGCGTTGACCCGTGGGGTCGCTGACCACAGCCTGTTTGGCGGGCAAGCTTGGTGGCAGTCGTCGTGTTGGCGCATTGAGGTTGAAGCTGGCTTAGGCTGGTTGCTTGGTGATGCAGCTCCAAGTGGAGACACGTGACGGCGCGATTGGCCCGGCCAACGTCGTCGACCCTCAACATATTACATGCATCTTCTTGGCGCGACATGGAGCCCATTGGCCCGAGTTCAAACAGTTTTATATCACTGGACAATGATCGTTGCGCTTATTATCACCTGAGTACCATGAACGCAATGCCATATCATCACGAAAACCTAAGATTGTTCGGAGTACGAACCCGCTGAAGTCCATTGAAGAATCGCTCCGTGTTGTTGGTCCCATTCCCAGTGTTTCCGTACCTCATTCGCTTGGGTCTACGAACCGTTTTTCATTGCACCATTGTTGCCGTTCCTAGCCGGTCAGCATTTGGTGGCTTCGCCGCGGAGACAGGATGATTATTCTGTACCACATGTAAAGCATTGCTACTTGATACGACCTCCGGCAGTCTTCGGGCCACATGTCCGAGAAAAAAAGGATCCCGAAAAACAACTGTTTGTCCATCGCCGAAGGCTCCATTTTTGCGATGGTAAATCGTCCTTCAAGGACGATCAATTCTGGGGCACATGGGACGCTGATCAGCGATAAGACGCCAATCGGGCCCGCAACGCGGAGCAGAAGAGTTGCTGCTCGTCACAGCAGCTATGATGCAGTGGCTTTCAAGACTACCGGTAGCTATGACGAATAGGGCTCTGAATGACTGATACGTCCTTGCTCAACATGCAAGAAAGATAGCCCAAATATTTCAAACTCGAAATATCTACTGGGCGACGAGCGATGCTCCACGTGGGGACACAAAGATGCTCGTTGGCCCAACACAGTCCGCACGCAAGAGTACTGACCTGTTACTCTCGTAGCATTGTGGCCGAGTTTCTTGAAACGGTGCTTTGCACTTGATTGGGTTTGCTTCGTCGGCTGGCTCGACAGCATTGCGCTTTCGGTTTTTGAGTGAGACACATCAACGGCGTCCTTGCATTGCTGAATAGTGGCAGGTCGTAGCTGCATGTACTTCATAATGCCACCGAGACATCTATCTTGATTGCGCAGCTGCATGACGTCAAAACCGCAACCCTGGAACCGGGCGTGCCTCCTGGCGGCCGCTAGTCGCGGCTTTCCGGCGCCGACTGACAAGTCCAACTAAAAAACTGCAAGCTGAAGAGCCCGAGCTCGCATCAGGCGGGAAGGTTCTAGCGCCAAGCTAAACAGCCTCTACCCAATTCCATCCTTGTTTCCCTGCCTCGACTGTCACACGAATGAACCCTCTGTAATACTCGTACTATACCCTCGGTCTGTGGGCGCAGAGGATGCAGGTTGCCGTGGACAGAAGATGAACGTGCTGAGCCAAGATGCGACACTCGCGTTGCACACCGGTTCAATACGAGTGTTGGCGGCTCGGGTTCGGCTGGAGCAGGCGTGCCAAGGACGACTCGGACACGCCGGAAGAGCGCTGCCCGCGGCGCTAGACCACATGCACCTCGCGCGGCGAGGCGGTGATGGCCTAGAACCTGCTTGGTGCCGATGGCATCGCATTTGGCAGTACGAGTACCTGCATGCAGTGGAGCTCCGCAACCTTGTGCGAGCGCAGATGCGAAGCTTACGAGGAATTACTACGGTGAGCCTCGAGTACAGGCGCGATGCTTCATGGGACGGACCGCAACACTGGCCCGGCATTTCAAGCGAACCAGGCACCGTCCTGGCGAAACGCCTCCCAGGCAGTGCAATGTTTCAAGAGTCGCCAAGTCGCGGAATGGCGGAGGAGCCACAGCCAGTGGATTGTTCACCGTTGAATCTTGCGCAGCTTATCCCCTGTCGAGTGTCGCGTGTCGCTTCGACGGCGTCAAGACTTGATTCGGCGCGATGGTTGGAGGCGCTGGCGCTGGCGGGTGGCTGGGCTGAACCAATGCCGGGGCGCTATCCACCTCAACCTTCCCAAACCAGCGCATTGTGGAATTCCCCTTTGTCAGTGTTCCAGGTCGAGCCCATCGGACGGGGATGGTTGGGAGGCTGGGCTCGGACATTACGTAGCAGCAAGCAGTGGACTACGAGGACAAAGTACGAGTACGGTATTGGAGGCTGGACGCGGACCAAGGTACAGAGTACAAAGCATTGCTCGATAGGGCGATGACATGCCTCGACCTGCGTCGAAGGTGGTGATTGTTCTGTAGTCTCACGCGCCTTCAGGCCATGTCTCTGCTATAATAAGTCACACCAGCCAGACGCCGACAGAAGACGCGACGGCCGGCGATGCCTTGGCATGCCCTAGGTCCTTTGTGGCGGAGTGACGACGTCGTCGTCTCGTGCCATGGCGCCCGACCATGGTGGGGAGGGAACGGTGAGATGAAGGCGTGGACGAATGGCCGTAGACATGTCCGGGCAGCTGTGGAAGCGTACTAGAAGCACACAGAGCGCCTGGCGGTCGACTGGCAGGTAAGGGAGCGTAGCGCACGAGTAGCGTCCGACGCGCAGATCCTGGCTCCGGCAGACTGGGCCGCATCTCGGGATGCTGAGACGCCTCAGGCGCCGGCCCATGCGTCGTCATTGCGGATTCTATCTTGGAAAGACTGGACGATGCGTGATTTCCGCCGAAGCTGCCGGGCAGTGATCGAAGGGCCTCTCCCGCTACAAATTCCCCGTACTCCTCCTCCTTGCTTCTTCCATCATGGTGACGCCCGTCTGATGCTTTTGCCTTTTGAGCTGCCCGCCGCCTACGACACCTTTAGACTTCGCGCACTACTACCGTCCACCTTGCCTGCGGTGACGTCGCGGCCGCCAGACCTTATTCTTGTCCAGACGCCCAACCCGCGTCGGGCTGCCGTTTACGCACCAGCGCCTTATCGTCGCCTGTACGGTATCTGCGTTCACCGACCTGCCTGACGGAGAGGAGAGTTGGCGCCCCTGCGTGAGTGGGTAAGGTAGGTGTTATGCGCTTCCATCCCACTTAAAGAGCGACGCATGACCGCGGACAGCGCGCTGTAGCGACACCCAGCGACTGACGCTCTCACGCGAATCAGGTATTCTGCTCGCCTACGGGGACACAAAAGACGGTCGCCTGCCCATTTGGAATCTTCGGACCGGCACCGATAATTTGGCGCACCGCCGTCAGCCGCCCCAACCCACCCACCTTGAAGAGCGGAAGCGCCAGGCTCTTGGTGAGCTTATTGCGGACTACTACACAGCTCTCTCCGCCATGCCAGTCGTCGACCTCCGACGGATCCGCGCGCACCACCTCGCATAAGTTTTATTGTCTCATGCTGGGGAAATACGCCCCGAATCGGCATCTCGCTTGTGACGCAGCAATTTACCCAGGTACTACAAAGATCGTCAATCATCCCGCACCAGCAAGCTTGGACGACACTGGTTTCGCCTTTGCCGTCGTCGTCGCCAGTGCTCGCCGCTGCTCCCTCGCCCGCGCGCGTGTACACCGCTGCTGAGTGGGTGGTTTCACGGACGCATCCCCGGCCGACAGAGCGTGGATTCCATCTTTTCCCTTCCTTCGCCCCTCATCTTGGCGGCCACTCGCCCAGCGTCGAGCCCCGGGTCGCGGGCGACAAGAAGAAAAACATGGGTCGCAATCGAGGTTCGTGTTGCATTCCAACGGTGGCGGCGTCGTCATGCAAATCAAAGACAGACAGGGCCCCCGGTCGACGGCTGGCGCTGGCGCGAGCGCTGCGGACCAGAGGCCGCTAGCAGCCCAGCCAGGCCTGTGGACTCGGTCCATGATGCCACTGCCCCTCTTCCTCGTCTTGGTGCTGACTACTTCTTCCTTCATCGTCAATAGTCCTCTCCTTCATGTCCCAGTTTTCGGCTGGCAACAAGACCCCGTCCCCCACGTCGTCGCCGCCCAACGAGACCGCCGTCCTTCACGTCAAGCCGCACAGCTCGGCCACCGAGCCATTTCCCAACGCCGTCGGTCGCCCCGTCACGCCTCCGTCGCGCCCCGACTATGCCACGCCGCTGAACGGCTCGCCTCCCAACACCACCAACGTCAACGCGAACGGCCACTCCCAGGCCAGCCCTCACCAGCGCCAGCGCAGCGTCTCCCGGCCCTTGTCCATGGTCCAGGCGTACCAGCCGCCCCTCATGGACATCAACGAGGACACCATCCCGGAGCTTCAGCCCATCTTTTCCTTTCTCAACAGCCATTCCAACAAGCTGTATCAGGAGGGCTACTTCCTCAAGCTCGACGACCAGAATACCCGTATGTTCCCCATCGATATATCCTGTTGATGCGTTGCGCTAAATCTCGAGGCGCAGAGGGCAAGCCAAATCCCGACCGGACATGGACCGAATGCTTTGCCCAGCTCGTCGGCACCGTCCTGTCACTCTGGGATGCCGCCGAACTGGATGCCGCCGGCGAGGACGGCGAGGTCCTGCCCAAGTTCATTAACCTGACAGACGCCTCAATTAAGATGGTGAGCGACTTTGTTTTTGGTCGGCGGTGCGGACTCGATTGCTAATGTTGGCCCCCCCAGATCGAGTCTCTACCAACGCGCTCGAGTGACGAGCAGCCTCTGCAGAACATCCTCAGCATCTCAACTGCTGGGAGGAATCGATACCTTCTCCACTTCAACTCCCACCACTCTCTTATCCAATGGACAGCCGGCATCCGACTCGCCATGTTCGAGCATTCGACCCTTCAGGAGGCCTACACTGGCGCCCTCATTGCCGGCAAGGGCAAGACGCTCAACAACATCAACGTCATCATGGAGCGCTCACGCTTTAAGAATGAGGAATGGGTGAGAGTCCGCTTTGGCGCCGGCGTGCCCTGGAGGCGCTGCTGGTGCGTCATATCTCCTCCAGACGAGAAGGAATATGCGAAGCTTCAGAAGGATCTGAAGAAGAGATCAGCCTACGATCGCTCTCCCGTCCCGGTGCTGAAAGGAGACATCAAGTTCTACGATTCGAGGAAAGAGGGCAAGAAGCAAAAAAAGGCACAGCCTATTGCCACCATCACTGACGTATACTCTGCCTATGCCATCTACCCGCAAGCCAAGTCCCTCGTGGACGCCTCGACCTTGCTCAAGATTGAGGGGAATATCACTGTTCACTCCAACCCGCCGTCGGCCACCGAGGGCTTCATCTTCGTCATGCCGGAAACTCATCCTGCTGTCACCGGATTTGAAATGTTGCTTCGCTTCCTCTTCCCGACCTGGGATACGTTCGGCCTATACGGCCGACCAGGCAGACTTGTCGCCAGTGTGCTTGATCCCAGATCGCTGATGTTCGCAATGCCCAAACACAAGCGATATGGATACCTCGAGGTCCTGGATATTTCGACCCTCATTCTGGAAGACGGCTCCTCAACCTGGACTGAGAAAGACTGGCGAAGGAAAATGAAAGAGGCCACCGGCAATCGAATGAATGCCGTTGAGGATGGCACCAAATCTCATTCTCGTAGCGGAAGCAGGTCCAGCGCGAGACTAAGCTTTGGTGGAGGAACCGGAGGCATTGGAGGCAAGCCCAGAGTGGGATTCGCCGATGACCGTGGTTCTACGCGATCATCGCGATCTTTCTCGCTGACCGGAGCGCCTCGGCCGGACACGGTCCCCCCCGATCAGCGAGACCGTTCGCAGTCAGCCATGGCTGGGGCTCAAGCTCATCACGTCCGCAACTCCTCGGACTCTAATCTGAATGGCAGTTACCCCCGGCGCAATGACTATGGCGCGCCTGGAGCACCTTACAACTATAACAATGCCTCGCCGCAGAGGAACCAGATGCCGCCCAGAAGTTCGCCCCTGGACCGCGTGGCTACAGCAGACCTGGGGAGCTCGGACGAAGAGCCGGGCATTTCCCCGCCTCCAGAACTCGAGGGAATGCGTAGCATGCAGACCCCGGAACCAGTCTCGCGCCCACCGGCTTTCAACCACGGACCGCAGGCCCGTCCCACGAGCAAGGCCTATCACTCTCCCGAGATGCGGCGTGCAAATAGCCGTCTGTCCAGCACGACATTGGCCCAACTAGCCAAGGCAGTCGGGATTGCCAAAGCCGGTGACATGCCTCCCTCCAGGGACGGTAAGGACGGTGTGTTACCTGGCCCTTCGGTATATCAACACGCCAGCCCTGTGGGAACGTCTGCTAACCACCCTGGCTCTCGTGAAGCTTTGAGCCCGCCGACTCAAGACCGGCCGTCCGGACAGCTATCGTCTCCACCCCTTGGCAATCCGAATCAGCGGTCTCGATCTCCGATGCCCCGTGGCTCGCCCAGCCCCTACGCAAACGACCCGAACGCGCCACCGCGGCCGCATACCTCCGACGGCCCCCGCTCGCCTTATCCTCCCGGACATCCTCGGTCACCAAATACGCAGCAACCAAACTACAGGCCAGACCAATCTCGTCCTCCACCTGGCGGACCTGGCGGCCCTCCACCCCAGCAGGGGCGTGGGCGGCCGCCCAACCAGCGACCACCACCTGGCAACGGCCCTCCCTTCCAAGATCAATATGGAAGCTACGGACCTGGTCCAGGTCCGAGGCCGCATCCTGGACCGCAGGGACGGGGAGGCCCGCCGCCCAACTACCCGCAGCGAAAGCCACTTCCCGCGAACTCGCACCAGAGCCTCATGCCCAGCGATATCATCGACCACTACGTCTCTGATTCATTACGCAACCACCCTCCACCATCTGAGCGACGGCCGCCACTGCCACTCCACCAACAAGGGCCTAGATCCGGCAGTCAAGACAACTACTACGGTGATAACCCCGAGCACCCAAGCGGCGTTGATCGACCAAGAGCTGGTGTCTTGAAGAGTGTTGGCGGTGCCGAGCAACCGATGCATGGCGGCACCGACCTGAACATTCCGGACGTAAATTTTGGCCCAACCATAAACTACGGCGCCGCGCCGCCGCCCCGCAAGAGGGTCCCTGGCCCCGTTGAGCCGAGCATGCATGATCAAGCACGGATGCAGTACCCTCCAGAGCAAGTACCAAACTTTGCAGGAGGCCAGTCCTCTGGACCGCAGCTTCGCAACGCGAGACAGGACTCTGAGGATCCGGCCAAAAGGACCATGGCCTGGCAGCCAGGCGGCTCCTACGCTGGGTCAGCAAGTCACGGGCTCACACCGGAACAGTACGTACAGCAGCGAGCTGCGCCTATGTCGCCGCAGTATCCTCACGGAGGTAATCTCATGGCCGGCACTCCCGGAGGTAGGGGCCCTAGAACGCCGAGTCCTCAGCCGCCGTACCACACGGGCGGACCAGCAGGGAGCTTTTCGCGGCCACTGCGTGCTGAAGGCCAGTCGCCGCCTCAAGGGCAGTACGGTCCCGGACCAGGTACGGCACAGAACTCGCGAAACATGCCTCCGCAGTACCAAGGACAGGCCTTTTAAGACTGGCAGCGAATGTTGGATGACGCGCGTGAGGCGATGTTGGGATGTGGCGGATCAAGATCTGGCACCGAGCAAGGTATGAGGGTTGCGCGGAGCCATTGGATGCATATTACCCTGGGTATGATAGGCGTTTGGAAAGAAAAGATACAGTCACAGCGACGGATGGAACCTTCAATTTACGCATTGCTCTCTGTTCTCGTGTGAGGAGCTTTCTTATAAGCTCCGTTTTCGGGCGTCTGGGAAGCGACGTTGAGTGGTTAGCCTCAGCAGGAGGCTCGTGCTTGCAGGCGTGGGATTGACAATATAGGATTGACAAGATAGACCCGCCTCCGAGACATGGGGGTTATTTCAACTTCCTTGCTGATTCCTCTTCTTCCTTGCAATCTACGTGGCTCGAATAGCTGCGTCGTGAAAAAAAGTCGTGGATGAAGATGGGTTGGTGGCGGTGAAACAAGAAATGGGAATCGTAACGAGGACAGCGTCCATTACGTCGTGCTTGAATAGGAACATGATGGCGGCGGACAAGGGTGCCGGGAAGCACTGAGCACGTGCTGGGTTGTCGCGGTGCGCAGAAGAAAGGTTTAACATGATGATTGATGTCCATTGGTGGAGGCGGCTTTGTTCGTTAGCACCAAGGAACGGCGCGGCAGCGTGCCCGAAGCCGGTGGTCTCGGGAGGCAGGCAGGCCCCTCAATGGCTTTGGCTGGTCCTGCGCAGCTGTTAGGCCCTGAGCTGCATCTCACCCCTCCACTCGCGGCGACGTGACCTGCACGCCGGGGCTGTGATGGCTGCTCCGCGGACGGCATTGGATCAGACGGCCTCGCCTGACGCGCTTGCCGACAACGCGCCGCTTAGAACTCGACGTGTGACCGGTGCCGTCGCGTGGTGCGCAACGCGGTGAGGCGCGAGGGTGCGTCCCGGGATGAACTGGCGGAGGGCCTCTCGTTCTTGTTCAAGGCGCCGCTGCCTGGCTGGCGAGGCAACCCGGGGCCCCAGCAATCAACCACCCCGCCACCGGCGCCGCCCTGCCTATCCGCCCATCCATCACACGCTGACCCTGTCTCCCCGTCTGCAAACCAACCTACATGTCGCCATGAGGTAGGACCTTGCATGTCTACCTTCGTCGTTGCTTTTTCTCTCCTACCCATGGAGCACAACTTGTGCAGGTTTCCTCCCTCTTTCGCCACCTTTCCTGCCATCCGACGCCCTGCTCTCCCCAACCGTAGTGCCGCATCGACTTCCCTCCGCCATCCTCTGCCTCAAAATCTGGCGACGACAGAACATCTCTCTGGCGCCCTCCCTGCCTAATCTCCAGCCTGTGGCAGCCTGGATCCATCTCGGGAGGTGGCCTCCTCGGGTCGCTCCCAATGGACGGCGAAGAACCAACTCAAGGTATCCGCCGCCTAGAGCTTGCTTTGCGAAGCTACCTTTGCCTCATGGCCCGCAACTAACCTCTGTATCAGCGACCCAAAACATCCTGGACCCGCGCCGGGTAGGGAAGCAGAACTCGGGCTTCTCCGACGATGATATATCCGACATAATATGCGTTTTGTACCCGCACTCCGACTCGGCCAGGCAGGAGGTCCAGAGGTTGGCCCAGCAGGACTCACCGTACATCATCGGCAAGGACGAGGCCGACGAGGTCGAGCTCGACTATGATCTCGAGGATCACGCAAGCCGCTTCGAATCTAAGCCTACTGGCCATGGCAACTATGCCATCATTTTGCGTCTGTCGGCGCAGGTCAAGAATCCTGCCGCCGGCTTCGCATTTGGAAGGAACAGCGCTCGGTGCGACGTCGTTTTCGCTCACGACCCCCTGCGGAGGGTCAGCAACATTCATTTTAGAATCTATGTGAACGAATTCGGCAATGTTATGATTGAGGACCAGTCGACCAATGGCACCTCGGTCGATAGACAGCTACTCACCAGTCATCCAAAGGGCGGCTCTCGGCCGGTCACCAAATGGGTCCTGAGCTCTGGCTCCCTCATCCAGATATTCCTCCACAGCGAGATCTGCGATCTGACTTTTCGCGTCCGCATACCCCGGCGCGATGACGAGTACGACAGAGCCTACATCAACAAAGTCGAGGATTATTTTGCGAGGCATGGCCTGAAGACAACCTCAGACGACGTCTCGGCTGCTGCCGCCGTCGCCGCTGCTCCCCGCCAGGGTGGCCATGTCGACTTGTTTAAGACACATGGAGATCCAAGAACACGCCGAGTAGGCTTCGAGCCGACCACCGAAGTCGCGCATCCTTCGCCTTCTAAGCGAAGAGAGACGCAAAATCTCTTGCGAAGAGAATGGACTGGCTCAGGCGCCTACAACCGCATAGGGACGGTCGGTAAGGGAGCGTTTGCCATTGTCTACAAAGTCACCTCCAAGTATGACGGAAGGCCTTACGCAGCCAAGGAGCTCGAGAAGCGCCGCTTCATGAAGAACGGGGTGGTCGATCAGAAGGTGGAAAATGAGATGAAAATCATGCGCAAAGTCCAACATGTAAGCCCTCCCGCCCTACTGCGCTGTCAACCAATCTGCTTCCGGCGACTTACCAACTCACTAGCCCAACATTGTGCGATATATTGAAAACTTCGAGTGGGACAATCGACTGCTCATCATCATCATGGAATTTGTTCCGGGAGGCGACCTGGGAAAGATGATCTTGGACGGAGGTCCTTTTTCGGAGGACATGACACGGACCATGTCTCAGCAGCTTCTCAGTGCTCTGGGATATCTGCACGCCAATAACATCACCCATCGGGATGTAAAACCCGACAACATCCTCATCAATACAGTCGAGCCGCTTGAGGTCAAGCTGACAGATTTTGGTCTATCAAAAATGGTCGACACGGAGCAGACATTCTTGAGGACCTTTTGTGGTACCTTGCTGTACTGCGCGCCCGAGGTGTACACCGAGTACTCCGAGTATGATGACAACGGCATTCGGAATCGGGGTAAGAATATGCGTCGCAATCCTGGTCAGAGATACAATCACGCTGTGGACATTTGGTCTCTGGGAGGTGTTCTGTTTTATACGATGACAGGGTCGCCGCCCTTTCCTGTCAAGTCCGGAATCAGTCCTTCTGAACTGTTGCACAAAGTCATGACAACAATGCTGAATATCTCCCCTCTCCAAAAGCATGGCGTGTCGGACCGAGGCATCGACTTCCTGCATCGAATGCTGCAAAGACGTCCAGAGCATCGCGCCACCATTCCCGAGCTCCAAGGTCACGCTTGGCTGGTGGGGCAAGGTTCTACCATACAGGCATCACAGTCTTACGATGAAATAACTGATGATGAGGATGTTGTAATCGAGCCGTCTCAATTCCGTCAAGCTTTCGAGGATGACCGAGTCAGCGACTCCATGAGCGATGCGTCTGATGAGGACACCGGCCACGCCGCGCCGGCGCCGCAACCACCTCGGTTGTTTGGAGAGGTTGGTGTATCAGCGATAGGCAGCTCTGGGGTAATACCAGCGGACTACCTGAACCTTCAAGCCAATGACACCAGTATGGGTGAGACGGAAATTCTGGACTCTCGTGGGGACGAGGCCTACGATTCAGCACAATTCGAGACGATCCGAGGCAAGAATCAGCAAGCGCATCATCATAACCTCACATCTGTCTACCCCAACCAGTCTGCGGACCAACTACTGAGCCTGGTGGACGATGTTGCATCACAGAGCCTCGGCGGCAAGGAATCTATAGTCAACGGCCCAACCTCATCCTCACGGTACTTGTCGCAGTCGATGGATCCGAATTCCAGCAAGCGAAAACCTCTGTCGTCCGAAGCAAGCGATGAATTTGACGAGAATACCCCGCCCGGCAAACCGACTATCAAGAGATTTAAATCGGATGGAACAATGGACGGCGTCGCTGAAGAGGTCATCAGCGACTTCAAGCTGCTGGCATGCATACCCCAGATTAAGAGGCTGGGTTCTGGACGGCAAGTCGACAAGCCCGTGATGAAGACGGTTTTCTGGGAGCAGGATCGCAAGACCTGGCATCTACAGTATCCTGAGATGACGCAACTTCAATATGACGCCTTCTCCCAAGCTGCCAGGGATAGAGGCGAGGACTTTGGCCCGGGTCGGACGCCGCTGTGGGATTTGGCGATGAAGTATTTCCCGCCAAGTGAGCGATCATTGCAGAAGAGCGGGAGTACACCACCAACGGGCCCCCTCGGGTTGAGGCGCGACGACCGCAAGATGACTGACGACGCCATGGATATTCCATCGACGGCGGCACCTGTCGAAGATCCACCGGCAAATCAGGCGCCACTCCCCGATACGCAGATCGTGGTGCCGGTGCAAGACAACTTTGCTTCCAACCGAGCCATCGCCGTCGTCGAGTCTCATCCCGAGTCTTGCATTCAAGGCGTCTCTTTCCCTGTTACTGACTCTCTGGTCTCCTTTGGTAGAGGCATGGAGAATACAGAAACGTTCAAAGACAGACTGGAACCGAGAATTCCAAAGTATGCATTCAAGCTCATGCTCTGGAAGGAAGGCTACGATCCCTCCAAGGATCCCGCCAAAGTCGCCCACCCATGGCTTCGAGACTCGTCCTCTGACGATGCTTTGTACGATTTCTGGATATCAACGAAGGCCACGCTCGGAATTAAGATCAACGGCTACAACCTAGCATCGTCAGATGCTAAGAATCCAAATGGGCCGTCTCAGTTCTGGGCAAGGGTAAACGACGGCGACAACATAGTGGTCTGGGGTGGTCAGGACCCAAGAAACCAGACCAAGTTGGTTTTTCGCTGCTTCTGGGGCGGATCCTCGAGGCCACGTCCAGAAAAGAAACCAGGCTTGGAACTCGCCAGCCCTGCCCTTGCACAGAAGCTTGACACGGCCTGCTACAGAACGGAGAAGCGCATCCGCGAGGGGGCTGAGAAACGGCGTAAGGGCGAGGCGCTGCAGGCAGACCATGATGAACGCTTGCGAGATGTGGAGAGGGAGCGGGAACGAAGTCGCATATTTGAGAATAGGAGACTGGAGGCTGTAGAGTATCTCGCGGCGGCGCAGCAGCCGAGTTCGCGCAGGGGATCACCGGCCATTGCGACATCTGCAGCGCAAGCGAGCAGGATGCAGGCAACCCTGCGAGCCTCGACACCAAACTTCGACAAGACACCTGGAAATGCGGTCCGATGAAACAGCAACGAAATGATGTGTTTGCCCGGAGTTTTGTACTGGCGATGTCGATATGGCGGACATGTGGCATATGTCGAAGTCCCACTCTTGCCAGAGTGTTGGGTGCTGAAATAAAATCATAGCTACCTGCTTTTGGTGGAAAAATAGAGATTATGGCTATGCGTTTAGATGGTGTGCTATAATGTCCCATAAGAGGGCAGGACGGGAGCGACGTCATGTAATTGAGCGTAACAGGGACGAAAGGTCAAACAGGTCTGCTTGTGACATGCCATGTGTCTTTTGAAAACTGTGAGCCAGGCAGTGAATTCAAAGCTCCGGGAAAACCTATTCTAACCCCCACTGCGCATTGTCGCAGTAATATAGCTCGAGACTCGTGGAATCCCGTAGCGATATCTCGGGAATGTCGTACAAACGTCCAAGCTTCCACTTGGAAACTCTCCTCAAATCTTCCCATCCGGCCGAGTCCATTGCAAGTAGTGAAAAGTCCCGGTGCTGCCCCGGTGCTCTTCTTCGTCAGGCATATGTCTCTTCCAGGAAACCCCGCGACACCCTTGTTGGCCTCACCATCATCGTCTTGACAAGTGTTCCATTCGCATCATATCGCCCCCTTCGATCTCTGTTGGTCGGCATACAAGACGAGCTCAATCCGAGACGCTTGCACTGCCCTATTTGGTATTCTTGCCGAAGCTGTCTTGTGACGGTAGATCCTCAATCTCCGGCGCGACCTCTTCAGATACTTTGGACAATTCGTTTTCGCTTTTTGCGCAATATTCTGCGTTTGATATGAAAGTAGGAATCAGCAACGGCAAATCACTTCATATGTGGTCAGAAAACGCATCAACTTACCTAGTAGCTTAACCTTTTGCAAGGGAGAGTCTGGCGGTGACTCTGGCTCTTCAATGATTGGCATCGGAGCCACGTCGTCGACGGGTACCGTCTCATTTCGGGCTGTCCCTGCCCCCATGCTGCTGCTGCTCCAAGACGGGATGCTCTGGTTGAACAAGCTCTGGGCGTTTGCAAAGCGGCTGGGTTTGTAGTAGGGGTTGCCAGAAGAGGAAGTGCGCTCGTTTTGAATGCCAAAAGAATGGCGCTCATGCCGAGTGTAGTTGCTTGCACCGGAGGAAGAGTTGTTGTGCATGGAAGTCGATGATTTAGCCTGGGGTGCTTGGTTCGAATCCTGGAGTCCATTGTAGCTGTCGCGGTGAAGATAATCAGCGGCAGCCTCCCAAGCTTGTTGCTCTTGTGGACTCGAGGGCTCAGATTTGCATCGTTGACTTTCGGCTTGTCTGGCCGACTTGATGGCCTCTGCGGAGCCTCTGAACAGAGAGCCAAAGCCAAAGGCGCCACGAGAGGAGCCGAAATGGGGGGCATCCTCATAGGCCTCGCCATTGGAGAAGTTGTCGAACCTGCCGCCCTGATCTGGCGGGAAGCCGGCGAGCGGTGAGGGCGGATGACAAGACTCGTTGAGGTTACTTCCTGCTCCTTCCATTCCCTCCGCCTGTTTCGTCCAGACATTGCCAGAGGAACCAGCACGCTGTCCAAAAGCGCCCCTAGAGAACCTGATCGGAATCTCAGGGTCTGAAAAGGACTTGTTGACCTGAGGAGGTTGCTCTTGACTATGACCATGGCCTACAAAAGCTGGGTTGGTCTCACGGCTCTCAAACGGTGGATCATGATGCGCAATTCGGAATGCAGAGACGGGCGTGTCTTCCTTCGTCCGCGGTGAAATGTTCTTGTAGATCCCGGATTGGGTTGGCGTCGTAGAAACATCCGGGCTGATGTTGGTCTTATCGTTCTCATCTTCAGTGCCTGTGAGACAGCTCTTGGAATCCAAATCCTTCTCAGGAGATACAGAACGCCTTTCTTCCTTCTCTGTTTCGTGAACAGACTCCAGAATGGCATTGAAGTGGTTCGCGGAACTACCAAATTCCGCATCTTCGACGTATGGCCGGCGGTAAGCAGTCTCGTACGAAGTAGCGCTCAGGGGACTAATCAAATCGTCATGCTGTGACCAAGCGCCTCGTTGCGCACGCCGCTGAGCTGATCCGTGCCGGCGATTTGGGCAAAAGGAAGAGGCCGGCGCAGTCCTCGCATGGTCGTGGTCTGGTGAAGTTGAAGCAAGTCGCAGCTGTGCTACAGGCACCGATTTGGCAGATCTCTTCGATCGCACTTGGCGCCGCTGCAGCAAGCTAGCTTTTTTATCTTGCGAGCTGTTTTCAGGTGCCATTGTGGGAGTTGCACATCGTTCGTCCCCCTCCTCGCCACTGTCGATGGAAAGATTTCGAATTTGGCCATGTTGTTTGGCTTTGTTGAGTTCCTGCTGCCACATCAGCGTACATATCCTGCGCTTTGCTTCACGGCACGGCTTACAGCGTTTACAGTAGATAGATCAGGCAGGCTTTCTATGTCCCAAACCTCCATCATGCACTTCGCGCAATAATTGGGCCGCAGTGGCTGTTCCAACGTGGTCGAATGCCGACGCTGAAAGGCTTTGGAGCGCACCACGCCACAACCGAAACAGAAGTGATGTGGCTTGGTCACAACGTCTTCCTTTATCATGGCTTCTTTGCAAGTATTGCAATAGTTCAAGCGCGGCTTTCGTACCGGGACGAAAGGGTGCTTGCCGTGAAACCTGGCAGATCGAACGCGACCGCAGCCAGAGCATAGATGATGTTGGACGACACGGCCTGGACTATCATCCCTCAGCCGGGTTGGGCGAGACGCTGGGTGTTCCTCCAACATTGTTGAATGTTCGCACTTGGCGGACGCTTGGTTCAGGGGAGTATTTACTCCGCGCATTTGCTTAGGAACGAATCCCAGAGCCTTTTCACGCTTCATAACTTCGCGCTTTGATGCCCAAGTTATACGTGCAGACGCCGATGCAGAGTAGTTTGCTGGTGTCACTAGCCCAGGAGCAGCAGTTGCGTTGTTAAGAGTCGAATTCATCCGGATTTGAAGTGCCTGCAAGTCTTGCCGCAGCTGAGCATCTGTAGGATTTTGTGTCAGTTTTGCACCAGCTTGGTCAATGAGTTGCTGAATCCGCTGAAGTTCCATGGAGTAATTTCTGGATTTTGCCTGAGTCTCGAACTGAGAATTTAGAGCTGGGGCGATGTAGGCTGAAGATGGGTCCAGGGTGCCGTGGGTTCTCGATGCGAGCATAGGCTGAGATGCATGTCCCAGCATATACTGGGGCACAGACGCAGGGAATTGGTTCGGCGCCTGATGAAAATAGGGTTGCTGGTAGAAATAATGAGGTGTCTGTACAGAGCTAGAGCGAGAAGATGGACCAGGTTGGCTAGCCATGGAGAGACATCGAACATCAGAAGATGACGAGTGGTGACTGTCGGGAGCTGATAGAGATTTCGAGGAAGCCGTCGACTTCTTTCGTAGATGGTGTTGAGACTTCCTAAGTCTGCGAGAGGGGCGAGGACCATTTGGTAGCTGATCGCCATTGCCATCTAAGCGCTTCAAGCATGACAACGGAACAGAAGGTTGTTGTGGCTTTCTGGCTCGACCGCCAAGACCGTTCGGCCCCGGAGGCAGAGTTGACGTTCTGGCCATCATAGCTTTCGAATCTTCATTGGTGTTCTCAGGGTAGTCATCAGGGCTATCATCGGAGTAGTCTGATGTGCGTTTATCGTCGTCGTCAGACACGCCGAAGGATTGCCCAGAGTCAGTCTCTTCTCCTGAGAGAACGGAATGCTTTGTCACTCTTCCATCGTCTAAAGTCGGCTCGAGTTGGACTCGAATGCACCGACTAGATGAGCGAGTGGCTTTACGTTTGCGAAGGGCACTTCGTCCGCTCTTTGCAACACTCTGCCGCTCACCCCAGCCACGGTCCCGAGGTATGGGAAGGTTGAACACGGCGCTCAGAAGACTGATCTCAGGCTCCTGGGCGAGGCGCTCCCTCCACGTCTTTCTTCCGAATCCCATCGTGCCGGACTGAAAACGATTGCAAAATGGGCATTATGCCTGAGGGCATGCAAAGGCGAGGCGAATGGTGAACCAGTGGATTGAGGCCATGGATGCAACTAATGGGGACAGGTGCGAGATCGGCTGCCAAAGTGAGATCGAAACGTAAAACAAAAGAGGTTGGGTCCGTGTTACCTGCACGTGTTTCGTTGTATTTCCAGCTGGCGGCTGGCAAACAAGTTTGAGCGTTTGCAAGCGTTTGCACTGCCGACGACGTGCCACGAGGGTGCTGAGATTCACTAAGCCGGCACTCCAGGTCTGCCCGTCCAGAGCGGCCGCAATATTGGCTGCTGATCACAGATGCTTCCCACCACAGAGGACTGTCTACTCTTGAGGTGGAAATGCCCGGTTGTAAATGCAAACACATGTTGAACAGGTCGGCACTTAAGTACCCTGTTTCTTCCGCCACGGTTGCATAATTGCGCTCTGAGTTCTGCCTGCAGCTGTACAGAGTCAAAGACAACGAGATGGAATTGCATGCTGGATGAACGAGGCTGTTGCTTCTACCGTGCTCGAGGCGGCTATTACATGTTGGCGTTGCAGGCGAGTGAATCACTCGACACACCCAGCCCTTCTTCACGATCACGTTTTCCAAGCATACGTTTTTTTTTGCGTAAAAATACATTGGTATAGGTCTTAGACGCCTTTTGTCTACACGGGAACCAGCTAGCCCTCATTCGTGTGTGCCATATCCCACAGGAGCAACTTACTCAGTTCGCAGCACGCGAGGGCCCTTCTTCTTCGTGGCCTTCTTCTTTTTCTGACCATGCTCGAAAGCAGCGACGGCGGCGTGGTCGCGGCCAACATTATCAAGATCCTTGACCTTGTAAATGCGGATGATCCAGTTCTCGCTGGTGAATGCCTCCTCAATCGTGTTGAGGACCGGTCCCTGGTCGGGGAGGCGAACACCGCGAACTCGGTCGGCGACTTGGCCAGGAGGGAACATGGCGTGGTAGTTGTAGTAGGACATCTTGTACCTGTTTCACACGTCAGCTTCTGTCATCAGCTCGCTCGCCATTTTCGGTGCTGAACTCACATCAAGCTGTTCTTCATCGTTTCCGTCGCCTCGCCATCCACGCGGTACTCGCCGCGAGAAGTGAAAAAGTCGCGTTCCTTGACCTCGTCGGGCCAGATGCCTTCGGCAATACGGACCATCCATAGGAACTTGTTGATGTCGTCTCCAGAGTACCCAAGAAGTCCGCCAAAGACAACAAGGACATAATCGACTTCGTGTTGTCGCATGATGGGATAGCTGACCTCTTCGCTAGAGCTCATAGCCTTGCCCACGGTTGCGATGTGAGTGTTGTTCCATGTGTTGTTATCCACCAGGGTAGGTCGATCAGCCATGCCGCCAATCTGGTAGCCGTAATCCCACCACGACATGATCTTGGCATCCTCCTTGGTGTTTTGGCGGAGCCACTGATAGGCCTCTCTGTAGTCATCAATGATATGCTGGGAGCCGTCGGCCATTCGGCTCGCAAGAACGACCGAAGGAGAAGAGTAAGCGTTAGATGTAACCCAGGTACAATGCGACACAAACATCAGAAGATAGACGGTCAGTGAGGCTACGACACCAGCCTTGGGGGTCACGTTGAAGATGCCAACCACTGGCTTGTCGCTTCCACGAAGGCCAGTGCTCTTGACAGTCTTCTTAGGGGGTGCCTCTGCAGCCTTCTGGACTTCCTCAGCGTTCGGCGACTTCGTGCTCATGTACGTGTCAAGAAGACGCGATAGTGCGATGGCACTGGCGACACACACGATAGGCGTAAGGGTCAGCATAAGTCGGACCATGACACCGGCAAAGTAGCTGCCGAAGACGCCATAGACGATTATGAAAACATGCTCATCGCGTAGATCCTGGTAGCAGAGGTAAATGCCAGCGGGGAACAGCCAGACGAGCATGTTCAGATCAAAGAAGAAAGCAGGCCATGCCGGTGGCTGGTGCTCAGAGACGGAGGCGATGATAGGAATGTGGATCTTCGCATAGTTGGTGTCCCAGAGGGAGTAAAATCGGCCGCCCCATGGTGCAATGTATCCCAGTGAGGTCAAGGCGACGAGGCCAAGGAGGCCAATGGCAAATGTACCCACCACAGCCGTGGCAAGGAAGGTCTGAAACTGTTTGCCAGAAACGGCAGATCGGACGTATTGGATGAAAGCAACCAGCTGGAGGAAGCCGAAAATTCCTGTCATGGCGATGTTAGTCATAGCTACTTGGGGAGCAAGGTAGCTCATTCTCATACCCAGAGCCGGCATATGCTCGCTGGTCTTGACAGGCAAGAAGCCAACAAAAGGGATTTGCATGCTAGCGAGAGTCCCCAGAGCGTACCAAGTGGTATAGCTGACGTAGAGTCGAGTGCTGTACCGACCCATGCAGATGAGGACGAAGGCGTGGAGAGGCAGCAAGCAGGTGATGAAGGCATAACCACCCCACGAGGCAACCATGTAGCCGTAGAACAGGGCGCAAACAGCGCCCCAGAGCATGGAGCCGAGTTTGAGAGCCTTGATCCACAGATAAAATGTGAAAACGAGGAGGAAGATGGCAATGGCTTCGTTGTCGTAGCTGCCCGCAACGGATCTCGAGATGTAGCCTGGAGAAATGCCCATGAAGGCAGCTGCAAGGAGGCCAGCAGATGGTGAAGTGGTCATCTCATTCGTGAGGAGATAGGCCGCATACGCAGTCAGACCGGAGAAGGCGGGCGCAAGGAGAACGCAGATGTTTCGGATATCGATCTTGACTGTGAGGGCTTCAAGAATGTGGTAGATGACGCCGCTTGTGACCATGAGTCCGGGGTACAAAGTACCGCCAGTAACGCGACCGAGAGGGTGCCATGTCCGGTCGTCAAACCAGTCCCAGAACTTATAGAATCCATTCGCAACGAGGTACTTGGTCGCTCGAAAGTTGAACCACGGGTCGACTGGTTGGTTGTCAGCGTGTCAGCTATCGCGATACCAGATCCATCAATTAATGAAGACGCCAGATTGCAACTCACATTCATGGATGATGCTTTCGAATCCTGCAAATCCAGAGTCAGCAGAGGCACACGCGAAGCAGAATTGAAGCAGCAAGAAGTATCAAGACCGCGTCACCGCGCGAGGAACACTCACGAATCACGGAAAAGAGACGGCTCGCAATGGCAGCTGCGGCAATAAGACAGAGAATGACCACTCTCAATAGAGTTCTCGTGCTTGCCGAATTCGCGCCCGCAAGGGGTCGCTGGGCGTCGGCCATCATGGTGGCCACAATTGTCGACGGTTGATGCCCACTCGGTTGATGGAGGATCTCGAAGCACAGCTGCGAACCCCCCTGTGACCGGAGCTGAGGACAGCTTGGAGCTTACGGCGGCCACTCCACAGGCATGCAACTGGCAGTGGGGCAGTGCTCCGAGCGCCGTGAATCTTCCGGCCCGGACTTTTTCCGACGGATATGTTCGTCAAGCGATAACAATTGGGGTCCTGGTGCTTAAATCTTGAGGCTTCAGGCAAGTGGTTTGGAGACAGCTGTTGATGAAGGGATTTTCGACATCTTTCGAAATCTTCTACAGGCAATAGTTTGGAGGAATGATGCTGCATCACTCTGTCCCAGGCTAATGCACCTAAGCCGTTATCATTTCTTCTGCCTATTGGGAGGCCTATCACAAGGAGAGCTCGGGAGAGCGCTGCTTACCAGTAATCTAGATCTAATGCTCTCCTTGACTTGTTGATAATGAATACGTGAGGTCGACCGGTGTGTAGAGCACGTCTCTTCTCACCAGGCAGTAGTTCAGCGTAACCTCGGCCCACCGACATATGAAAAAGTACGAGTAAACACCGGGCAAATGCCTTCTGGAAATGTTGCATCGCAATTGGGATTCGTCGCAGCTGCCGCGGTTCATAACAGGAACAGTGCTTTTCTCCAACAGGTTCGAGTCTTCCGTGAGCCATCTAAATGTGTATATTGTTACACCTGTACACTTTTGAGTACACAGGAGCCAAGGAAACGTCTATGCAGTAGCGCTTCTCGCAGTCTCCATCGTACACCTAATACTGCCGTAGGTAGGGCTTGAAAACTTGTTCAAGTCCACTTTCATGCCCGTTTTGTGGCGGCATTCTGCTCTCGCCCTTCTCCAGCTCCGTCAGTGCCCAGTTCTTAAGGGCTCTCCTTGGCCACCTGCACCAGGTACTTCTCGAGGTCGAACTTGGGGTCTTGGACGTCGGTAATGACTGTGATGTTGGTCAGTTTACTGCCCTCAAGGGACTGCCCCGGCCCGTACGACATCCTCGAGTGTTGTCGCTGCTTCGCCGAGAGTTCACGTACCATCGTTTCCTGATGCCGGCTGCGGGTTCTTCTTCTTGGCAAACTCGGCCTTGGCCTGATCTATCAACTTCTGCTTGCTCTCATACTCATGCTTCTCGTGCTGAGCCTTTTGCGTCGCCGTTATCGTCCTCTGGTGGGAGAATCCGTAGAAGACGCCGACGGCAAGAGCAGACCACCGGAGAACCTGCAGTCATCCAAGTCAGCTTCTGGTCGTATCCGTGGCAGGCCAATCATTCCCCGAGCCATTGTGGCGACGCTGGAGGCGGCGGGGATGCAATCGGTGCGCTGCATGACCGCGACGGGAGACGGGCGGGCGGAAAGACTAACGTTGACTCCTGTCGAAACCATTTTGCACAGCGGTCGCAAGGTGCGCGACAGGTATTAGGAGAAATGCGAGGGTGGCGATGTCGCTCGGGGTCGGCAATGGCTGTCAATTGGGCCCTGTCTGGGTGGATCGAGGCAATTGTTGCGTCGACGGGAGGAGAGGAAGATTTGGATGATGCTCGGGAAAAGTCGCTCCTCGTCAGTTTTTGCAGGCTCGCCGGCGGCGCTGGCGGCGGCTGACGGCTGGCGCCAGGGGAGCTTAGGCGCGACCTGGCACCACAGATCCGCCCGTTCCACCCGCGGCGATCACGTGCACGTGCGACCCAGCTGCACAACAGCTCGCGCCAGGGCGCCTCGGGCCTTCGCGACAGGGGTCTGCAGGGGCCGGTCCATGCTCGCAGTCGTGGTGGGTGCGTCGACTGCGATCCCCCAGCGCGCAACATGCCTGGACACAGACAACGCGATATTCTGTCCTTTGAGCTCCGTGTGCCCGGTCTCTCTTTTCCTCCGGCTCCTGTAACCTGCATCTGATTCCTGCAAACCTCTCGACTTGCTTCGGCTTTGCCCTGTCTCGTCGAACCACCACCCCTCTACGGCTCTCTTGAACTGGCCCTCCCGCGATGACCCAGTCGAACGGTCACGATGCAGCAACGTCGAGATGAAATCCTTGCAAAGAAGGCAAAGCTTGCAGAGCTCAAACGGCAGAGGGAATTGCGGGCGAGCCAGTCGGCGGCAGGCCGGCAGAGCGTAGGCGGTCCCGGCGATGTGAGTCTGGCCGCGTCGTGCAAGAGCGCTGGGTGACGTGATCTGACCTTCGCAGTTGGTCTCCCCGACACCGGGAAGAGCAGACAATCGTCGCGAAATCGAGTCCCTCATCAACAGTCTCGTAGGGGACAGCAGGCCCGGCTCGACAACCACAGGAGGCGCCGCCTCTCCACTGGCTCGAGGAAGCAGACCAAACAGCGTGCTCAGCGCCGGCGAGGTCAGCAACGAGACATCAGAGTTCGCAGTTCCGCAGACTGCACAGGCTGCCCCTCCCCAGCAGATCAGCCTCAGCACCGTACCGTTGACGACCGTCTACGAATGCCCTCCATCCCCTGTCAAGGAAGTCTTCTCCTACAGCAAGGGTGTACAGACAACAGACGGATGGTCGTCGCCGGCGAGGCCGAGGGCGCAGTCGATAAATTCGGACGTAGACGACGTGACTGGGACAACAACCACGCCTAGCAAGAGGCTGAGCAGGAGAGAACGGGACCGAGAAGAGGAGCTAAGGCGACAGATCCGAGACGAGGTGGAAGAGGAACTGAGAGCTACAAAAGAACGCCTCGCTGATGGATCTGCGGCCGCTCATGCACTCGCGTCGGCGAACTTCCCATCCAGAGACCTCACCGCTGAAGAACTCGAGGCCGTCACGCGGTCCGACGAGTTTGTCGATTTCTTGGAGCAATCAACCAAGGTGATTGAGCGAGCGATCGATCAAGAGACCTATGACATTCTCACCGACTACGCCTTGCAAGGTAAAGAGCATGATGATGAAGATGAGGAAAGCGGCAACACTGGAGGCCGAGGATCCCACAGGATAAAAGAGGTCGCACAGTTCTTCGACGAGCGTTGGTCCAAAAAGCGGATGATCAGCGACATCAACTTCTCACCAAAGTTTAGTGAGCTTCTCCTCGCTTCATACACCAAGAACCCCACCGCACCGCACGAGCCGGACGGCCTCGTTCAGGTGTGGAATACTCACATGCACGATCGCCCGGAATACGTCTTTACGGCCCAGTCCGACATCCTCACCGCTAAATTCTCCCCTTACCACCCAAATTTGATCATCGGCGGTTGCTATAGCGGCCAAGTCCTGTTATGGGATACCAGGGCCAAGGCAGCGCCCGTCCAAAAAACGCCTTTGACGGGTTACGGGCACGCACACCCCATCTATTCCGTCGATATAGTTGGAACCCAGAATGCGAACAACATCATATCATGCTCGACCGATGGCGTCGTCTGCGGCTGGAGCATGGATGTCTTTGCACAGCCACAGGAGATCCTCGAGTTGAAGAACCCAAGTCAAGCCAAAGTTGCCGTTGAGGATGTTAGCCCGACGTGTCTATCGTTCCCCCAAACGGATCCCACCTTCTTTCTCGTCGGAAGCGAAGAGGGCACCATCTTCCCTTGCCACAGGTACGACCGTGCCGGCGCCAAGGCTGGAGTTGACAAGAAGATCAGCTACAAGGGTCACACAGCTCCTGTTATGTCTGTTGATTTCCATCCGGCTAGGGGTCCCATCGACCTCGGCGACGTGGTCATCTCGTCATCGCTCGACTGGAGTGTCAAGCTGTGGAAAGTTCGTGCGCCGGCTGCCACCTCGACGATGGGGTCTGGCGATGGGAACATTGCGCCGTTGATCGACTTCGTGCGTGAAGACGTCGTGTACGATGCCAAGTGGTCCCCTATCAAGCCAAGCGTGTTTGCCCTGGTAGACGGCGCTGGCTGGCTTGAGCTGTGGGACATCGCCGTGGAGACGGAGGAACCCGTGTCGAGAATCTCGCCCAGCGCTCGCCAGGACGGTCGAACCATGCTTTCAAAGAGCCTGAACAGGGTGGCTTGGGAGCCTAACGAGGGCAAGCGCATCGCGACTGGCGGTATCGATGGCTCGCTGACTGTGTTCGAAGTCGCCAGCGGCTTGGGTGGCAAGGAAGGCCTGAAGAACGAGGAGTGGACAAACGTCAAGAAGTTGATTAATCGAATGGAGGCAGGTGGAGTGAACGGGGCTATGGTGGTTTAGTAAACCCGTGCCATGGGGTCGGCGTATCGGCACGTCATTTGGGAGCATCTAGTCTGGTAGCAGTCGTTGGCGACGCTCTCCCTGATCTTTTATACCCTGTAAGTGAGAGTGATATGTTGAGACAAGAGAAAAATTATGGCATGGAAAACGCTGGGTGATCTACATCGGGGCTGTAATTTGCAGTCTATCTGCGACATGAGACGCCGTGTTGCCAAAACCAAACCGACTGCTCGTCCAAACCATCATGTTCGCTCATGTGTTCCTTGGTATGGACAATGACATTGCAATGCTGGGGCGCATCACGTGGGGCCGCATTTGTCGCAGACGTAAATAATTTCGGACTCCACCTCCATTCGTACGATTTTGCACCTCGAAACATAAGGTAGTCAACAGTGCCAACAGCGGAGGCTCACGAAGTCAAAAGCAGGTTGCCATTGCAGTGTCGCGACGCCTCTCCAACGGCGACGCAGGACCGGCAATTGCGGGTAGGGGAATGGCCCCAGCGCTTGTAGTACAAAACAGGTACGTGGACTCTGCAACTGCAACCCTCTCGCTTCACATGATGCCATTCATTTTTATGAATTCTGCAATTCTGAGCGCCAACTACTTTGGCATCTCTGCGGACACATTATACCCTGAGCTTCGCGTTTACTGTTCCACTGCGTTCGTGCCGGCTAGAAAGAGACCGTTTTTCTGACCATCGCTGCACAGATCTTGCTAGCACGAGGCCGACACTAGGTGTTCGCGCGTTTGCTAGACCGAGACTTAATCTTATTCAATGTTTCTTATAAATGCGATGCAAATCAAAGCTATTTACAACACCTTCTTTGTGCTATGCGATGAATCTGTCTCATCTTGGTTCACCTTGACCTTCCGCCTATATTGCGTGAGCTTGCCTAGAACACACGGCAGCGTCAAGCCCTCTCGATGCGAACGGTTACGTCCAGGCCGTCAACGCAGTATCCTAGCTGCTTCGGCCCATCTGTCAGCTCAACCTCCCTCTTGACCCATCGGCCTGACTTGTCCTTTGCGTCCTTGTCGTCACCCCCTGGCTGGCCCTCATTGTGGCCCTGACCGGCTGTCTCGACGAGAACAGATTCATCATCGTCGCTGCTCTCTCCTGCTCGTTCATCGTAGCCAGCCACTGGGTCCCACTCTCCCGTCTCCCAGATGAGGCGTAACCTTAGTGGCGAGAGGCCGAAAAGTTTCCCCGCGATTCCTTTGACGGCATATATATCGAAGGACTTGGGGATCCTTGAAATCTTGTGTCCCTGGTCTTCTAGACGGAAGGTCACAGTGACGAGCCGCGCCTCAAGAAATGAAGGGTTGACTTCGTTGCGGCGAATGACATCTGGCTCGCCGTAGATGTCGCAGAGCTCGGAATAGCGAGGGTGTAGAGCAAGAATCGTATCCTCTGCGCCTTTGGGCACCGTGGCAAGCTGCTTGGCGATCATTGAAAGATAAAACATCTCGGCATTCGTCCGGTCTGCCGGCTTGATCTGTGAAAAATTTACGTTCTTGAGACCGGCGACGCGGCCGATTGTGAACATGTGCGAATCTTCCGAGGACGGAGCCTTGGTGTCGCCGGTTTGGTTGTCGTACACGGGGTTGTGCGCAAGACGCAGACCCGTGAGGCCGGGAAAGTGCGTGGACAGGCTATCCACAAATGACCACTCCTGAATGTCGTTGTACGAGACATCCAGGTATTGCAATGATGGTGGGAATATCGGCGCAGCAGCGCCAGGAGCCACCATTCCTGTGATACTGTTTCCTTTGAGGTGGAGGTTGCGGAGCGCCTTGAGAGCTGTAAGGGTTGCTATATCCGACATCGCGTGGAAGTCGTTGTACTCGAAATTGATTGTCGTCAGCGTTGACGTGAGATTTCGATAGTCAAACGTTGGCAGAGATGTTAATTGATTTGTCCCGACGGCGAGAGTCGACAAAGACGGGCACTGGGCAGCAATGTGTGAAAGCTCCTCCCAGCTGAGTAGGGTTTCTCCAAGGGCGAGCTCTACCACGCCTCGGAAGGCCAATTCCGCCCTGTCTAAGGAAACATCGTTCATAATACCCTGGAATCTATTGCCGCTGTGTATTCCGTCAGCATGCTGTCGTCTCATCTACGAAGGTGGCAACTTACTTGAGACTCAACCGGGTCAATGCCTTGAGCTCGCTGCAAATATCCACCACGGGCCCCAGCTGCTGAAGCAAATTTCTACTCAAATCCAGATGCACAATGCTGGGACACGTCTCTGCGACACACGGCTCGCCGGCCTCTGCAGCGGAGGAGACACGCAGCCCGTCCAGTATGACAATCTTGAGGTTCTTGAGCTCGGCCAGCACGCGGCGGATTTTGTCGAAGCCCATCTCCTCAGCGACCTTGCCGGAAATGACAATCGAAGCACCATTGTCTGCCTGCGGCGCTTCCGAGGCGTACTTCTCATTGAGTGCGGCGATGAAGCTCTGGGGTTTGTCGGCTGGCCTCGTCGGGCGCACAAATGACGCCGATGTCAATGACCTCGAGAGACCTGCTGGCGTGGTGAGCGACGGCGACATAGGACGACGAGGGAGTCTGAAAATGAAATACATGTAAAGTATCGCACGCTTTTAAGAGAGCCATCATGTTTTCCGCGGTTTGCATCATCCCATTCAACGCCGAGCCAGGACCCTGTCGTACCAGCGACCTCACCGATGTAGCGGACGGTACAGAGCGCGCCGTTGTACGACACCCGCTGCCCAATGTACGGTGGCTGAGCCATTTCGGCTGTTAATTTCATAAGCTGGGCTGCTCAACCAGAGTTTGCGACATCTTTTTGGCTGGCCATGTCGGGGTCTGGCGGGCTATTAAGGGGAAAGGAGCCGAGCGAGGTCAAGGCAACAGAATTTAGGGGAGCCCCATCGAGGACCCTTTTTGGTGGTGATCCCTCGCACCCGCTATGCCAAGGCCTCACGAAACTGCAAGGCAACAGAATTATTTCACAAACACGCGTGCGGTTGGAGCCGGCGGCAATGCAATTTCATTCCAAATGTTTCATTTCACTTATTCCGCATGATTGAATTGCCATGCGATGAGCCTAGTCAAACATTTACTTTGTCGGTTGCGCCCAATATGACTACAGCTTGTTCTTGACCTCGCCCACATGCTTAATCAAGGCGCGGCCGTTGCTGAGGCACACCTTGCCGCCCTCGACCTGCGTGACGAACCGCACCTCCTCCCACTCGCCGCTCTTCTCGCCCGTCCGCCACACGCTCGTCACCAGCTTGTCGCCCGGCATGACGGGGCTGGCGAAGCGCGCCTGGTACTCCTTGATGTTCGCCGGGTCGCTGCCGCCAAACTTGCGCAGGATGGCGTGGCAGGCATTGTTCCACTGGTACAGGCCGTGCGTGATGGCACCCTTGAAGCCCATCTTCTGGCCGGGCTCGGGCGTCGCGTGCAGCGGGTTGTAGTCGCCGTTGAGGCGGTACAGCAGCGCGGCCTCGGTGGTCGTCTGGTGCTCCAGCACAGCGTCGGGCGCCTTGTCCTTGGGTGGCGGGAAGTTCTTCGTCGCCGGGCCCTTGGGGCCGTGCCAGTTGCCTTGGGCGACGAAGAAGCTGCTCGTCGTGACGCGGGCGTAGACGTCGCCGCTGTCGACGTCTACGAGGTCCGTCTCGACATCCAGCACGGTGCCGGGGCGGCCTTTGTCGTAGACTCCGAGCACCTTGGTCCGCGCCTGGAACTTCTTGCCGGCGGACGTCGTGGGCAGCTTTCGGAGGAACTCGATCTTGCGCTGGCCGTCAACGACGCGGCGGTAGTCGAATTCGGGCACCCCAGGGATTTGAACGGCCTTTTGGGCCTTGTAGAAGTCAACGACCTCCTGGGTGTTGCCCTTGAACGCTGCACGCAGATGGTAAGCCAAGTGAGAGCGGTACGACCATGGGCGGCTTTTCCTTACGCAGCACCAGAGGATATGTAGGGAACGCGGAAAAATTGGGGTGAAGCTCCTAGAAGAGAAGTCAGTACGAAAGAGACTCGCCTAGAGTCGTAGGATTGGACATGGACAGCCATACGTAGAGGAAGTGCAGCTCGTCGGATTTGCAGCCGATGCTGTTCGCGAAGAGCAAGACATCGCGCTGCAGCCAGGAAACCTCCTGCGGGGGATATTCGAAGCCAACACCGGGGCCAGGCATGATGAAGTCGCAATTGAAAACGTCAGATGATGGTTACGGGGAGGAGAGTCTTGAGGGAGAGCTCGGTACGGGTAGGTGAGAGTGTGGATGGCTGCGATTAATAACTGACTTGGGACCGGCGATGTCGCGGAACAAGGCAATCGAGCCGAGGTCCATCAGTGGGGGTGGGTTCTCTCCGCGGCCGACCATGCAGCCACTCTGTGCCGCAGTACAAGCCTTCCCCGGTCCGGCAGTTCTCTCGGGAACGTCGTTGAACATTCGGCCTTTTAGTCAGTTTCCAGTATCCGCCAATGGGGTAGGTCGAGACGTCTGGACCGTAACCAGACTTGAGAGGGTTCGACAGGAATCCCATATTAGAGCAGCGCCGGATGAGGCCCACAGGAGCTCCGAGGGAGGCGCCGGCGATGCGATAGGCGATAAGCCCCGCGGCTGTGGGTTGTGGGAGCTTCGCGGACTTCGGACCCTCACTTCGCAACATTCGTGCCATCGGCCTCACAAAGCATGTCGTGCCAGGCCAACGCCATGCCGACCACCACCATGCATTGCGACATCATGTGCGCCGAGATGATCTCATTTGGTATGCTTCTTCAACGCATCTCGACCGATACCAATCTCCTCAACGTCACGCCATCTCCTGCTGCCACATCACAAAAGCCAGAGAGCAAACTGGTGGCCGCGTCGGGCGATCCTGCGGGCAACGCTCGTGCGACGAGCTCTTCGCCACGGCCTCACAGTGACAGTTGATGGATACTTTGGTAAGAGGCTCAAGGAAAATATGTCAATTTGCGTAGCTGACGTAACGTAGTAGACTGACATTCTGCTTGATAACGGACTTCGTTGCAAAAGAATGTAAATGCATCGTGCCTACCGCCTCTGCAATGGCAACTCGCACAAACGAAAATCGACAGCTCGTCAAACTTATCCGAGTCTGCCCTGCCCTCGATCACATTCCTCCAAAAACCTATATATGCCCTCGAGACCGTCAAACTCGCCAGAGCAATGCTCGCCTGAGCTGATAGGCGGCGACATGCTCGCGTAACCCTCGGGTTCCGACAGCCACGGGCTCTCTGACATATCCTCCGCGAAGGCCTCCCTTACGAAGGAATCGTCTTCGAGCGACGACAAATCATCGAGTTCGTGGCCCTCTAGGGATCGCGTGGACCCTCCCGGAGACGTGACAGTCTTCTCGCTGTCGGGCGCGAATGGAAACTTGAGAGCCACTGGGGCACCAACGGCGAAGTCGAATCCCATGTCCTGGCTTACCACACCCCGTTGAATACCAATGTCGTCGCAAAGTCGCTCGACGGTTGCAGCATCGACTCCAGGAAACCGCACACGAAGCGAGTTATTGTTTTCAAGGAGTACGGGAAGATCGCCGAGGACCGAAAGCCG
Organism: Tolypocladium endophyticum; assembly: GCA_024339985.1. Classification (NCBI taxonomy): domain Eukaryota; kingdom Fungi; phylum Ascomycota; class Sordariomycetes; order Hypocreales; family Ophiocordycipitaceae; genus Tolypocladium; species Tolypocladium endophyticum. Next base: position 488,810 of record JALHBW010000138.1, read on the forward strand.
TCTCAAATCAGCGTATATGGTCGTCAAGTCTTTCAGGGCTCGTCCGAAATCGGCCGACAGCACATCAAGAAATCCGTCGGTGTTTAGCGTTGCCGGAATAGCAGCAGCCTCAACACGAAACCCAGAAGTCTCCGAATTGCAAGCCAGGGCGGCGGCAAGAGGGCTGAGGGCCGTGAGGGTAGGGCTAATCTGGAAATCGATGAAAGCGCCGGGGGCAGACCGAGGGACGTTGGCCAACTTGCGCATAGCCTCATGCTCGATGTTTGAGACAGCTCGGTACTTTCGCTCGCCGTATGGCCCGACTCCATCGTATCTCAGTTTCTGACCAGAGAGGAAAAAGGCTCTCATCGCCTGAGAGACATTCTGGACGACCTGGGCCGGCGCAGCCGGAGTGTGGGAAAAGTACCGAGCACCACCGCCGAGGCTGTAGCCTCCAGCAGTTCGGGGCATAGCACCTCCCGTCAAGTTCGGTCGCAGAGCATTCGCAAAGGGAGCTCGTCCGGAGAACTGTGCAACCCGCCGCGAGGTGTTGGAAGAAGGAAGCCTATTTCGGTCGAAACGAGCATTGGATCGGCCCTCGGAGCTGATGAACCTCCGCAACACGTTGTTAATATTCGAGGCAGCGGCGCTGGAGAACCATCGTGTGCCTCGCTTCTGCTGCTTCAATAGCGCTGCAGGATGTATCGGTTGTCGTCCGGTGTACCCGGTCCTGATGGGGACGTGCTGTGCCTGGCCCTGCAGCGGCCGGGTCGCATCCACCAGCTTGGTGCGAACAGCCTTTGAGGCCTTGGTAACGGCGACGCGCAGGAGACGAAGGGTCGCTGGACCCCAGACCGCCCCTGCGGATGCCATGATGAAGCTGTTTGTTGCTCTCCCAATTTGTTGGTACCGTTAAAGAGCACGCATCAGGACGGGGGTGTCGAAGGGGCCTTATGTATGTTCCCCCCCGCCATGACGGTCGCCACGCAAGCCAGCCGCGGGATGGACCGGGTGCACCGCCACAGCGCCACAACGCCACCGCGGAGCAAGCAGCCACAGCTCGGGGGACGCGCTAGTGCTGTTTTGGTTAGTACCGCCAAATGCAAGCTCCGCTTCGTCGCCGTATTTCTACATGCACCGAGAAATTTTTGGAATGTTTTCTTCTCCTCCTCAACCTCCAAACACCACCACAGCTGGACTCGTGCACCGCGCCGTGCAAGTGCACGCCGTGTGCGGAGCTATCTGTGGGTGGTGTTCATGCTTCTAGGTAAGAAAGCCCGCCCCCACGCCTGCCAATCGCCCTCTATGATGATCAAATTCATTGAACAATCCAATTCATACCAACCCATGGTGAATCTAGCACCGTCTAGTTTTACACTGAGCAACCTTCCACACTCCGCGTTCACAAGACGTTGTCCTTCAAGGGTCCCAGCTGACGATTCTCAGATCATTCCATCGTGTCTCGACGAATAGACTCGGCGTCCAAACATCAAAGACGAAAAGGTTGGTGGCCACAGTTCTTTCTCGCCTTTCCACCCCCTCTCCGAGTGATGATCATATGACACCACAGGGATTCCTCATGCTTAATATATGATGTGGATACCGTGTTTATAAGTTTCAGCCTTGTCTGACAGGAGATCACAATCACAATTATTTTCGTTGCTCCCCCAGAGGTCACCGTTGCTAACCGTACCTCGATAGGTAATTGACACTTATTTCCCTCGATCACTCGATGCCATTGTATGATGAAGACTTGAACGAACGGGCGGACATAATCGAGCCCTGCCACCTTCCACCCTAAACAGCAAGGCGTACAAACCTTGTGGTGGGAGACTGGCGGGTGCTATTGATGACACTTCGTCACCTGACTTTGGCTTTGGAAATCGCTGTTTGATGCTGCCGGAGTTGTCAACTAGTCGACTAACAGAGATTTCCGCAGGTAATTAAAATTGAGAGTTCTTTTAAATTTTCAACGAGTTCAATGATGAGGTGATCAACGTATTCACACTGTTTGATCCTCAATCTTGTATTGACGGAGCATGAACACAATTAACAACTTCTGATATGGTGTGTCATCTGCTGTCGGCGCAACATGCATCGCCCGGGTGGAGTGCTAACAGCTGGATAGATTCCTTCTACCTCTTTGTTGTCATACATCGCTGGACGGCCAGAGACTAACAGACTCGGCAAGATTAGGCGAGGCTCACCACCTGCTTAGTCGACTTTGTTGCTTCCGAGGCAAGTGATTCTTTTTCTTTGAACACCTTTCCCCCACCATCAAGATGACTTATTTTATTTCTATCTACGTTTGGCTGAGTTCATCGTGATGAACAATCTTTTCACCTTGGAGAACTGACATGGTTCCCTCTCACTGCCTTTCTGCAGCCACTTTGGGATCTTGTGCTGACCATTGCACCGTTACAGACGTAATGCAGACGACGCGCTGCATCAGTGCTTAGATATGTCTATCGCAAAATATAAACTTGTCTTAGCCAGAGATTTTCTCCCTCCTCGTGTATAAAGTGACCTCTATATCCTCATTTATGTGCACCAAGATCCCGGGCTCAGCTATCCAATAAATAGACTTTTTACAGCTTCGAGTTCAGTTCTTGAGCTGCAGCCTGGCATTCATGCCCACGATGCAGCGGATCAGGTCCCAATTGTCGTTGGCGCCGACCCAGTCAGTGACGACAATGCCGGTGCCGGCGGCGCCGATGTTGAGCTTCTGAGGTCCCTTGCCCTCCTCGCCGTGGCAGACGCAGAGATAGTCAATGACGGCCGGGTTCACCTTGGCGGCGATGCGCTCGGGCCAGCACGTGGCGTTGAAGAAGTTGCTGGCGCTGAGGAAGTTGACGAAGAAGGGCGGCGTCTGGGCGTCGGGCTGGTGGTCGGGCATGCCGGCGAGGGCAAAGGCCTGCTCGGCGGCGCGCTCGAGCTGCCCTTGGCTGTAGTGGATCTTCTTCTCGATGTTCTGGCTCTCCGAGACTTCGTAAAAGTCCTGGATGCGGAAGCAGCCGTCGCCGCCGACGCCGTCCTCGCAGTTGTCAGGCCACTGCTTGGCGTCGATGCCCCAGCCGCGACCGTCCCAGCAGGCATCGCGCATGTCGTCATCGATAGAGAAGCGGCGCACGATGACGATCTTGCCACGGGCCTCGCCGAGGGTCGGGATCCTGGGCTCGGTCCACCAGCGGTCGGAGCGCTTGTCGACGTAGCTGTCCTTCAGGTACTTGCCCATCTGGCCGTCGGAGGCCTTGCCGGTGCCCTCGCGCTTGAGGCTCATGATGAGGACCTCGCTGGGGTTGTCGTCGAGGAAGCGGTACAGGTCCTCGAGCATGTCGGCGAAGTACTTGGTGCCGGTGAGGGAGATGGGGAAGACGCTGTGGACGAGGGCGAGGGAGTCGTTGTCCGGGCTGGCGGAGAGGCGGATGTCGAGAAAGCGCACGCCGTTGCGCAGCTGCTCGGGCACGCCGACGGCCTGGCAGCGCACCGAGGGCAGGGCCTTGTGGCAGGTGGGCGAGTTGTGCGTGCCCGGGATGGAGAGCAGGGTGAGGGGCCAGTCGTCGTGCAGCTCGCGCATCCAGGCGTTGAGCTGGGCCGAGGAGAAGACGGCAAGCAAGGGGCCGGACGGCACGTAGACGACGGTGAGGTCGTGCGGCCCGTCGTCGAGCTTGGCCATGACGGCCGACGTGCTCGAGGGGCTGGGCACGTCGGTCGCGTAGCTGTGGTCCTCGGTCCGGAACGTCAGCCGGAGGACCTCGCGGCCGGGGTCGGCGGCGCGGACGTCCGTCTGCACGGCGCGGAAGGGCTCGACCGAGACGGCCACGTCGTCCGAGTGCGTGGCATCGCCCTTGGGGTGCGTCTCACGCCGGGGCAGCGCCGTGGCGTTGAGGAACCCCGTGATGGTGCCGGTGACGTTGCTGACGAGGTTGCCCTTCTGGATCCGCTCGCCCTCGAACCGCTCGACCTTGACGAGCTCGAGCGGGTGGATGGTGAGGTTGCGGATGGTGAGGTTGGCCATGGTGACGGTACTGACGAGAGGCTCGATAAGAGAGGGCCCCGGAGATGTCGTTGTGAGCCCACGAAATAACCCTAAGCTTCAATCGCGATGGCCCGTGATGAGCGGCACCCGAACCTACACTGCTGAACAACGAGGTGAAGGGGGGAGGAGGCGCACGTTGGCGCAGCAATGAGCACTTTCAGCTTGCATGACGAGCGAAGCTTATCGATCCCGGCGCGCCAAGCTCCAGCACCGTGGCTGCGCCGGGCGCCGAGCCCTCAGCCCCGGGGGCTTCGAGGTCCTGCGGCGCCTCGACAACGGATCGATCTCGCCACATGGGAAAAGTCTGGAAGCCATGATAAAAACAGAGGTGACAGATTTCAGGCAAGCCATGCGCGCTCGCTCTCGAAACCAGACCAATTCAATGGCCAGGACGCTGCACCGCCTCACCGTGCTGAGGAAGGCTATTGTGGCCCCCGCCAGGCGCAATAGCCGCCCATTGTCCTCGGACAGGGTCCAAGGCCAGCATCGCCCCAGCCGTCGAGCAAACAGCCAAGCCGCCAATTAGTGGCACACAGAGCGCCAGATGGAGCCTCATCCGCCGACGGGTACCGCACGGGGAACCGCCGCGCTGGGACTGGGATGCCTTCAATACCGAGCGTTTGGGATCAAGGGCGTGCGCTAGATTGCTAGCGCACCCAGCATGGTGGCTCACGATGTCCTGTCTGCGATCTGCGTGGTCCAGACCCTGCTCCTCAACAATGACGGGTCACGCGACGAGCGAATGTGGTTTTGCTGTCATTGCCCTCGAGTAACCCTTCTGTTGTGAATGAGGTCATGATTAGACTAGACTAAACTACTCAAACTGCACCCTGAAGCACCTTGGTATCTGCTGCTCCGGCTCTTCATACGTACAGAGCTCATCAAAATAAGGCCCCAGAGCGTGTAAGTGGCCATGCGTCGTCCTATCCCCGTTAACTCCCAACTCACAACGCCCATAGAGCAGCAACGCTGGCATGGGTTTGTCAACAAATCCTACACTTCACAGGCTGCGGCAGCCGCAGTGTCGCATTAAACGTGACATGAGCCAAAAGACGCTTCCATTAATGGGCATGGCTTAGTCTTGCCTTCAAGTGCTCGGTAGCATATAGCAAAGATCATCTGCTGGGCCGCCGACGCTTGGAAGGCCCGGCTGCGTCTTCTTCGTCGTCGGTGCTATTGTCCCTCTGACGTCGTAGGGATTGGCCCCTTTGACGCAGCACTTCGGCGACGATGGTCTCCTTGCCGATGACGTTGCCGGTTCCCTCCACTGTCAGGCCAGCATCGACCTCAATTCGCAATGGGCGAGGGCGGCCGTCCTCGTCAATCATGGGGATTCCGCACTGGCCTGAGCTGTGTTGCTGGATGGCCTTGACAACAGCTTCGGCAATGGCATTGGCGTGATCGGCCGGCGTCTCGGCGAGACAGACCATGTTGTCGTTGCTAGAGACGGTGACGGACGTGTTTATCCGCAGATTGATGGCTGACATACTATCCTCAGATTCCTCTCGGTCATCGCCCAGAGCAGAGCCGCTGAGGAAGGCAGCCATGGGAGACCGGTCAACCAGCACGGGAGTGGGCTGTGTTGCCCGTGATTGTTGGAGTTGCGCGGCGGGAATGGTCCGTAGATCGATGTGCCGACTGGGAGTATATGCTGGAGGAGGAGAGTGTGGAAGCGTGTTACTCTTTGCAAGAATGTGCCTAACTTCTCCAAGTGCTGATACAGGCCCATCCATGTTGAATAAGTGTGCAAGGGGGGCGTGGAGGGGGATGCCGAAGATGCTTCGTATTTTTTCAGCGTCGAGGTGAACTGGGCTGATACAGGAGCGGAATGGAGTAAGCCGCAGAAGCAGGATGAGGATAGGGATTGGAGAGCCCTCGTGTGGGATATTTGTACGCAAGACGTCCACCTGGCGCGCTTCGGAAGGTTTCCGAGTCTTTCCTTAGCCGGTCTCTCCTGGAGCAAGGAGTCCGCCCCGACCGGCTTTTGGACAGACGCAATCGAGCGGCTCGAAGCGGGTGCCCAAAGGTAGTGGCAGAGTTGCGCGCCACCTTGCAGAATCTGGCTCGATACTAGTGGCGCTTGGCGTAGTGGATGACCGAAACTTGAGCTTTTGTGTGTAAGCCGAGGGGCAGCTTCTCGTCAAGAGCAGAAGTGCTCGATTACTGAAGCAGCTATGGATTTGGTCGAGGAGATTACCGATACCCTTATGAACGTGGCCGAAGCAGGAATATAGCAAGCAGGCACTAAATCGTCGAGTAGAACCCTATCCTGAACAGACCCAACGCAGAGGGCGAGAAGGGAAGAGAGGATATATACCCGAGATAAGGCTGACGAAGAATAGGCTGTGCTAGCAACTATGTTGGCACGGACGCTTTCTGGATGAGAGGTTGCCCAAAGCAAATGCTTGGCCAAGCTTCATTCATTAAACGAAGCATGTCTGTGTAGCCCGAAGCATGTATCTGTGAATCACCGCTCTCAGGCCACAATCACATTGAGATGTTGTGCATGGGCCCGTGGTGTGCGAGGCGTGTCCGTTGCCTCAAGTCACACGCCCCCTTGGGCTTGCATGTGGGCTGGAATGGGCGTGCGAGCTCAAGGTTCCGGATTTAAAGAGGCAGTGGCACGACAGGAGAGGATTGGCCGGCCAATCTTTGAGTCCCGTTGGCTCACCTTTAGAGTTGGCATCCACACTGCCACCTCCAGGCATCATGCAGACAGACAGGCGTGCCGCTCCTCAGGGAACCTTTTGGGAAGCGGAACTGTCGAGAGAGGCCGGGCAGGCAGTCGGGCCAACTGACCAACTCTCTTGCCGTGGCGTGGCGGGAACGACTGTGCGGTGTTTCTCCGAAGGCAGCCGCCTGCGACATTCTCACGCCCTCGAGAAGCGCACCCAGTCCTGCGGGTCGCCGTTCAGCCACAGCCGGGACCCGGATCGGAGCTATTCATCAGCATTCAGCAAAGTATTGTCGAACGGGAGAAAGCTTGCATGCTTTCAGCCGTAGAGATGGAACCGTGGGTCGGGGGGGGGGG